>LR738711.1:747033882-747081387 GCA_902687465.1 Secale cereale | reverse complement strand
ATGTGCGCCACCGCCACTCGTCGCCTAGCCGCGCGCCTCGCCTGGCCTCTCGCCGCCCCCTGCCCTCGCCTTCCGCCACTGACCTCCGCACCACCCGCCACTGCTACCGTAGTGGCCCGCGCCCACCAGCGCGGTCACGCCCTTCTGGGCGGGCTCCCCGTCACCCAGACGGGTCTGCCCCGCCCGAGCGCCCGCTCGCCTGTTAGCCCCAAGGTCGCTGACTAAGGGGGCCCACACCCAGAAAACGTAAATAAATAAAAGGATAGAAAAAGAATACTTATTAAAACAATTAATTAATTAATTAAACGAATTAATCCTACTAATTAACCTAATTAATCATGTTAGATAACCTAATTAATCATGTAATTAACCTTACACATTTGTTAGTTAAACTAAGGCAATGATAAGTGGGCCCACATGCCAGGGTTGACCAGGTCAACTTGTAGCCCTGCTGACATCATGCTGATGTCCCAGTGATGCAGTAAAGCCTGATTTTGATTTACTTAATTCTGTTACTTTCAAAAATGTATTAAAACTTTAGAAATTAATATAAAATAATCTGTAACTCGGGTGCAAATACTTTGTACATGAAAGTTGCTCAGAACGACGAGATGAGTGCGAATACGCAGTCCGTTCGTCAGCTAGGCGTACCTAGCATAGCGAACCTGCAACCATCCCCTCCGGTCCGTCTATCTGGAAACACGAAACACCTTTCCTGGATGTTTTCCCCCTTTGCTGGCATCACCTATCCCTGCGATAGAACACCCCTGGCACCGTGTATTGCCTTGTAATATTTTGTCATGCTTTGTTTGCTCCATATTTATTTTCTCTCCCCCCCCCCTCTTCTTCTCCGGTAGACCTCGAGACTGGCGCTGATGCCATCGAGATCGACTACATCGACGATGACCCCTCCTTGCCAGAGCAACCAGGCAAGCCAACCCCCATTGATCAACCATATATCGCCCACTCTCTTCTCTCTTATTATTGCATTAGGTTTGCTACTGTTGTTGATTCGATAACTCCTATTCTGTTGCATAGTATGTCACTGTTGATACCACTGTTTATACCTTTACCTGCTATCATAAATGCTTAGTATAGGATGCTAGTATTCCATCAGTGGCCCTACATTCTTGTCAGTCTGCCATGCTATACTACCGGGCCGTGATCACTCGGGTGGTGATCACGGGTATATACTAAATACATATTATACATGATACATGTTGTGACTAAAGTCGGCTCGTAGAGTACCCGCAAGTGACTCACGGATTGGTGGCTGAAAGGACAGGTGGCTCCATCCAGGTAATGGTGGGTTTGGGTTCCTGACGGCCCCCGAGTGATTCTTTGTGGCGGAGCGACAGGGTAGGTTGAGACACTGAGGAGAGAGGTGGCCTGGCCCTGGTCGTTATCCGCGGTTGTTTCATAATAACATGCTTAAGGAGTTTGGATATTTGATCTAAGTCTGGCCACACGCCTATACGCACTAACTAGCTATGTGGGAATAGATATGGGCTCTCGATCTCGTGGTATCAGCCGAAGCCTTCTTGACATCAGCGACTGAGCGGCGCGTGCCGGGTTGGACCGCGTAACGTAACTTCCTTAGTAATGTTGGTTGCTCGGTCTGCTCACCGGCCATGTACGCAACGTGCAGGTGTTCTATGGGCGATGGGCCCAGACCCCTGCGCGCTTAGGATTTATACCGGTGGGCTGACCTCTCTGTTGTGCTTAGGTAGGGCTGTGACGTGTTGATCTTCCGAGGCCAGGCATGACCCAAGAAAGTGTGTCCGGTCAGAGGGGATCGAGCGTGTTGGGTAATGTGGTGCACCCATAAAGGGAAGTTTATCTATTAGAATAGCCGTGTCCCTCGGTAAAAGGACAACCCAGAGTTGTACTCCGACCTCATGACAACTAGAACCGGATAGTTCATAAAACACACCCTTTCAAGTGCCAGATACAACCCGGTGATCGCTTTCCCACAGAGCGACGAGGGTAGGATCGCCGGGTAGGATTATGCTATACGATGTTACTTGGTGAACTATCCACCTACTCAAGACGGAGGCTGTCAGAAGCACTGACACTTGTTACTATTCCAGCTACTCTCTTCTACTGCTGCAAGATGGAGGCTGCCAGAAGCGTAGTCTTTGATAGGCCTGGCTTTCCCCCTCTTATTCTGGCATTCTGCAGTTTAGTCCATAGATATTACCCCTTTACACAAATACCATTGCATATGTAGTATAGATCCTTGCTTGCGAGTACTTTGGATGAGTGCTCGCATTTGCTTTGCTCCCCCTTTCCCCCCTTTTTTCCTTTCTTCTCAGATGATGCAACCAGATGATGGAGTCCAGGAGCCAGAGGACCCTGAGGATATTTCTACGTGGAGTTTGGCTTTGAGGAGTAGTTAGGAGGTCCCAGGCAGGAGGCCTTGTCTTTTTTATCATTGTTACTTTTGTGCTAGCCATCTTATAGCAACTTGTTTAATTTATGTCTGTACTCAGATATTATTGCTTCAGCTGACTCTTGTGTATTCGAGCTTATGAATTCGAGCCCTCAAGGCCCCTGGCTTGTAATATAAAGTTTGTATTATTTTTACTTGTGTCTAGAGTTGTGTTGTGATATCTTCCAATGAGTCCCTGATCTAGGTCGTACACATTTGCGTGCATAATTAGTGTACGGTAAAATCGGGGGCGTCACATTACCGTGCCCGGTAAGTCAGTTGGCGGGAAGAAGCCAAAGAATGGACCCCAAGCCTGAGATTGAGTGCTTTTATTGCAAGGGAAATGGTCACTGGAAGCAGAACTGCCCCAAGTTCTTAGCAGATAAGAAGGCCGGCAACATCAAAGGTATATATGATATACATGTTATTGATGTGTACCTTACCAGTGCTCGTAGTAGCTCCTGGGTATTTGATACCGGTGCAGTTTCTCACATTTGTAACTCAAAACAGGAGCTGCGGAATAAGCGAAGACTGGTGAAGGACGAGGTCACGGTGCACGTCGGGAATGGTTCCAAGGTCAATGTGATTGCCATCGGCACCTACCTCTAGATCTACCTTCGGGATTAGTTATAAACCTCAATAATTGTTATTTAGTACCAGCTTTGAGCATGAACATTGTATATGTATCTTGTTTAATGCGAGATGGCTACTCATTTAAATCCGAGAATAATGGTTGTTCTATTTATATGATAGATATGTTTTATGGTCATGCCCCGCTGGTCAATGGTTTATTTTTATTGAATCTCGAGCGTGATGTTACACATATTCATAGTGTGAATGCCAAAAGATGTAAGGTTGATAATGATAGTCCCACATACTTGTGGCACTGCCGCCTTGGTCATATCGGTGACAAACGCATGAAGAAACTCCATGCAGATGGACTTTTGGAGTCTCTTGATTATGAATCATTTACCACATGCAAACCATGCATCCTTGGCAAGATGACCAAGACACCGTTCTCCGGAACAATGGAGCGAGCAACCAACTTGTTGGAAATAATACATACTGGTGTATGCAGTCCAATGAGCGTTGAGGCTCGCGGTGGCTATCGTTATGTTCTCACGCTCACTAATGACTTGAGTAGATATGGGTATGTCTACTTAGTGAAACACAAGTCTGTGACCTTTGAAAAGTTCAAGGAATTTCAGAGCGAGGTAGAGAACCAACGTAACAGGAAAATAAAGTTCTTATGATCAGATCATGGAGGAGAATATTTGAGTCACAAGTTTGGCATGCACTTAAGGAAATGTGGAATTGTTTCACAACTCACGCCGCCTGGAACACCTTAGCGTAATGGTGTGTCCGAACATCGTAATCGCACTCTATTGGATATGTTGCGATCTGTGATGTCTCTTACCAATCTACCACTATCATTTTTGGGTTATACTTTAGAGACTGTCGCATTCACTTTAAATAGGGCATCGTCTAAATCCGTTGAGACGACACCGTATGAATTATGGTTTGGGAAGAAACCTAAGCTGTCGTTTCTGAAAGTTTCGGGATGCTATGCTTATGTCAAGAAACTTCAACCTGAAAAGCTCGAACCCAAATCCGAAAAGTGCATCTTCATAGGATACCCTAAGGAAATTATTGGGTATACCTTCTACCTCAGATACGAAGGCAAGATCTTTGCTGCCAAGAATGGATCCTTTCTGGAGAAAGAGTTTCTCTTGAAAGAAGTAAGTGGGAGGAAAGTAGAACTTGATGAGGAATTTGTTCCCCATCTTGAACCGGAGAGTAGCGCAGCGCGGGAAGATGTTTGTGTGATGCCTGCACCGACAAGAGAGGAAGTTAATGATGATGATCATGAAACTTTGGATCAAGTTGCTACTGAACTTTGTAGGTCCACGAGGACATGTTCCGCACCAGAGTGGTACGGCAACCCTGTCCTGGAAATCATGTTGTCAGACAACGGTGAACCTTCGAACTATGAAGAAACGATGGCGGGCCCAGATTCCAACAAATGGCTTGAAGCCGTGAAATCCGAGATAGGATCCATGTATGATAACAAAGTATGGACTTTGGTGGACTTGCCCGATGATCGGCAAGCCATAGAGAACAAGTGGATCTTTAAGAAGAAGACTGGTGCGGATGGAAATGTGACCATCTAAATGCTCGGCTTGTCAGTAAGGGTTATCGGCAAGTTCAAGGAATTGACTACGATGAGACTTTCTCACCTGTAGCGATGTTGAAGTCCGTCCGAATCATGTTAGCAATTGCCGCATTCTATGATTATGAAATCTGGAAAATGGACGTCAAAACGGCATTCCTTAATGGTTTCCTTAAGGAAGAATTGTATATGATGCAGCCGGAAGGTTTTGTTGATCCTAAGAATGTTGACAATGTATGCAAGCTCTAGAGCTCCATCTATGGGCTGGTGCAAGCATCTCGGAGTTGGAACATTCGCTTTGATGAAGTGATCAAAGCGTTTGGGTTTATACAGACTTTTGGAGAAGCATGTAATTACAAGAAAGTGAGTGGGAGCTCTGTAGCATTTCTCATATTATATGTGGATGACATATTGTTGATGGGAAATGATATAGAACTTTTGGAAAGCATAAAGGCCTACTTGAATAAGTGTTTTTCAATGAAGGGCCTTGGAGAAGCTGCTTACATATTAGGCATCAAGATCTATAGAGATAGATCGAGATGCCTCATTGGTCTTTCACAAAGCACATACCTTGACAAGATATTGAAGAAGTTCAATATGGATGAGTCTAAGAAGGGGTTCTTGCCTGTATTGCAAGGAGTGAAACTGGGTGTAGCTCAATGCCCGACCACGGCAGATGATAGAGAAAAGATGAGTGTCATCCCCTATGCCTCAGCCATAGGCTCTATTATGTATGCCATGCTGTGTACCAGACCTGATGTGAACCTTGCCATAAGTTTGGTAGGGAGGTACCAAAGTGATCCCGGTATGGAACATTGGACAGCGGTCAAGAATATCCTGAAGTACCTAAAAAGAACTAATAATATGTTTCTCGTTTATGGAGGTGACGAAGAGCTAGTCATAAAGGGTTACGTCAATGCTAGCTTCGACACAAATCCAGATGACTCCAAGTCACAAACCGGATACATATATATTTTGAATGGTGGAGCAGTCAGCTAGTGCAGTTGCAAGCAAAGCGTCATGGTGGCATCTACATGTGAAGCGGAGTACATAGCTGCTTCGGAAGCAGCGCGGGAAGGAATCTGGATGAAGGACTTCATCACCGACCTAGGAGTTATTCCCAATGTGTCAGGCCCGATGAATCTCTTCTGTGACAACACTGGAGCTATTGCCATTGCCAAGGAGCCAAGGTTTCACAAGAAGACCAAGCACATCAAGCGCCATTTCAACTCCATTCGTGGTTATATTCAAGATGGAGACATAGATATTTGTAAAGTACATACGGACCTGAATGTCGCAGATCCGTTGACTAAACATATTCCACAAGCAAAACATGATCAGCACCAGAACCCTATGGGTGTTCGATTCATCACAATGGAACTAGATTATTGACTCTAGTGCAAGTGGGAGACTGTTGAAAATATTCCCTAGAGGTAATAATAAAATGGTTATTATTATATTTCCTTTTTCATGATAATTGTCTATTGTTCATGCTATAATTGTATTAACCGGAAACTGTATTACATGTGTGAATACATAGACCACAACACGTCCCTAGTGAGCCTCTAGTTGACTAGCTCGTTGATCAATAGATGGTTATGGTTTCCTGACCATGGACACTGAATGTCATTGATCATGGGATCACATCATTAGGAGAATGATGTGATCAACAAGACCCAATCCAAAGCACGGCACAAGATCGAGTAGTTCGTTTGCTAGAGCTTTTCTAATGTCAAGTATCTTTTCCTTAGACCATGAGATTGTGCAACTCCCAGATACCATACGAATGCTTTGGGTGTACCAAACGTCACAATGTAACTGGGTGGCTATAAAGGTGCACTACAGGTATCTCCGAAAGTGTCTCTTGGGTTGGCACGAATCAAGACTAGGATTTGTCACTCCGTATGACGGAGAGGTATCTCTGGGCCCACTCGGTAATGCATCATCATAAGGATCTTAATGTGAATAAGGAGTTAGTCGCTGGATCATGTGTTACGGAATGAGTAAAGAGACTTGCCGGTAACGAGATTGAACAAGGTATAGGGATACGGACGATCGAATCTCGGGCAAGTAACATACCGTTGGATGAAAAGAATTGTATACGGGATTGATTGAATCCCCGACATCGTGGTTCATCTTATGAGATCATCGTGGAACATGTGGGAGCTAATATGGGTATCCAGATCCCGCTATTGGTTATTGGCCGGAGAGCTGTCTCGGTCAAGTCTGCATGGTTCCCGAACCCGTAGGGTCTGCACACTTAAGGTTCGGTGACGCTAGAGTTGTAACGGGAAATTGTATGTAGTTACCAAAGGTTGTTCGGAGTCCCGGATGAGATCCCGGACATCACGAGGAGTTCCAGAATGGTCTGGAGGTAAAGATTTATACATGGGAAGTCCAGTTTCAGCCCCAAGAAGAGTTTCGAGGGTCATCGGTATTGTACCGGGACCACCGAAAGGGTTCCGGGGGTCCACCGGGTGGGGCCACCTGCCCCGGAGGGCTTAGTGGGCTGAATATGGGAGTGGACCAGCCCCTTAGTGGGATGGTGCGCCCCCCCCCCCCCAGGGCCCAAGGCGCCTAGGGTTGGAACCCCTAGGGGTGGGGGCGCCGCCCACCAGCTTGGGGGCAAGTTACCCCCTCCTAGCCGTCGCCCCCCTCTAGATTGGATATAGAGGGCCCGGCCCCCTCTCCCCTCCCCCCTATATATAGTGAGGGGGTGGGAGGGCAGCCGCACCCCTCTCCTGGCGCAGCCCTTCCCCCCTCCAACTCCACCTCCTCCTCCGTAGCGCTTGGTGAAGCCCTGCCGGAGAACCGCAAGCTCCACCACCATGCCCTCGTACTACCGGAGCTCTCCCTCAACTTCTCCTCCCCCCTTGCTGGATCAAGAAGGAGGAGACATCCCTGGGTTGTACGTGTGTTGAACGCAGAGGTGTCGTCCGTTCGGCACTTGGATCGGATCTTCTGCGATTAGAACCGCCGCGAGTATGACTCCATCAACCGCGTTCTTAGTGACGCTTCCGCTTAGCAATCTTGAAGGGTATGAAGATGCACTCCCTCTCTCTCATTGCTAGCATATCCTATATTGATCTTGGTGACACATAGGATTTTTTTTTTGAATTATTACTATGTTACCCAAAAATAAAGACATCAATACTCGGGCATCCCAACAAACAATCATGTCTTTCAAAATATCAAATGCTAAAAAATGTTATCCCTACAAAATCATATAGTCTTGTCATGATCTGTCTTCTTAACACAAAGTATAAATCATGAACTACCTCGGTGTCAGTCAAGCAATTGGTTCATACTTTTTAGCGCGCTTCAGCATTTTCAACTCTCACGCAATACATGAGCACAAGCCATGGATATAGCACTATGGGTGGAATAGAATGCGGTGGTAGTAGACAAAAGAAGGGAGAAAAATTCACATCAACTAGGCAATTTAATGGGCTATGGAGCTGCCCATTAATAGATATCAGTGCGAGGAGTAGGGATTGACATGCAACAGATGCACTAAAAGTTATAAGTGTATGAAAGCTCAATATGAAACTAAGTGGGTATGCATCAAACTCTAATACGAAAAATTCCCACTAGTATATGAAAGTGACAACATAGGAGACTCTCTATATGAAAAACATGGTGCTACTTTGAAGCACAAGTGTGGACTTAGCATGCCCCTTCTCTCTTTTTCTCTCATTTTTTCTTTTTTTTCTTGGGCTCGTTTTGGCCTCACTTTTTTACAATTTTTTCCTTTTTTTATATTTTTCCGGAGCCTCATCCCGACTTGTGGGGGGATCATAGTTTCCATCATCTCTTCCTCGCTGGGACATGCTCTAATAATGAATAATAATGATCATCACACTTCTATTTACTTATAACTCAAAAGAAATAAAAATTACAACTCGATACCTAGAACAAAGTATGACTCTATATGAATGCCTATGGCAGTGTACCAGGATGTGCAATGATCTAGCATAGCAAATATATCAAAAAATGGACAAGCCATGAAAATATCGTGCTAGCTGTCTTACGATCATGCAAACTAATATGAAAATGAATGCTCAAGTCATCTATACGATGGAAGTGCATGGCAATATATCTTGGAATGGCTATGGAAATGCCATAATAGGTAGGTATGGTGGCTATTTTGAGAAAGGTATAATAAGGTTTATGCATCGGCGAAAGTTACGTGGCATGAGAGGGGCTAGCAAAGGTGGAAGGGTGAGAGTGCGTATAATCCATGGACTCACATTAGTCCTAAAGAACTCGTATACTTATTGCAAAATTTTATTAGCCCTTGAAGCAAAGTAATACTACGCATGCTCCTAGGGGGAGGTTGGTAGGCATTAATCATTGTGCGCCCCCGACCTTGACACAAAGATAGACAATCAAGGATAAATTGTGCTCCAACTTCCCGGCATAACGAGAGACTATATGTGCATGCTTCGGGAATCACAAACTTAACACCAATATCTTACTAAACATTACCATCCACTAGTATCTCCCACATATTATCATCTCTATATCGCAAAACTATTGCAAGGAATCGAACATATCATATTCAGTGATCCATAAGTTTTATGTAGGATTTTCTCGCTAACCATGTGAATGACCCATTCCTGTTGACTCTCTAAATAGATATATAAGTGAAGCATGAGAGTTTAATTCTTTCCACAAAAGACCATGCTCTGACAAATATAAGTGAAGCAAAAGAGCATTCTAAAATGACGGGTTTCTATGTGAAGAGAAACAGGCAATCCAAACTTCAAATGATATAAGTGAAGCACATGAAGCATTCTATAAAGCCATACTCGATATAAGTGGAGTGCAATGATAATTCTACAAATTGGCCAAGTACTATCTCATCCCAGCATGGTGCATGAAATAAAAGTGAAAAATAAACACAAAAGACGCTCCAAGAATTTACGCATATCATGTGAACAAAACGAAACTCAAACCATACCAATACTTGTTGAAGAAAGATGGGATGCCTACCGGGGCATCCCCAAGCTTAGGCGCTTGAGTCTCCTTGGATATTTACTTGTGGTGCCTTGTGCGTCCCCAAGCTTGAGCTCTTGCCTCTCCCCCTTCTCCTCACATCGAGACCTCCTCGATCTTCGAACAATTCATCCACACAAAACTGAACTGAACTTTTAGTGGCGGGGTTAGTGAATATGGCAATCAAATCCCATCATGTACTACTGTAACATTATTGTATAATTATAAACAAACATTACCCACTGTATGCTATCACAATTCTATGGCCCTAAGTCATAGGAGGCTCAACAAGATTTAAAACATACGCAAATAATGAAGCTATAACAGTAACCTGTGAAAACAGGACAGTCTGTAAAGATTTGAACATTCACCATACTTATGTAACTCTAAAAATTATGAAAAAATAGGGGGAAAATAAAAACATTGTATAGAAATATTGTGCAAAAAGTTTCAAAAACTTTTGATGTTCCAGTAAAAAATGTAAAATTGCGCACTACAGCCAAAGTTTCTGTTTTTGCACCGCATATACCAACAAGCAATCTAATCATCCTAAAGGAAAATCTTGGCACGTTATTTTTGTAATAAAATGGATTTGTACAAGGGGATAATCATTTTTTCGAGAACTTTCATGAAAAAAATCCACATTGTTTCCATGAGCATGAACACAAGTGTTCAAGGTCGACCCTCACTTCTCCAATGCATCACCTTTCAATCGCTTCTCTTTTTGGAAAAAAAATTTAGGTTCCCCTCTATATATTTTTTGTTTTTAAACTATATAAAAGCACTCAACATAAATAAATGACTCTCTAAAACTTCCGGGTTGTCTCCCTCACAGTGCTTTCTTTAAAGCCATTAAGCTAGGCATGTAGTGCTCAAGTAATGGATCCACCCGGATCCCAAGGTATATCAAAGCCAATTTGAATTAACAATGATTTGTAATTTAGTAGTGAGCAAAAAGCAATATATATCCTGCAATGACAAAGTCTAACTCTCTTCCTATGCATCGGCACGTCATAAAAGAACAATTCATGCACATCAAGTAAAGGCCAATGCATAGTATAAGCAGTTTCTTGCAATTTTATCGTGTTGGAAACATAGATAGGTGGAGATGTAGTTCCTCTCTCATAATAATTGCAAGTAGGAGCAGCGAGCACATGCATATGAAATTCATCAAAATTATCATGTGAAGCGGTAAAAGGCAACCCATCAATATAATCCTTAATAAGAGCAAACTTCTCCGATATAGTGTAGTTCAGACAATTCAAAAGGATAATAGGACTATCATGTGTGTGTACAATGGCAACAATTTCATTATTAACATAAGGAACTATAGAAAGTTCATCTCCATAAGCATAATTCATATTGGCATCTTGGCCACAAGCATAGCAAGCATCATCAAAAAGGGATATTTCAAACGAATCCAAGGGATCATAGCATTCATCCTTCGATAAACTCGAAGGAAAATTAAACAATGTATGAGATAAAGAGTTACTCTCATTAGAAGGTGGGCACGGGTGATCAATCCGCTCTTCCTCCTTTTGTTCTTGGCTCTCCTCCTCATCTTTTCCATCCAGTGGGCTCACAATGTCATTAATTTTTTCTTCCATAGACTCATGCAAAATATTAGTCTCTTCTTGGACAGTGGAGACTCTCTCAATAATGCATCAATATCATAATTGTATTTATAATTATCATGGAAATATTTAAGGATAGCAAAGTTTTCAGATCTATAAACCACTGTTCAAGAATTCATCCGATTAATCAGTTAACAGGCCAGTTAATCGCTACTCATAGCATGGCCGAATCGAATAACACATATTCACCGCGTTAACTTGCTAGGCCGATTAATTGGCCAGTTGGACCGATTAATCAGTTGTCATGCCGATTAATCCTTGCTTTCCCATGAACAGGTGGGCAAACAAAGCCCAATTGTTTTGCCCGTAACCCCTTCTAGCCCCATCTCGCTCCTAAATATTGAGGATTAATTATTTTACCTCCTCTCTATGCTTTTCATATGTGTATGACAACATGTTTTGGTATACTACATAGCTGGGAGCATGAGAGTATGGTATAATACATAAAAAATCTAGATACATGATGGCAAGTTCCTATTTGATCTACCGATTAATGGTCGACCGATTAATCCAGTTAATAGGCCGATTCACCGATTAATCTCTACTCCTAAACCGACCGAGCAGCTACCAGTTAACGATTTCTTGAACATTGCTATAAACTGAATCATCATCATAATCTTCATACTTTTTGAACAGAGATTCAATTTCATAAGCACCCTTAAAATCAACAAATTCTTTGATTCGTTCCACATCATAGTAATCATATATACCATTAGCATAAGAAGCCAAGGTTTCGTTATCATTAAATTCACATGAAAAGGGAAGGTGTGGAGCCTTCATCCTAGAGCAACAAGTATAACCATATTCGAAGCATACCAATGGAACATATGAATTTGATCCCATAACAGTTTCCCTTTTTGTGTCAAGCAATAATCCCTAAAGTATTCACGTTGATCCAACGTTACTCGTATTATCAAGTTGAATGGGGTTTTCTCAGGATTATCGGAGTAGTGTTTAATACTTTTCACATAACTAGCTTCGAGGGTTTTAGGAGGTTCCCCTTCTCCATGAGTAGCAAGTACCACAATTTTTTTGGTGTTTCGTGTTCCATGTCCATAACTAAAGATAGAGAACAACCTAGAATGGGAAATAAAAACTATTTAGTGATAAAGCAAACAAGCACACACAAGAATATTCACCCGACGCTATTTCTCCCCGGCAACGGCACGAGAAAAAGGTCTTGATAACCTACAAGTGTAGGGGGTCGTTTGTAGCCTTTTTTGTTAAGTTAGAGTGTCGAATCCCAACAAGGAGCTAAAGGTAGAACAAATATTCCCTCAAGTTTTATCGACCACTGATACAACTCTACGCACACTTAACGTTTGCTTTATCTAAAACAAGAATAAAACTAGGAGTACTTGGCGAGAATAAAACTTGAAATAAATTGCAAGACAATAAATATAGTACTATAGTAGCAAGATTTTTGTAACACAAGAGAATGATTTGTCCTTAGGCAACCGCTGCATTACTAGACTGATAGCAAGTTTTTATGTGGGAGAGTCCACTGCTAGCATGTCATCCCTTACTTGGAACTCTATGCACTTGTGATTGGAACCCTAGCAAGCATCCGCAACTACTATCGTTAATTAAGGTAAACCCAACCATAGCCTTAAGATATATTGGTCCCCCTTCAATCATGTATGCATCAATTTCTATGCTAGTCTGAAGCTGTTGTCACCCTTACCCTCCAATACATAGTCCTATCAGCATACAACTAACCCTATGGTGTGATCCACGTGCGCGCTCATTTGATGGGCACCAAAGGACAACAATATAATCACAAGCAATTTAAACCCATCATAGCAATTTCACCGAACAGCCCATAGGACAAAACAGATCTACTCAAACATCGTAGGATAACCACATATCATTGGGAAATAATACATAGTGTTGAGCACCATGTTTAAGTAGAGATTACGGCGAGAATAGAGAGGTTACACCGCTGCATAGAGGGGGAGAAAGTTGGTGTCGACGGTAGCAAGATAGTTGATGTAGATCGCCGTCACGATCCTAGCCCTGGCAGCATTCCGGCGCCACCGGGAGAGAGGAAGAGAGAGCGCCCCTCCTTCTTATTCTTCCTTGGCCTCCCCCCTAGATGGGAGGATGGTTCCCCCTCTAGTCCATGGTCTCCATGGCGGCAGAGGCGCAAGATCCCCTCCAAGATTGGATATGTCTCTCTGTTCTCTTCTATTTTGCGTTCCCCAAATCTGGCCAAAAACCGTTTCATATATTCCAGGAGATCCGTAACTCCGATAGCACTGAAATTTTAACACGATTTTTTCCAGATATAAGCTTCCTTGAGCCCAAAGTATAGGTCTGACCGACGTTCGAGGTGAGCACAACCCACCACGGCATGCCAGGGCCCTGGGGCGTGCCCTGGTGTCTTATGGTGGGTGTGGGCTCCATTTGCGTTGATTCAAACTCCTAAAAATCACATGTATTCCAAAATAATTCTTCGTAAATTTTTATCGCGTTTGGACTTTGTTTGATATGGATTTTCTATGAAACAAAAAACATGCAACAAACAGGAACTGGCACCGGGCACTGGATCAATAGGTTAGTCCAAATAAATCATATAAAATGTTGCCAAAAGTATGTGAAAGTTATATAATATTGGCATGAAACAATCAAAAATTGTAGATACGACGGAGACGTATCAATGGTCATAATTATTTGATTTTCTATCAATTTCCCAACAATATTTTTTTCCCACCGTATGCCATTTTCTCGAGAGAAGCCACTAGTGAAATCTACGGCCCCCGGGTCTATCTTTTATCATATTGCTTTCCGATCTATTTTTCATCGCATTTGATTTCAGATCTATTATTACAGGAAAATACCTTGCTGCACTTTTTATTTGCATATTTTATTTTGTGTTCTTGCACGATCTATTTATATAATCTTATACAAACAAATCTATCTTTTACCGACGAGGGATTGACAACCCCTCTTAGACGTCGACTTGCAAGTATTTGTTCTTTGTGTGCAGGTACCATTTACATAGTGTTGCTTGAATCTCCTACTGGTTCGATAACCTTGGTTTCACATCTGAGGGAAATACCTACGTAGTTGTGTTGCATCATCCCTTCCTCTTTGGGGAAATACCGATGCAGTTTCAAGCCGCACCAAGGGGATACATGGGCCTCTGGCCCGGCTATGCATGCGCGGGTGCCGAACGTCCGAAGGACATCGAACGTCCAAGGGACGTCGGTCGTTCAGAGGCTCGCGGGGGACCGTACATCCTGAGCGCGTTGGACTTTCGACGTTTTTCTTATTGACATGTGGCACCGGATTTCCGGTGGGCGTCGGACGTCCGGCGGCTGGTACTTGTTGTTGGGGAACGTAGTATTTTAAAATTTTCCTACGATCACGCAAGATCTATCTACCAGATGCATAGCAACGAGAGGGGAGAGTGAGTCTACGTACCCTCGTAGACCGAAAGCGGAAGCGTTAGAACAACGCGGTTGATGTAGTCGTACGTCTTCACGGCCCGACCGATCAAGCACCGAAACTACGGCACCTCCGAGTTCTAGCACACGTTCAGCTCGATGACGTCCCTCGAACTCCGATCCAGCCGAGTGTCGAGGGAGAGTTCCGTCAGCACGACGGCGTGGTGACGATCTTGATGTTCTAATGTCGCAGGGCTTCGCCTAAGCACCGCTACAATATTTATCGAGGAGAACTATGGTGGAGGGGGGCACCGCACACGGCTAAGAGATCAAGAGATCAATTGTTGTGTCTAGAGGTGCCCCCCTGCCCCCGTATATAAAGGAGGGAGGGAGAGGCCGGCCCTAGAGGGGGCGCACCAAGTGTGGGGAGTCCTACTAGGACTCCCAAGTCCTAGTAGGATTCCCCTTTCCTTTCCGAAGTAGGAGAGAAGGAAAGAGGGGGAGAGGGAGAAGGAAAAGGGGGCTGCACCCCTTGTCCAATTCGGACCAGAAGGGGGGTGCACGCCTCCTTCCTTTTGGCCTCTCTCCTCTATTCCCGTAACTCCCTGGTACTCCGAAAATACCCGAATCACTCGGAACCTTTCCGATGTCCGAATATAGTCGTCCAATATATCGATTTTTACATCTCGACCATTTTGAGACTCCTCGTCATGTCCCCGATCTCATCCGGGACTCCGAACTCCTTCGGTACATCGAAACTCATAAACTCATAATAACACTATCATCGAAACCTTAAGCGTGCGGACCCTACGGGTTCAAGAACTATGTAGACATGACCGAGACACGTCTCCGGTCAATAACCAATAGCGGAACCTGGGTGCTCATATTGGCTCCCACATATTCTACGAAGATCTTTATCGGTCAAACCGCATAACAACATACATTGTTCCCTTTGTCATCGGTATGTTACATGCCCGAGATTCGATCGTCGGTATCTCAATACCTAGTTCAATCTCGTTACCAACAAGTCTCTTTACTCGTTCCGTAATACATCATCCCGCAACTAACTCATTAGCTGCAATGCTTGCAAGGCTTATAGTGATGTGCATTACCGAGTGGGCCCAGAGATACCTCTCAGACAATCGGAGTGACAAATCCTAATCTCAAAATACGCCAACCCAACAAGTACCTTCGGAGACACCTGTAGAGTACCTTTATAATCACCCAGTTACGTTGTGACGTTTGGTAGCACACAAAGTGTTCCTCCGGTATTCGGGAGTTGCATAATCTCATAGTCATAGGAACATGTATAAGTCATGAAGAAAGCAATAGCAGTAAAACTTAAACGATCATAGTGCTAAGCTAACGGATGGGTCTTGTCCATCAGATCATTCTCCTAATGATGTGATCCCGTTGATCAAATGACAACTCATGTCTATGGCTAGGAAACATAACCATCTTTGATCAATGAGCTAGTCTAGTAGAGGCATACTAGGGACACTCTATTTTGTCTATGTATTCACACATGTATTAAGTTTCCGGTTAATACAATTCTAGCATGAATAAGAAACATTTATCATGATATAAGGAAATAAATAATAACTTTATTATTGTCTCTAGGGCATATTTCCTTCAGTCTCCCACTTGCACTAGAGTGAATAATCTAGTTCACATCGCCATGTGATTTAACACCGATAGTTCACATCGTCATGTGATTAACACCCAAAGGGTTTACTATAGTCAACAATCTAGTTCACATCGCTATGTGATTAACACCCAAAGAGTACTAAGGTGTGATCATGTTTTGCTTCGTGAGAGAAGTTTAGTCAACGGGTCTGTCACATTCAGATCCGTATGTATTTCGCAAATGTCTATGTGTCTACAATGCTCTGCATGGAGCTACTCTAGCTAATTTCTCCCACTTTCAATACGCATCCAGATTGATACTTAGAGTCAGCTGGATTTAGTGTCAAAGCTTGCATCGGCGTAACCCTTTACGACGAACTCTTTATCACCTCCATAATCGAGAAACATTTCCTTAGTCATCCAGTTACTAAGGATAATTTTGACCGCTGTACAGTGATCTACTCCTGGATCACTATTGTACCCTCTTGACAAACTCATGGCAAGGTACACAACATGTTTGGTACACAGCATGGCATACTTTATAGAACCTATGGCTGAGGCATAGGGAATGACTTTCATTCTCTCTATATTTTTCTGCCGTGGTCTGGCTTTGAGTCTTACTCAACTTCACACCTTACAAGTCAGGTAAGAACTCCTTCTTTGACTGATCCATTTTGAACTACTTCAAAATCATATCAAGGTATGTACTCATCGAAAGTCTTATCAAGCGTCTTGATCTATCTCTATAGATCTTGATGCCCAATATGTAAGCAGCTTCACCAAGGTCTTTCTTTGAAAAACTCCTTTCAAAAACTCCTTTATGCTTTCCAGAAAATTCTACATCATTTCCGATCGACAATATGTCATTCACATATACTTATCAGAAAGGTTGTAGTGCTCCCACTCACTTCTTGTAAATACAGGCTTCACCGCAAGTCTGTATAAATCTATATGCTTTGATCAACTTATCAAAGCGTATATTCCAACTCCGAGATGCTTGCACCAGTCCATAGATGGATCGCTGGAGCTTGCACATTTTGTTAGCACCTTTAGGATTGACAAAACCTTCTGGTTGCATCATATACAAGTCTTCTTTAATAAATCCATTAAAGAATGCAGTTTTGTTATCCATTTGCCAGATTTCATAAAATGCGGTAATTGCTAACATGATTCGGACAGACTTAAGCATCGCTACGGGTGAGAAAGTCTCATCGTAGTCAACTCCTTGAACTTGTTGAAAAACTTTCGCAACAAGTCGAGCTTTGTAAACAGTAACATTACTGTCAGCGTCAGTCTTCCTCTTGAAGATCCATTTATTTTCGATGGCTTGCCGACCATCGGGCAAGTCAACCAAAGTCCACACTTTGTTCTCATACATGGATCCCATCTCAGATTTCATGGTCTCAAGCCATTTTGTGGAATCTGGGCTCATCATCGCTTCCTCATAGTTCGTAGGTTCATCACGGTCCGGTAACATGACTTCCAGAACCGGGTTGCCGTACCACTCTGGTGCGGAACGTACTCTGGTTGATCTACGAAGTTCAGGAGTAACTTGATCCGAAGTTTCATGATCATCATCATTAGCTTCCTCACTAATTGGTGTAGGAATCACTGGAACTAGTTTTTGTGATGTACTACTATCCAATTCGGGAGAAGGTACAATTACCTCATCAAGTTCCACTTTCCTCCCACTCACTTCTTTCGAGAGAAACTCCTTCTCTAGAAAGGATCCACTCTTAGCAACAAAGACCTTGCCTTCGGATCTGTGATAGAAGGTGTACCCAACAGTTTCTTTTGGGTATCCTATGAAGATTCACTTCTCCGATTTGGGTTCGAGCTTATCATGTTGAAACTTTTTCACATAAGCATCGCAGTCCCAAACTTAAAGAAATGACAGCTTAGGTTTCTCGTCAAACCACAGTTCATGCGGTGTTATCTCCATGGATTTAGATGGTGCCCTATTTAACGTGAATGTATCTGTCTCTAATGCATAACCCCAAAAGAGATAGTGGTAGATCGGTAAGAGACATCATCGATCGCACCATATCTAATAAAGTACGGTTATGACGTTCGGACACACCATTACACTATGGTGTTCCAGGTGGCGTGAGTAGTGAAACTATTTCACATTGTTTTTACTGAAGGCCAAACTCGCTAACTCAAATATTTTACCTCTACGGTCATATCGTAGAAACTCTTATTTTCTTGTTACGATGATTCTCCACTTCACTCTGAAATTCTTTGAACTTTTCAAATGTTTTAGACTTGTGCTTCATTAAGTAGATATACCCATATCTGCTCAAATCATCAGTGAAGGTCAGAAAATAACGATACCCGCCGCGAGCTTCAACACTCATTGGTCCACATACATCTGTATATATGATCTCCAACAAATCTGTTGCTCACTCCATTGTTCCGGAGAACGGAGTTTTAGTCATCTTGCCCATGAGGCATGGTTCGCAAGCACCAAGTGATTCATAATCAAGTGATTCCAAAAGTCCATCACTATGGAGTTTCTTCATGCGCTTTACACCATTATGACCTAAACAGCAGTGCCACAAATAAGTTGCACTATAATTATTAACCTTGCATCTTTTGGCTTCAATATTATGAATATGTGTATCACCACGATCGAGATCCAACAAACTATTTTCATTGGGTGTATGACCATCGAAGGTTTTATTCATGTAAACAGAATAACAATTATTCCATGACTTTAAATGAATAACCGTATTGCAACAAATATGATCAAATCATATTCATGCTCAACGCAAATGCCAAATAACATTTATTTAGGTTTTACACTAATCCCGAAAGTATAGGGAGTGTGCGATGATGATCATATCAATCTTGGAACCACTTCCAACACACATCGTCACTTCACCTTTAACTAGTCTCTGTTCATTCTGCAATTCTCGTTTAGAGTTACTAATTTTAGCAACTGAACCGGTATCAAATACCCAGGGGTTGCTATGAACACTAGTAAAGTACACATCAATAATCTGTATATCAAAATATACCTTTGTTCACTTTGCCATCCTTCTTATCCGCCAAGTATCTAGGGCAGTTCCACTTCCAGTGACCATTTCCTTTGCAGTAGAAGCACTTAGTTTCAGGCTTGAGTTATAGCTTTGGGTTTCTTCACGGGAGTGACAACTTGCTTGTCATTCTTCTTGAAGTTCCCCTTCTATCCCTTTGCCCTTTACTTGAAATAAGTGGTCTTGTTAACCATCAACACTTGATGCTTTTTCATGATTTCTACCTTCGCCGACTTCAGCATTGCGAAGAGCTCGGAAATTCCTTTCGTCATCCCTTGCATATTATAGTTCATCACGAAGTTCTACTAACTTGGTGATAGTGATTAGAGAACTTTGTCAATTGCTATCTTATCTGGAAGATTAACTCCCACTTGATTCAAGTAATTGTAGTACCCAGACAATCTGAGCACATGCTCACTGGTTGAGCTATTCTCCTCCATCTTGTAGGCAAAGTACTGTCAGAAGTCTTATACCTCTCGACACGGGCATGAGTATGAAATACTAATTTCAACTCTTGGAACATCTTATATGCTCCGTGGCGTTCAAAACATTTTTGAAGTCCCGATTCTAAGCCATAAAGCATGGTGCACTTAAACTATCAAGTAGTCATCATACCGAGCTTTTGTCAAAATGTTCATAACGTCTACATCTGCTCCTGCAATAGGTATGTCACCTAGCGGTGCATCAAGGATATAATTCTCTGTGCAGCAATGAGGATAATCCTCAGATCACGGAACAATTCCGCATCATTGCTACTAACATCTTTCAACTTAATTTTCTCTAGGAACATATAAAAAATAAACGGGGAGCAACATCGCGAGCTATTGATCTACAACATAGATATGCTAATACTACGAGGACTAAGTTCATGATAAATTAAAGTTCACTTTAATCATATTACTTAAGAACTCCCACTTAGATAGACATCCCTCTAGTCATCTAAATGATCACGTGGTCCAAATCAACTAAACCATGTCCGATCATCACGTGAGATGGAGTAGTTTCAATGGTGAACATCTTATGTTGATCATATCTACTATATGATTCACGCTCGACCTTTCGGTCTCCAGTGTTCCGAGGCCATATCTGCATATGCTAGGCTCGTCAAGTTTAACCCGAGTATTCTGCGTGTGCAAAACTGGCTTACACCCGTTGTATTTGAACGTAGAGCTTATCACACCCGATCATCACGTGGTGTCTCGGCACGACGAACTTTCGCAACGGTGCATACTCAGGGAGAACACTTATACCTTGAAATTTAGTAAGGGATCATCTTATAATGCTACCGTCGTTCTAAGCAAAATAAGAAGCATAATAAGATAAACATCACATGCAATCAAAATATGTGACATGATATGGCCATCATCATCTTGTGCTTTTGATCTCCATCTCCAAAGCACCGTCATGATCACCTTTGTCACCGGCACGACACCTTGATCTCCATCGTAGCATCGTTGTCGTCTCGCCAACTATTGCTTCTACGACTATCGCCACCGCTTAGTGATAAAGTAAAGCAATTACATGGCGATTGCATTTCATACAATAAAGCGACAACCATATGGCTCCTGCCAGTTGCCGATAACTTTACAAAACATGATCATTTCATACAAAACCGTATAACTCATCATGTCTTGACCATATCACATCACAACATGCCCTGCAAAAACAAGTTAGACGTCCTCTACTTTGTTGTTGCAAGTTTTACGTGGCTGCTACGGGCTTAGCAAGAACCGTTCTTACCTACGCATACAAAACCACAACGATATTTCGTCAAGTATGTGTTGTTTTAACCTTCACAAGGACCGGGCGTAGCCACACTTGATTCAACTAAAGTTGGAGAAACTGACACCCGCCAGCCACCTTTGTGCGAAGCACGTCGGTAGAACCAGTCTCGCGTAAGCGTACGCGTAATGTCGGTCCGGGCCGCTTCATCCAACAATACCGCCGAATCAAAGTATGACATGCTGGTAAGCAGTATGACTAGTATCGCCCACAACTCACTTGTGTTCTACTCGTGCATATCATCTACGCATAGACCTGGCTCATGATGCCACTGTTGGGGAACGTAGTATTTTAAAATTTTCCTACGATCACGCAAGATCTATCTACCAGATGCATAGCAACGAGAGGGGAGAGTGAGTCTACGTACCCTCGTAGACCGAAAGCGGAAGCGTTAGAACAACGCGGTTGATGTAGTCGTACGTCTTCACGGCCCGACCGATCAAGCACCGAAACTACGGCACCTCCGAGTTCTAGCACACGTTCAGCTCGATGACGTCCCTCGAACTCCGATCCAGCCGAGTGTCGAGGGAGAGTTCCGTCAGCACGACGGCGTGGTGACGATCTTGATGTTCTAATGTCGCAGGGCTTCGCCTAAGCACCGCTACAATATTTATCGAGGAGAACTATGGTGGAGGGGGGCACCGCACACGGCTAAGAGATCAAGAGATCAATTGTTGTGTCTAGAGGTGCCCCCCTGCCCCCGTATATAAAGGAGGGAGGGAGAGGCCGGCCCTAGAGGGGGCGCACCAAGTGTGGGGAGTCCTACTAGGACTCCCAAGTCCTAGTAGGATTCCCCTTTCCTTTCCGGAGTAGGAGAGAAGGAAAGAGGGGGAGAGGGAGAAGGAAAAGGGGGCTGCACCCCTTGTCCAATTCGGTCCAGAAGGGGGGTGCATGCCTCCTTCCTTTTGGCCTCTCTCCTCTATTCCCGTAACTCCCTGGTACTCCGAAAATACCCGAATCACTCGGAACCTTTCCGATGTCCGAATATAGTCGTCCAATATATCGATTTTTACGTCTCGACCATTTTGAGACTCCTCGTCATGTCCCCGATCTCATCCGGGACTTCGAACTCCTTCGGTACATCGAAACTCATAAACTCATAATAAAACTATCATCGAAACCTTAAGCGTGCGGACCCTACGGGTTCGAGAACTATGTAGACATGACCGAGACACGTCTCCGGTCAATAACCAATAGCGGAACCTGGATGCTCATATTGGCTCCCACATATTCTACGAAGATCTTTATCGGTCAAACCGCATAACAACATACATTGTTCCCTTTGTCATCGGTATGTTACATGCCCGAGATTCGATCGTCGGTATCTCAATACCTAGTTCAATCTCGTTACCAACAAGTCTCTTTACTCGTTCCGTAATACATCATCCCGCAACTAACTCATTAGCTGCAATGCTTGCAAGGCTTATAGTGATGTGCATTACCGAGTGGGCCCAGAGATACCTCTCCGACAATCGGAGTGACAAATCCTAATCTCAAAATACGCCAACCCAACAAGTACCTTCGGAGAAACCTGTAGAGTACCTTTATAATCACCCAGTTACGTTGTGACGTTTGGTAGCACACAAAGTGTTCCTCCGGTATTCGGGAGTTGCATAATCTCATAGTCATAGGAACATGTATAAGTCATGAAGAAAGCAATAGCAGTAAAACTTAAACGATCATAGTGCTAAGCTAACGGATGGGTCTTGTCCATCAGATCATTCTCCTAATGATGTGATCCCGTTGATCAAATGACAACTCATGTCTATGGCTAGGAAACATAACCATCTTTGATCAATGAGCTAGTCTAGTAGAGGCATACTAGGGACACTCTCTTTTGTCTATGTATTCACACATGTATTAAGTTTCCAGTTAATACAATTCTAGCATGAATAAGAAACATTTATCATGATATAAGGAAATAAATAATAACTTTATTATTGTCTCTAGGGCATATTTCCTTCACTTGTCAAACGTCCGGAAGTTGTCAGTCATCCGGGCTTTGTAGAGTGTCGGATGTCCGCTGGCTTCCGGTTGTTCGACTTTTGTAGACTCCACAACTCCGTCTTCTTCCGTTTTTTGCTTCCAATCTTACCTCGGGGATGGTGTAGGTGTTCCTCGACGCTTGCACTCCTTATCGTCGTCTGTGAAGCTCGGGCAATAGCTATGCATGCACACGAGAGGAATGTCAAGTAGTATACCATCCTCAAAGGGGTCAAGTGAACATGTGTAAAGGAGATGATTGGCCTTTATGTATGTGAAGTAGAGGTCGCATGTCTCACTTGCCAAACGGTCTCTTGACATGGTGATGTTCGTAGGATGCTCCACATCATAATCTGTTCCTCCACCGAGGGGAAAATATTTGGTTTCGACCACTTCATCTATCCTTGTTGCTCCCGTGATTAGGAGGAAGTAGTCCACTCTGAAAGCTAGGGATCTGTGATCAGTAGTTATGTGTCATTTATCTTTCTTGATCATATGAATTGTCAATCATGATTGTGATCTTGGGAATTCATAATGAGTTGAATTATAAGACATGTCTCTAGTGATGGGTTTCTTCATCATTGAATCTTTTTCATGTTATATTGAACTTTGGGGATTTCTGAGATCATATGTTGCATGTCTAGTAGATTTTTCAGAGACATCTTAGGTGATATTGGGATGACTCTATGGATTAAGATTATAGAAAGACAAAGATCATAAGGTGGTTGCTCAGTGTAAATTTTGGGGCTGCTTGAGGTGGCACTGGGGTGTGCCCTATGAATTAGAAAGATAACCTTTTAAGGTGTGATTACAAACCTACATGACCGCACCTTAGTTTCATCCAATAAGAAGGAACTTTGTGAGGTTATAACATGTATATTAATGAAGTTGTTGACATTGAGAGTTTACACTAATGTTACTTCTTTCTTCCCCCAAAATAAAAAAAGGCTCCGAGGCCTTTAGTATTTCCCTACCTCTCATCGGTCGCGGCCCATTTGCCTCGTATCATGTGACCTTAGGGCCATGGTGAAGGAAATATGCCCTAGAGGCAATAATAAAGTTATTATTTATTTCCTTATTTCATGATAAATGTTTATTATTCATGCTAGAATTGTATTAACCGAAACTTGATACATGTGTGAATACATAGACAAAACTGATTGTCACTAGTATGCCTCTACTTGACTAGTTCGTTGAATCAAAGATGGTTAAGTTTCCTTGCCATAGACATGAGTTGTCATTTGATTAACGGGATCACATCATTAGAGAATGATGTGATTGACTTGACCCATTCCATTAGCTTAGCACTTGTTTGTTTAGTTTTACTGCTATTGCTCTCTTCATGACTTATGCATGTTCCTATGACTATGAGATTATGCAACTCCCGAATACCGGAGGAACACCTTGTGTGCTATCAAACGTCACAACGTAACTGAGTGATTATAAAGATGCTCTACAGGTGTCCCCGAAGGTGTTCGTGGTGTTGTCATAGATCAAGAATAGGATTTGTCACTCCGAGTGTCGGAGAGGTATCTCTGGGCCCTCTCGGTAGTACACATCATAATAAGCCTTGCAAGCAAATGACTAATGAGTTAGTCACGAGATGATGTATTACGAAACGAGTAAAGAGACTTGCCGGTAACGAGATTGAACTAGGTATTGAGATACCGACGATCGAATCTCGGGCAAGTAACATACCGATGACAAAGGGAACAACGTATGTTGTTATGCGATTTGACCGATAAAGATCTTCGTAGAATATGTAGGAGCCAATATGAGCATCCAGGTTCCGCTATTGGTTATTGACCGGAGATGAGTCTCGGTCATGTCTACATAGTTCTCGAACCCGTAGGGTCCGCACGCTTAACATTCGGTGACGATCTGTATTATGAGTTTATGTGTTTTGATGTACCGAAGGTAGTTTGGAGTCCCGGAAGAGATCGCGGACATGACGAGGAGTCTCGAAATGGTCGAGGCGTAAAGATCGATATATTGGACGACTATATTCGTACATCGGAAAGGTTCCGAGTGATTTGGGTATTTTTTTGGAGTACCGGAGAGTTGCGGGAATTCGCCGGGGAGTATATGGGCCTTATTGGGCTTTAGGGGAAAGAGAGAGAGGAGGTTGCGCGCCCCCCCAAGGCTTAGTACGAATTGGACTAGGGGGAGGGGCAGCGCCCCCTCCTTCCTTCTCTTCTCTTTTCCCTTGCCTTCTCTCCTACTCCTACTACTTGGAAGGGCTAATAGTTCTACTAGGAAAGGGGGAATCCTACTCCCGGTGGGAGTAGGACTCCCCTATGGCGCACCATAGAGAGGGCCGGCCCTCCCCCTCCTCCACTCTTTTATATACGGGGGTGGGGGGCACCCCATGGACACATAAGTTGAACATTGATCTTTTAGCCGTGTGCGGTGCCCCCCTCCACAGAAACACACCTTAGTCATATCGTTGCGGTGCTTAGACAAAGCCCTGCGTCGGTAACTTCATCATCACTGTCATCACGCTGTCGTGCTGACGGAACTCTCCCTCGAAGCTCTACTGGATCGTGAGTTCGTGGGACGTCACCGAGCTGAACGTGTGCAGATCGCAGAGGTGTCGTACGTTTTGTACTAGGATCGGTCGATCGTGAAGACGTACGACTACATCAACCGCGTTGTCATAACGCTTCCGCTTACGGTCTACAAGGGTACGTGGACGACACTCTCCCCTCTCGTTGCTATACATCACCATGATCTTGAGTGTGCGTAGGGAATTTATTTGAAATACTACGTTACACAACAGTGGCATCATGAGCCAGGTCTATGCGTAGATGATATGCACGAGTAGAACACAATGAGTTGTGGGCGATAATAGTCATACTGCTTACCATCATGTCATACTTTGATTCGGCGATATTGTTGGATGAAGCGGCCTGGACCGACATTACGTGTACGCTTACGTGAGAGTGGTTCTACCGACGTGCTTCGCACACAGGTGGCTGGCGGGTGTCTGTTTCTCCAACTTTAGTTGAATCAAGTGTGGCTACGCCCGGTCCTTGTGAAGATTAAAACAGCACATACTTGACGAAAAATTGTTGTGGTTTTTGTATGCGTAGGTAAGAACGGTTCTTGCTAAGCCCGTAGCAGCCAAGTAAAACTTGCAACAACAAAGTAGAGGACGTCTAACTTGTTTTTGCAGGGCATGCTGTAATGTGATATGGTCAAGACATGATGAGTTATACGTTATTGTATGAGATGATCATGTTTTGTAAAGTTATCGGCAACTGGTAGGAGCCATATGGTTGTCGCTTTATTGTATGAAATACAATCACCATGTAATTGCTTTACTTTATCACTAAGCGGTAGCGATAGTCGTGGAAGCAATAGTTGGCTAGACGACAACGATGCTACGATGGAGATCAAGGTGTCGCGCCGGTGACGATGATGAACATGACGGTGCCTTGGAGATGGAGATCAAAAGCACAAGATGATGATGTCCATATCATGTCACATATTCTGATTGCATGTGATGTTTATCTTATTATGCTTCTTATTTTGCTTAGTACGACGGTAGCTTTATAAGGTGATCCCTTACAAAATTTCAAGGTACAAGTGTTCTCCCTGAGTATGCACCATTGCGAAAGTTCGTTGTGCCGAGACACCACGTAATGATCGGGTGTGATAAGCTCTACGTTCACATACAATGGGTGCAAGCCAGTTTTGCACACGCAGAATACTCAGTTAAACTTGACGAGCCTAGCATGTACAGACATGGCCTCGGAACGCTGGAGACCGAAAGGTCGAGCGTGAATCATATAGTAGATATGATCAACATAAGATGTTCACCATTGAAAACTACTCCATCTCACATGATGATCGGACATGGTTTAGTTGATTTGGATCACGTGATCATTTAGATGACTAGAGGGATGTCTATCTAAGTGGGAGTTCTTTAGTAATATGATTAATTGAACTTTAATTTATCATGAACTTAGTCCTGATAGTATTTGCAAATTATGTTGTAGATCAATAGCTCGCGTTATAGCTCCCCTATGTTTTGATATGATCCTAGAGAAAACTATGTTGAAAGATGTTAGTAGCAATGATGCGAACTAGGTCTATGATCTCTGGATTATCCTCATTGCTGCACAAAAGTACTATGTCCTTGATGCACCGCTAGGTGACAGATCTATTGCAGGGGCAGATGCAAACGTTATGAACGTTTGGCAAAGCTCAATATGATATCTACTTAATAGTTTAGTGCACCATGCTTTACGGCTTAGAACCGGGACTTCAAAAATGTTTTGAATGCCATAGAGCATATAAGATGTTCCATGAGTTGAAATTAGTATTTCATACTCATGCCCGTGTCGAGAGGTATAAGACATCTGACAGTACTTTGCCTACAAGATGGAGGAGAATAGCTCAACCAGTGAGCATGTGCTCAGATTGTCTGGTACTACAATTGCTTGAATCGAGTGGGAGTTAATCTTCCGGATAAGATAGTAATTGACAAAGTTCTCTAGTCACTATCACCAAGTTAGTAGAACTTCGTGATGAACTATAATATGCAAGGGATGACAAAAGTAATTCCCGAGCTCTTCGTGATGCTGAAATCGGCGAAGGTAGAAATCGAGAAAGAGCATCAAGTGTTGATGGTTAACAAGACCACTTGTTTCAAGTAAAGGGCAAAGGGATAGAAGGGGAACTTCAAGAAGAATGACAAGCAAGTTGTCACTCCCGTGAAGAAACCCAAAGCTAAACTCAAGCCTGAAACTAAGTGCTTCTACTGCAAAGGAAATGGTCACTCGAAGTGGAACTGTCCTAGATACTTGGCGGATAAGAAGGATGGCAAAGTGAACAAAGGTATATTTGATATACAGATTATTGATGTGTAGTTTACTAGTGTTCATAGCAACCCCTGGGTTTTTGATACCGGTTCAGTTGCTTAAACTAGTAACTCAAAACAAGAGTTGTAGAATGAACAGAGACTAGTTAAAGGTGAAGTGACGATATGTGTTGGAAGTGGTTCCAAGATTGATATGATCATCATCGCACACTCCCTATACTTTCGAGATTAGTGTAGAACCTAAATAAATGTTATTTGGCATTTGCGTTGAGCATGAATATGATTTGATCATGTTTGTTGCAATATGGTTATTCATTTAAAGTCATAGAATAATTGTTATTCTGTTTACATGAATAAAACCTTCGATGGTCATACACCCAATGAAAAATAGTTTGTTGGATCTCAATCGTAGTAATACACATATTCATAGTATTGAAGCCAAAAGATGCAAGGTTAATAATGATAGTGCAACTTATTTGTGGCACTGCCGTTTAGGTCATATTGGTGTAAAGCGCATGAAGAAACTCCATAGTGATGGACTTTTGGAATCACTTTATTATGAATCACTTGGTGTTTGCGAACAATGCCTCATGTGCAAGATGACTAAAACTCCGTTCTCCGGAACAATGGAGCGAGCAACAGATTTGTTGGAAATCATACATACTGATGTGTGTGGACCGATGAGTGTTGAGGCTCGCGGCGAGTATCATTATTTTCTAACCTTCACTGATGATTTGAGCATATATGGGTATATCTACTTGATGAAGCACAAGTGTGAAACATTTGAAAAGTTCAAAGAATTTCAGTGTGAAGTAGAGAATCATCGTAACAAGAAAATAAAGTTTCTACGATCTGATCGTGGAGGTGAATATTTGAGTTACGGGTTTGTTCTTCATTTAAAACAATGTGGAATAGTTTCACAGCTCACGCCACCTGGAACACCACAGCGTAATGGTGTGTCCGAACGTCGTAACCGTACTTTATTAGATATGGTGCGACCTATGATGTTTCTTACCGATTTACCGTTTTTGGGTTATGCATTAGAGACTGTTGCATTCACGTTAAATAAAGGGCACCATCTAAATCCGTTGAGACGATGCCTTATGAACTGTTGTTTGGCAAGAAACCAAAGTTGTTGTTTCTTAAAGATTGGGGCTGCGATGCTTATGTGAAAAAGCTTCAACCTAATAAGCTCGAACCCAAGTCGGATAAATGTGTCTTCATAGGATACCCAATGGAAATTGTTGGGTACACCTTCTATCACAGATCCAAAGGCAAGATATTCGTTGCTAAGAATGGATCCTTTCTAGAGAAGGAGTTTCTCTCGAAAGAAGTGAGTGGGAGGAAAGTGGAACTTGATGAGGTAATTGTACCTTCTCCTGAATTGGAAAGTAGTACATCACAGAAACTAGTTCCAGTGATTCCTACACCAATCAGCGAGGAAGCTAATGATGATGATCATGAAACTTCAGATCAAGTTACTACTGAACCTCATAGGTCAACCAGAGTGTGTTCCACGCTAGAGTGGTATGGTAACCCAGTTCTGGAAGTCATGTTACTAGACCATGATGAACCTACGAACTATGAGGAAGCGATGATGAGCCCAGATTCCGCAAAATGGCTTGAGGCCATGAAATCTGAGATGGGATCCATGTATGAGAACGAAGTGTGGACTTTGGTTGATTTGTCGGATGATCATCAAGCCATTGAAGATAAATGGATCTTTAAGAGGAAGACTGGCGCCGATGGTAATGTTACTGTCTACAAAGCTCGACTTGTTGCGAAAGGTTTTCGACAAGTTCAAGGTGTTGACTACAATGAGCTTTTCTCACTCGTAGCGATGCTTAAGTCTGTCTGAGTCATGTTAGCAATTGCTGCATTTTATGAAATCTGGCAAATGGATAACAAAACTGCGTTCTTTAATGGATTTATTAAAGAGTTGTATATGATGCAACCAGAAGGTTTTGTCAATCCTAAAGGTGCTAACAAAATATGCAAGCTCCAGCGATCCATCTATGGACTGGTGCAAGCATCTCGGAGTTGGAATATACGCTTTGATAAGTTGATCAAATCATATGGTTTTATACAGACTTACGGTGAAGCCTGTATTTACAAGAAAGTGAGTGGGAGCACTACAACATTTTTGATAAGTATATGTGAATGACATATTATTGATCGGAAATGATGTAGAATTTTCTGGAAAGCATAAAGGATTGTTTAAAAGGAGTTTTTCAATAAAAAAGACCTCGGTAAAGCTGCTTACATATTAGGCACCTAGATCTATAGAGATGGATCATGACGCTTGATAAGATTTTCGATTAGTACATACCTTGATAAAGATTTTGAAGTAGTTCAAAATGGATCAGTCAGAGAAGCAGTTATTGCCTGAGTTATAAGGTATGAAGTTGAGTAAGACTCAAAACCCGACCACGATAGAAGATAGAGAAAGAATGAAAGTCATTCCCTATGCCTCAGCCATAGGTTCTATAAAGTATGCCATGCCGTGTGCCAAACCTGTTGTGTACCTTGCCATGAGTTTGGCAAGGAGGTACAATAGTGATCCATGAGTAGATCACTGGACAGCGGTCAAAATAACCCTTAGAGAACTAAGGAAATATTTCTCGGTTATGGAGGTGATAAAGAGTTCGTCGTAAAGAGTTACATCGATGCAAGCTTTGACACCGATCTGGATGACTCTGAGTCTCGATCTGGATACATATTGAAAGTGGGAGCATTTAGCTAGAGTAGCTCCGTGCAGAGCATTGTAGACATAGAAATTTGCAAAATACATACGACTTTGAATGTGCCAGACCCATTGACTAAACCTCTCTCAGAAGCAAAACATGATCACACCTTAGTACTCTTTGGGTGTTAATCACATAGCGATGTGAACTAGATTATTGACTCTAGTAAACCCTTTTGGGTATTGGTCACATGGCGATGTGAACTATAAAGTGCTAAATCACATGAGGATGTGAACTATTGGTGTTAAATCACATGGTGATGTGAATTAGATTATTGACTCTAGTGCAAGTGAGAGACTGAAGGAAATATGCCCTAGAGGCAATAATAAAGTTATTATTTATTTCCTTATTTCATGATAAATGTTTATTATTCATGCTAGAATTGTATTAACTGGAAACTTGATACATGTGTGAATACATAGACAAAACAGATTGTCACTAATATGCCTCTACTTGACTAGCTCGTTGAATCAAAGATGGTTAAGTTTCCTAGCCATAGACATGAGTTGTCATTTGATTAACGGGATCACATCATTAGAGAATTATGTGATTGACTTGACCCATTCCGTTAGCTTAGCACTTGATCGTTTAGTTTTACTGCTATTGCTTTATTCATGACTTATGCATGTTCCTATGACTATGAGATTATGCAACTCCCGAATACTGAAGGAACACCTTGTGTGCTATCAAACGTCACAACGTAACTGGGTGATTATAAAGATGCTCTACATGTGTCTCCGAAGGTGTTCGTGGTGTTGGCATAGATCAAGAATAGGATTTGTCACTTCGAGTGTCGCAGAGGTATCTCTGGGCCCTCTCGGTAATACACATCATAATAAGCCTTGCAAGCAAATGACTAATGAGTTAGTCACGAGATGATGTATTAAGAAACGAGTAAAAAGACTTTCCGGTAACGAGATTGAACTAGGTATTGAGATACCGACGATCGAATCTCAGGCAAGTAACATACCGATGACAAAGGGAACAACGTATGTTGTTATGCGGTTTGACCGATAAAGATCTTCGTAGAATGTGTAGGGGCCAATATGAGCATCCAGGTTCCACTATTGGTTATTGACCGGAGATAAGTCTCGGTCATGTCTACATAGTTCTCGAACCCGTAGGGTCCGCACGCTTAACGTTCGATGACGGTCGGTGTTATGAGTTTATGTGTTTTGATATATCGAAGGTAGTTCGGAGTCCCGGATGAGATCGGGGACATGACGAGGAGTCTAGAAATGGTTGAGACGTAAAGATCGATATATTGGACGACTATATTCGGATATCGAAAAGGTTCCGAGTGATTCGGGTATTGTTCGGAATACCGGAGAGTTACTGAAATTCGTCGAGGAGTATATGGGCCTTATTGGGCTTTAGGGGAAAGAGAGAGGGGAGGATGCGCCCCCCAGGCTTAGTCCGAATTGGACTAGGGGGAGGGGCAGCACCCCTCCTTCCTTCTCTTCTCTTTTCCCTTGCCTTCTCTCCTACTCGTACTACTTGGAAGGGCTCCTAGTTCTACTAGGAAAGGGGAAATCCTACTCCCGATGGGAGTAGAACTCCCCTAGGGCGCGATGTAGAGAGGGCCGGCCCTCCCCCTCCTCCACTCCTTTATATACGGGGGTGGGGGGCACCCCATGGACACACAAGTTGATCAAGTTGATCTCTCCCAACCGTGTGCGGTGCCCCCCTCCACAGAAACACACCTCGGTCATATCGTTGCAGTGCTTAGGAGAAGCCCTGCGTCGGTAACTTCATCATCACCATCATCACGCCGTCGTGCTGACGGAACTCTCCCTCGAAGCTCTACTGGATCGTGAGTTCGTGGGACGTCACCGAGCTGAACGTGTGCAGATCGCGGAGGTGTCGAACGCTCGGTACTAGGATCGGTCGATCGTGAAGACGTACGACTACATCAACCGCATTGTCATAACGCTTCCGCTTACGGTCTACGAGGGTACGTGGACGACACTCTCCCCTCTCGTTGCTATACATCACCATGATCTTGCGTGTGCGTAGGGATTTTTTTTTTTTAAATACTACGTTACACAACACATGGAGGCATGATGGATCCCGTCCCTTACTAGCAAGAGGGTCCATGCTTTGTTTTTTGGGTGTGTTTTTAGTTCGTTTAGGGTTTGTGTCCTACTCAGAAAGTGGGGCGGTGGTGACTCCTTGAGATGGAATAAGGTTCTCGGCACGTCTCTCACATATCTATAATTTTCAAAGTATTCATGTTGTATTCACATCATTTATACATGCTTCTAGCAAAAAATTATGTCACTTTTATTTGGATTGACCTATTAATCCAGTGCCAAAAGCCAGTTCCTATTTTCTAGTGTTTTTGGATTTTTTGGTAAAAAATTCATGGAGTCGTTTTTTTAAAAAAAAAAACTAAAACTTTTATGCCAAAAGACTCCAGTAGCCAGAAGATGGAGCTAGGTGGTCCCACAGGCGCCATACGGCCTGCCCACGCGGCCCCCCTCTAGCCGCGTGGTGGGCCTATGTGGGAGGCCTTACGTCGGTTGGGGCTCTACTTTTACTGCAAGAAGGTTCCTGAAATAAAAGAAATACTCTTTAAAATTTTGGCCCGATCAGAGTTATGGATCTTCAAATATAAAAGAAAGGGTGACCGGCCTAAAAAGTAACAAAAACAGAGAGAAACAGGGACAAGAGAGATCCAAGCTCGGAGGGGGTCTCGACCTTCGGGGGCCATGGAGGCCAAGGACCAGAGTGAGAAACCTCTCGTCATCCAGGGGACAGGTCAAGGAATAAGAAGGAGGGGGATCTCTCCCCCTCTCTTACGATGGCGCTTGAGTGCCTTCGAGGAAACCATCATCGCCACCATCTTCTCCATCAACTTCAGCGGCTTCATCAACATCTTCATCACCTTCTTCCATGTCTATTCGGCGGTCCAAGCTCCCACAACCCACTTTAATTCCTCTCTTGAACATGGTGTTGGATTTTATTAATCATTCTATGATGTTTTATTGCATCTCTATTATGTATGAGTAGATTTTTTTGGTCCTATGGGTTGACTGTGATATGTTATTGTTGATTTGAGTTTTTGTTATTATGGTGTTGACCTATGATGCCCATCGTTTATGCACGCGCGTGGGACCCACATTATAGGGTGTTACTGCTGGAAGTATGCCCTAGAGGCAATAAATTGTATTATTGTATTTCCGTGATCATGATTTAAAGTTTATATTCTATCATATAACTATTATGATCATGCAATATGCGATTCAGTGGAACACTCGTATGGACGTGTGGAACGATAAACGGTAAAATAAGATTCCTAGTATCGCCTCTAAGACTAGCTCAATTGTTGTTGGTGATCAGGTTTTTCGGATCTTGAGATATTGTTAAGAGTAACAATAGTGTCAAAATAAAATTGAAAATATGATGTTAGAAGAACGATCATATTGAATCGACCCAAACTTGTTTGTTATACTTTGAAATAATATCGTCATAAGTCAATTCTTATGACACGGAGTGTTAAATTGTGGTGTTAGTTCCTTAGACCATGAGAGTATCGTAGTTTCTTCTTACCGTATAATGAGCTTTGGGATTGCTCAAACTTCATTTGTAACACAGCGATCATAAGACAACTTATAGGTTTATCGAAAAGTTTGACAAGGGACACGATAACTCGAGAGTGGAATTTGCTCCTCCAACGATGGAGAGATATTCTTAAGTCCCTCTTAGTGTGATAGCATCCATCATCGTCTGGCCAGACACAGAAAACAACGTTGTGGGGATTGACGGTGTCGTGGACTAAGGGATACCAACCTAGTTGCCCACAGTCCATGGGCCGAGCTTATGGCCCACCAATCTCATAAGGAAGGACTCCGGAAGTCTCAAGCCCTATCTCACGCCTTAGTCAAGGAAAGCCGCACAGAGTGATCCTGGCGGGTTGTAGGAGCTGGGCCATTTATGCTTTCTGACTCCCGCCTTATTGTTTGTGCCTTTTTTAGAGGAGTCGTACTGTCTGTTGTTTAATTCATTTTTATGACAAAAATTTTTTGTTTCCTTTGAGCTTTCTGGTTGGTATTTTTAGCATAAAACATAACCATTGTAGAAGAAAAAAACATGAACAATTTCTAAAAGTGCATAATTTGTTTTAAAAGCACTGAAACATTTACATAAAAATGCATGAATGCCTTTCAAAAAGTTCATGGTGTATTTTTAAAAAATGGTCACCTTATTTTAGAAAAGGTGGTCATGTGTTTAAAATATGGTCATCGTGTTCAAAAGAAGGTTCACCGTGTACAAAAAATAATGTTCGTCGTGTTTGGCAAAAATGTTCACTTTGTATAGAAACTTTTTTCATCATGTTTCTAAGATGTTCATCTTATATTTAAGAAGGATCACCGTATATTTAGAAGATGCTGAGAGTTGTATTTTGGAGGGAAATATATGCAATATTATGTTTATGTATAATACTCCTATAAGAAAACGTATTCGTCATATACGTATTCGTCATATATTGAGAATAAATATTCACGGCATAATTAAGCATATGATCACTATGTTTTTTGAAACATTAATGTGCACATAACATATATTTATATAAAGGAAAACGTGGGGAAAACAATGAAAAAAAAATTTGGGGGGTGGGGCGGAGTAAAAGGGGCGGGCGGGGGGAACCGAAAGACTAAAGAAAAATAAATAAAACCCAGCCGTGTTGTTTTCGTTTTCCTGATTAGCGGTGGGAGCTCAGATACGTAGCCGGCTCGGTCCAGAGGGAACTCGCTCGCAGTCCACACGTACTCGGAGCTCAGATTAGAATCCAAGTCGGAGCACCAGCGACCTACGGTTAACGTACTACCAATATAAAAGGCGACCCTATTGTCTCCACCAGAAAACATCAACGACAACAGATAGAAATCCGCCGGAAAGACTCGAGCGCTTTAGCCAACGTCCGACGCCGACGAGATCGACCCAGCAAGTTAGCAAAACAATGGGCTGCAACATGAGCCGGTTCGTCAAGGCGACGATCGCGGTCGTCTTGCTCGTCATGATCTTCACGTCCGGCGCAATGGCGGCCACCAGCTTCGACGCCACCCGGATGCAGCAGCTGCCGTTGTCGGACGGACTTCTCCAAGGGCCAGAGAGCGTCGCCTTCGACGCCCAAGGGCACGGCCCATACAGCGGCGTCTCCGACGGCCGCATCCTCAGGTGGGACGGGGACAAGATAGGCTGGACCACTTACGCATACGGTCCCGGCTACGACAAAGACATGTGCACGGCTTCGATATTCCGCCCGGCGACTTCCACGGAGAATAAGTGTGGCCGGCCGCTTGGCTTGCAGTTTCACCACAAGTCTGGGGATCTATACGTGGCCGACGCCTACAGGGGCCTCATGCGGGTTGGTCCTGGTGGCGGGGAAGCCACAGTATTGGTCAATGCGATTGATGAATCACCTCTCCGCTTCACCAACGGGATTGACGTCGACCAGGTCACCGGTCAAGTCTACTTTACAGATAGTTCTATGAACTACGACAGGGCGCATCATGAGCTGGTCACAAGATCAGGGGACTCAACAGGGCGTCTCATGCGGTACGATCCTAGTACCGGTGACGTCACGGTGCTTCAAACACGCTTGCCATATGCAAACGGCGTCGCTATCAGCACCGACCGTACCCATCTCATTGTTGCATCAACCGGGCCGTGCAAGTTACTAAGGCACTGGATCAAAGGGTCCAATGCGGGGACGTCTGAGCTGTTTGCCGATCTCCCGGGCTACCCCGATAACGTGAGGCCTGACAGAAGGGGAGGTTACTGGGTAGCGTTACATGGCGAGAAGAATGAATTGCCCTCTCGCCCCAATAACCATCTGCTCGCTTTGAGGATCGGAGCTGACGGCAAGATACTCGAAGAGATGAGGGGGCCCAAGCGCGTGAAGCCTGCAGAGGTCATGGAAAGAGACGATGGGAAAATTTACATAGGCTCTATTGACTTACAGTATGTCGGCGTAATTACACGCAAGTAGGGAGGCTGAAATATATATTTTTTGTTTTGCAAATAAATGTAATTTATTTATGCACATTGATTGTCGACAAATTATTTTGTATGCCTTTAGTACCTCAGACCCATTAAAGCTTTTTTTTTTCTTGATTGATAGCAACCAATAATCGTGAGTTTCTTTGTTGTAACGGTTATCGATGGTGTTGAGTGTGTTTGCACGGACGGTATATGTAGGCAAGTTGGTGCGATGAGAAGTCCGTGTGCACGCAAGGTATATGTAGGCGTACAATACGTGTGTGCACGCCACTAAACTCGTCGAAGCGACGTAATACAGTACAGTACCTGTACAGTCGAAGCGACAGCCGGCTAAACCATGGTAAATCAACTGGAGGTGGACCGATACGTGGACAGCTTGGTACAGTAGAGTAGTACAGTCAAAAGAAGTTCAGTGTGCCAAAATTGAAGTTCAATTTTAAATGGCACGGCGGTTCTGAAGAAACAAACCATCGTTGTCGCCTCCAAGTTCTGCTATATGTTCCGCCAAACAAGTTGACTCGTTTTATTTATCCTGGTCCAAAATTTAATTCGCTATTGGTGTCGTAGAAATGCAGTATTACGCGCTAATTTTCTTAGTTGCTCATCTTAATCAAACACCAATATCCAGTTATTACAAATATTACGTGTTAATCAAACAACCAGATACCAACTGACGACCATAATCAAGCACCGAAAGACAAGCCAACCTGCACCCAACCTTTCCAGCCAAAGCCGAGTGAGTTAGCATGGCTAGGTTCAAGCGTGTGTTTACGGAGTTCGACCAGGACGGCGACGGTAAGATCTCCGCCGCCAAGCTGCTGCTCTGCATGAAGGCGGCGCTGGGCGGGGACATGTCGGCAGAAGAGGTGCGGGCCCTGATGGTGTCCGCAGACGCCGATGGTGATGGGCTGCTGGAAGAGGAGGAGTTCCTGAGGCTGGTGCGTGAGACGGAGTCCGGCCAGGAGGAAGAGGGAGACAGGTGCAGGGAGGCGTTCGGGATGTACGAGATGGAAGGGAGGGGCGGCATCACCCCGCTCAGCCTCAAACTGATGATGAGAAGGCTGGGGCTGCACCTGGACCTCGCCGAGTGCGAGGCCATGATCCGCCAGTTCGACCTCAACGGCGATGGGGTTCTCACCTTCGACGAGTTCAAGACCATGATGATGATGGCATGAGATCCAGATTATGCCCACACATACAAAAACTGAACTATGTATACTTTCTCTGGTTAGTGTAATTCCATAATTTCTATCTTTGATTCAGCGGCAGATACAATTGTATTGTTCTATAGCCAACTACTATCCCAACACCCACATCCCTTGAGACAAACAAAGTGCCAAACCAAAAAGATGAACAAATGACAATGCTTCCATTTCCAGTGCTCCACTATAATATCAGTGGATACCTGGGACATGACACATCTATAAAATGTTGCAACGAAGAAAAAACATCTTTCCAGCAGTAATAATAACCTATAAATAGCACTCACCCATCATTATTCCAACATACCTGGTCCTAGTTAAAACAGATGGACCAGCAGACTCCACACTCGACTCCTTGGCGCCTTCCACGCTTCGGTAAAAAGAACAGACAGGAAGGCCCCAGCAGTCGAACCTGTACAATACGGTCTTCTTCCCACGGGCACATAAACGGTAAAAACTAGATTGCCCCGACGAGCGAGCTGACCAGTTCATCCACTGCAGAGTTACAGCAATATAAGTACATGTCCTCACGGTCTATCTGTGATCATCAGGTGGGTGTGCTATAGTAAATGACCCACATAAAAGGGGGGATCCATCTCTTTTTGTTGGTCTATGAGATTAATCTGAAACCTACACTTAAGTCACAGACTGAATAAGGCTACTTTCCTGAGCCCATGGAACTTCTCCAAGCTCACAACCTTGTCAAGGGGGCATGCATGTCTTCGGACATATAAGAATCACCATCCGAAGACAACTGCGTCAAGGCCTTGAGCTATAATATCAACCAGGAACCGATTCAGAAGTGATGTGTCCACCGCTAGCACCAGGGGGGTTAAAACTGCTGGCTGGCGTGGTTCTCTGAGCGAAATCGAGCAGCATCTGGCGTTGCTGCTCATTTGTGTGAGGAAGGCTTGCACGTAGCAACTCAACTGGCATCTCCCTGCTGGTTGCTTGGGAGGCTTCAGATCCAATCACGGAGCCTGATGCCTGCATCACAAACATCTGCAGAATACTTTCATACTTACTGAGGCAGTATTTTGTCAGAAGCCCAAAGAAAGCATCAAATGATGCCTGCCAAAGAGCTCGGTTTGACGGGGTATAGCTGGATACGGCATGCTGATCAGTCAGCAGCTCGGTTGCTCGGTCCAGTACTGACTTGATAATAAGAGAAGCCCCGTCACCAGCAGAGCTACCAAGAGGACGGAGAGGTGGTTGTTCAGATGAACAGACAACTGCAGCAAGGCAAGCACTAAGAGCACCAAGCTCCATATGGTGAGCACAAGTCGAAACAGTCTTTGCCAGAGCAACTGTTGTCTCTGCTGCACTTGAATCTGATGGTAAACCCCCAAACAAGAACCTCAGGTGTCGGAAAATAGCCATGCATACAATCCTGGTCAACTCACTTCCAGGGACAATAAGCCGGATATAACGAGCCAGAAGCTTACGTCCTTTGGGAAGAGAAACAATGCGAAGAAAGACAATATCATCCTTAGGGGCTAAACCAGATGAATTGGCAGATTTGCTGGGCCCAAGAGGATCAGCAAGCTGAAGTGAAGCGGCTAGACCTTCAAGGAGAACTTGTCGCCTTCGCCTCAGCTGGAAACTGTTCTCCTGTGCCTGGCTAGACTGCAGGAGCCTGTCAATATCATCCACCTCAAGAAGAAGACCAATGGCATCTTCAACAGTGACCCTGGCTGCTACCATAGGTTCTTTCTCCAGGGACCTCACAGAAGACTTCTGATCATGAGGACCCTCACCAGACAAAGGGTGGTCAACCTCAAGAAGAGGCCGGGGCCTGCGAATGGAAGAGAAAGAAACTCTCCCAAGAGCATCGACCTGAAGATATGCATGCTGGTCACCACTTGATCTGGACTTGGAGGGCAAGTCTTTAATTGATGTTGGGGAGAAATTGGTCTTTTGCCTAGAACTGGAACCCTTTTTCGCCATGCAAGCTTGATGATAATAATCAACAACGTAAGGATCACTGCTGTGACTTGCCGAGTGCTGCATTCTTAGAATAGACTCAATCTCTTCAGATGACATGTACTTGGATCTAAACTTCAGTCCACCACTCTCACCATTCTGACTACCAGTAGTATCAGATGGTGGTTGAGAAAAACGTAAACTGTGTTTTCCCCTTCCTGATCTTGATCTCTTGTCTCTTGATGAAGGAAGACTGGTAGCAGATTCAAACCTGCCCGGTATCTCTGGGGGGTGATGATGGTAGAATAGGTGGGGTGGTAAATTTAGGTAATTCTGATGGTGGGATGGTTGGAGCTGTGCCAATCTCTGCTGTTGCTGAGAGAATAGCAGTGATGACATTGGGCTATTGGGAAGCGATATTTGTTTCTGTAACAAGTTTGGCAGTAGATTAAGGTGCTCCCCAGTGAACATGTTGGCTTGGTTTGACCAGTCATTTTGCATTGGATTGCTTACATGCATATTAGGACCACCAAAGGGCATGCTTCCCCCATATGGTAGTCCATGAGGTAACCCAACCATATGATACGGGGAACCTGGCAGTGGCATGCTCGGAGAACCCATCTGTATCCCAGCTCCAAACGATGGAATGCTCCCATGACGTGTAAGACCTTGAGCAGGATGTGGTGATCTACCACCTGGTGGCGGAAACGAGGTAAACGGAGGAGACTTTGGTCCTGTGATAGGTTCACTGGAACGGTGCTGCAGTGGCTGCTGAGGATAGGAAGATGTTCGACTTAACGGTTTGTTGTCCCCTTGCTGCACCAAAGAATGTGACTGCGATGACCACCATCTTTTACCTTCCTGGAATTCCTCATTTTCTAATATATCTTGATAATTTGGAAACTCTACATCCTCAGTCCAATCAACAGTTAAAGAACCTGAAAAATAAAAATCATTCCATAGATCAGTAACATATTGAATCTTGGGGCATAAAATTGACTTCTACTGACAATTTTTTTATCCTGACAGAACAATATATAAGAACCTAAATTCAAGCCCACAAGGGATTGAAGTTTGCTTAAAATAGTTGCTTTCCAACCAATAAATACAGACACCTAACCACTCTTCCTGATAACACTGATGACAGTAAATTTCGAAAATATGTGCAACAATGCAATAAAATCATATCGTACTGGAGCACATGCTGAGCTTTCAACAAAGCCACATGCAAAAACTACAATATATTAATATACACATTTCTGAAAAAAATCATAAATGTTTTTATCTACAGACATAGATAACATGATGTATAGCATGTCAAAATTCCATAAATAATATACAAGGTTAACAGTGAGAGGCAAAACAGTTGAAGCGACAAAAATAAATATGGTGTAGAAGAGCATGCTGTGAAGACTGACTTGAAGATTCTTAAACAACCAAAGTTTGAGCATCATGTTTCATAGAGAGCAATAGCGAATATCACAAATAAGCTTCACACTATTAAACATCAGTGTTAATTTGTCATAAGAGTAGCAATGTCAACTTACTTCCTCTTGAAATGGATCGTCTGTCACCAATAACACCAGGATTCCGTGTTCCACTAACGGTTCGGTTCAACTGAAATAAAATATGTAAATTTCTAAGTGCAAGCTAAGAAACAGTAACAGTAAACAGTCAGCTACTATGAACACATGCATCGTGTATAAGTATTAAGTCAAACAAAGACAAAGGTGAAGGCGCAATAAACATAATCCTAAGTTGCACAGCCATTGACCACAATATTACTCCAAAGCGAGTTCAATCCCCATGAACTCAGTGTCTACATCTTTTATGCCCAATAGGGCCTTTCATGGATAAAAACGTTGAAAACGTAGAAAATAGGTAAATGTGGTCGGAATCAATAATCTATCTACATTCAGATAATCAAATTATCAAGGATATAATAAGAAAAAAATGGATTGTCAAACAATAAGAGTAACCACTTAGCAAAATATGACAAAGCATAATGTGGCTTCAGTAAGTTGCTAATTCAAGAAGAATCTGCTGAAGAATACTGTGTATCCCAAAAACATATGTGATAGGTGCATGTGGGAAAGGTCATATCCAACTCCTATCAATTTTTAAAGCTGAAACACTGGAGCAATAAGTTAAGAGTAGCAAACCTTAGCAAAAGTACTCGCAAGATCATCGACGTCCGACAAGTTACTTAGATTGTCAATCTGTGGAAATAGGAGCTTGAGTCAGAATAACAGCATGCACTAGAGAATTTAAATAAATTAGAAATCACAAGAAAAGATAAAAAACAGGAAGCATTTCGAAAATGGTATGCACAGGGTGTCAGGTTAGCTAAAAGCATACACATGTCCGGATGTCCCTGATTCCCCATACAAACTTTGTTTCTGAAAGTACTGCACAGGGAATGACGGCTAATTACTCTATCGTTACATGCACAGTTTGCCCATTACAATCAACTCGAGGTACAAGTTTATACATGCGCTCTAGCTAATCATGATCACGCGGTACAACTGAGCCACAGAGTCAGCGAGTCACTAAAAATTGGTCATGTTAAGCAGCATAAGCTTGAACTTGCTATGCCCAGAAATACATGACATGAATCGTAACGGCCAAACTTAATCCATAGGAGACTTAAAACTAAATATTGGCATTGCAAGATCAACGACGCAATGTTGCAAAAGCAACTAGAGCAGTTCAAAAATGGATGACTACCAACAGACCAATCAGCTCTATTATTCTGCAACATAGTAGATTCAATGGTTATTTTCACACGGCAGTATTGAAAATGTTGATATCCCAAAGTTGCAGAAATAATTATGTTTGAACCCAACAAGTGAATTCTGGGTGGTCAAACAACACAAGTGGAAGTATGCTAGGATCCAAAGTGCACCAAAAATCTTACTCGTAATTTCTCCAAAAAAAAAAATCCTGCTCATAATCAACAATCAGATAAATACATAGGCTAGGCTACTCACACAATCAGCAATCAGTGTTCTAGGGGTGTAAAGTCTTAACCAGTTAGTAACAGGATGGGTGCAAGAAGATTTCTGCTTACTACTGTACATATGAGGCAAGAACTTCCACCCTCTACAGGAACTTTCGTGCTCTGAAAAGAAGCGCTAAAATCGTTCACTACTACTGACTTGATCCTCATTTCCACAAGATATTACCCCATAGGCCCACAAGGATTTATTCTTGATTCCTCCAGCACTAACCCTCCACTAGTAACATCCAACTTGCAAAACCCGCACGCCATCGAATAGGAGGATCAAGCACGCATGAGAGCCAAACACACAGCACAAACAAAGCCAGCGGTCCATGAAGGTTCCTCTGGTGTGGACTATGAAGGTTCCGGAACCAGCACCTCTTCTCCAACCGACGAGAGCCGGTACAAGCCGCCATCCTCCGGCCCGCTGAATCCACCGCCATTGCCATGGCCACCACCATCAACCTCCAAGCAACCCAGCTCGAGCCCGTCACGCGGCTCCTTCCCGAAGAAGGCGTACTGCCCGGCATCAAAACTATCTGCAGCAAGGAAGAACAGATCAAATTAGCATCTTTAACCCAGATTACAAGCTAGAACCAAGAACAGAAGCAATAACAGCATGGGAAGACCAATCAAGTGAACAAACTAAAACATGTCTTGAGCTCGCCGGGTCGGGGAGGCCCAACTGGAGTAATTCGCCGCTGGCAAGGCAAAGATTCGCACCAGACGCGCAACGAAGGCGCCGGACTCAAGCACCGAATCTACCAGGGCAGCACCAACAACCCAACAACACCAACCAAACCGGCGACCAGATCAAACGCTCCCAGGAAAAACCAAGAAAAGCGCACCAAATTCATTCACCGCCTCGGCGCAAGCCTCACCTGCAGTGGAGGAGGAGGAGGCGCCGGGGGCGGCGCCGCCGTCGGCCTCAGCGCCCGGCATCTCCGCAGAAACCTAGCAGCAGCAACAGTAGCGGCGGCGGCAGTCGGCGTCGCGCATCTAGCTAGGGCGAGGGCGGGATTCTCTTGGCTTTTGGATCTGAGAGCTGTGCCTGCGCGTGCGAGGGAAGGGGAGGGAAGGGATAGCTCGGCTCGGCGGCAGTGCTGCTTCCTCCTCTTTCTCTCTCTCCACCCTCCCTCTTTCTCTCTCCTATCTATAAATAATAAATAAATAAAGCGGAATATTTTTGGGATAAGGCTGGTGCCAACGCACCGCCCCACTACCGCCCCGCCACGTCAGCTTTTACCCCCACTCTCACCCCACTCTCACCTCACGGTGCCAGTGCACGGGCTGTAGTGGCAGGCTATAGCCACGTCAGATTCTCTCTCCTCAGATTTATAGCCACGTGGACGAATCACAGCGCGCCACGTCAGCTAGCCGTTGCCGCCGCCACTACCGCCCGCGCTACCGCCCGCCGTGCCAACGCCCCGCCCCACTACCGCCCGCCTCCCGCCGCACTATCGCCCGCCTCCCGCCGCCAACGCGGGCGAGAGCGGGGCGATACCGCCCCCTACCGCCCGGCGACGGATCCGTCGCCCGGCGCTGTCGTCCCGCCCCACTCCCGCCTCCCTCCCGCCCCGCTCCGGTCGATAGCGGGGCGATACCGCCCCGCGTTGGCACCAGCCTAAGGAGGCTAGCAATTGATTGCTCCCAAAGAAATAGGGCATGCAAAATTAAAGCGGTCCAAAAATAAACACCTCCTTTTCCCTCTTGGGCGGGATTAGGGTTTCACACTTTTGTTGCATTAATTGCCATTTAAAAAAAAGAAACTTTTTTTCTTGTTGCCTTGCAAGGCACACAACAATGGATCGGTCAGGGGAGGTGAGATTAGAAACGGTAGATGAGATGCTAAAGAAGTATAGATAAGAGAGGGAGAGGGAGACTTTTGGCTTTGGCTTGATTGTTACTCTACCTGTATTTAACTTTTCTTTATACGTTTTCTGCTTTTTTTTCCCTCTCTCTTCTTTGAAATCATTGGATTTTTTGAATCCCTGCTAAATTGTGTCATTTGTATGGTTTTCTCTCTCTTCTATGATTATATGAGTACTTGTCTTCGGTAATGATGGTCTTGGGGGGTGGATTTAGCACTCTGTTAGCAGTTGGTTGGTGGTGACGGGGAGCGGAGGTACTGTATTAGGGGAGGGATCAAGCATCCTATGTTACCGTTGCTAATAGAAAGGAAAAAATGATGAGCAATAGTGTGGTGCTTTGTTTACATCAAAATGTTACCTCCTCCGTTTTAAAGTAAGAATGATACTCGACGATAGTTATTTTTTCAAGATTTTTGGTTTAGCCGATGTGACTCCTGCCTAGCCTTTCGAAAATAAATGTAGCTTATTATTCTTACCCCTAGTGTGGTTGATTTTGGGGATGACCTTCTTGCCAATAAGAGAAATTTTACTGTACTCCTATGCTGCTCATGTGTTGCTAGTGTCCTAGATGGCACTTGATACTCATGCACATGTGTCGCTTGCTTCTAAAAACGGACTAGAGACCTCATTTTCAAGGTAGAGCCGTAAATGCTATGGTACCATGGCTATGGTGTGTCCGTGCAAGTGGTAGCAGTTTCGACTATACTTCCTTCGTCTGATGAAGAGTGTACATCTGCCTTTGAATTTTGTTCACAAAAAAATGTGCTTCTATCTTACTACAATGCCAGATTACCATTTCATTTGTCCCTTGTCGAAACACATGTTCCATTTTTCTGATCCCAAAATACCATCTAGAATCCCCACAAGAAAAAATATAGTATCAACTAGAAGAAGACGTGAGATTTAAAAAGGAGAGCCGGTACCAAACATGGCCCTACAAAAGGAGCACGTACACCATCACCAGATAATAATAATAAGCTTTTCAAAGGGAGAAAGCGGCTAGGGATATGTGGATGATAGGAGTATTCGAGCACGTAGAAATGCTTTAGTATTTTATTTTCCGGTGGTGGAGTGAGTGATGCGGCAGCCAACATGAGTCTTTTTCCCTGGGCCCTTTCCTTCCTTTTTTCTATTTTTTCAGCTGTCAAGAGGGAGAGAGAGATGGAGTGTGTGAATTATTGGGCGCTGGAATATTCCGTGCCACCCAAATGGCTGGAAGAATATGTTCCGAGGAGCCTGGCAGGCGGGCAGCTGGTTAACCAATCACCAAAAGCTCCTGATGAGCAGATAGCACACCTGAGCTGAGCTGAGGTCGGTCTATACTTTTTCCCATGAATATGTTGGAGTTGCAAATTTGGAGGTAGTTCCAAATGCTGCGTTCCCCAGGGCTCGTAAACTAACGCTCAGTTGATGGATAAAACCGCACGTGTCGACTCTTGCAAGTGCATATGATTTCCTGCCAAAAGGGTGACTCGCTACACTGGTACGATAGTAAGGGCCAGGAAGCTGATGTGAATTATCCAAGGAAGTTGTAGTGGTTCGTTCACCCAGTGTACATACTCCCTCCATTTTTGTATACAAGGTCATAAACTCATATTACAGGTACCAAGGTAAGAAATCAATGCATGTTTAGGTCAATGTTGCAAGCTTGCTTGTCACCTTGTTTGTCATGCTAATTAGTGTGGTTTTTCTCTCTCACGCACAACAAGCCAACTCTCTTACTGCTCATTGGTTAATTAATGTTGGGAATGCAAGCTAACCTTCTCACTCCCGCATGCATGCAAGGGATATTAATGTCCTCGGGTGCTAGTACGAGGCAAACGCCATCAAGTTTGCCTCGATTAGTGTTAGTGGCCTTGTATATTTGCAAATTGTATTTTTGATAGTGGCCTTGTATACAAAAATGAAGGGAGTATTACTCCCTCCATTCCCTTATACAAGGCCACTATGGAAAATATAATTTGCATCTATACAAGGCCACTAACTGTAATCGAGGCAAAATTTAATTATGTTTTCTCGTGCTCCCAACTATTTTAATACTTGCATGCATGTAGTCATAATGACACTGTGCTACTTTCTTCTAATTCCTTCCTACATGCATGTGGGTGTATTAATTATTCCGGTTAACGAAAAGAAAAGTAGACTTGCAAAGTAGTCATTAAATTTTGCATTGGTACCTGTAATTTGAGTTTGTGGCCTTGTATAAGGGAATGGAGGGAGTATTATTATTGACATCTTCACACCGTGCACATACTTGGCCAAAGCTGGGTCTCGAACAAGCCTGAACAGACCGAGCTTCGAGCAGTTTGGCTTGATAACATCTTCTTCTTTTCTTTTTTCAAACGAGGATAACATCTTTTTTCAAAAGAAGAAGTGGGAGGATAGCATCTGCGCTGCACGAGCCTCCGTATATCTCCCCACCCCATGCATGCATCCCTCTCTTCCTCCGTTTAGACGACGGATCACCGAAGCAAAACCGCGTGCGTGCGTGCGTGTGTGTGCAGTCAAAAGGCCGGTGCCACGCATTGCGGAGTCTTGCTTGGGGCGGGGCGGCGACGCCATGACGTGACGATGGCCTTTCCCCTTCTGCTCCGGGCTCGCTGACGCTGTACCAGTAGGTAGGTGCGCGCCGTGTTTATCCGCGAGCGAGCAGGGTGGGAAAAGGCCGAAAGGGCCGAGCAGGCAGGCAGGCAGGCAGATGAGACGGCCACGGCCATGCGTTCCCTTCTCGATTTGGACAAAGCACACAGAGACGTTCTTTTCGGCAAATTTGATAATTTTGACCTGTTGGCGTAATCAATTCACGAAATGAACTGTCTGCGAAACTATTTCACAGCCATGACCTTTTTGTGTAGCGCCTGCCTCAGTGGCGCTGCACAGTA
>LR738711.1:746995146-747033755 GCA_902687465.1 Secale cereale | reverse complement strand
TTGCACGCTGGCTCAGGGGCGTTGCACGCCTGTCCACCGTGGCGTCTCCTGTGTAGCGCTTGCCTCAGAGCGTGCAACGCCCCTGAGGCAGGCGCTGCACAGTAAGAGTGCAGCGCCTCTGAGACAGGCGCTACACAAAAAGGTCATGGTTGTGAAATAGTTTCGCAGACAGTTCATTCCGTGAATTGATTACGTCAACAGGTCAAAATTATTAAATTTGCCGTTCTTTTCCTCCCGCCTCTCCCTCCCGTCTCTTTCCGTCCCGTCCTCATCCTCCCTGCGGTAGCTGCAGCGGCCGTATCTGCCATCTCGGCCATCACTCCGTGTCGTCTTCGCTGCGTGCTTGCCGGGCTGGGTAATACGACGCGGCGCGATCTCATCCCACCGATCTGCCGCTAGGCTCGCTTGTTTGTTTGTTTCCGGTTCCGTGCATGGACGCTTTTAGAAACGATTCTACTACTGAATGAGCTCCCCTGATTTATTTTTCAACGAACAAGCCTTCGGGAATTATCAACCACCTGGGTCTCGTTTATGATTAAAAGAAAAACGGTTCCGAGTCCCCCACCCAATGTGTGCACGCGGTTGAATCCGCTTTTTCAAGCAAGTCTTCGCATTATTGCGTACTGCAAATACCAAAAACGAGTATCTTCAGAGCTAAGCGTGTTGGCTATCTTTTTTCTTAAAACATAGAGAGAGAATCAGTAGTATTATAAGAATTGGTGGCGTGTGGGGGCACTTTTTAGACGGAGGCGAGGTGAGACTCGCAACTATCTTTTTTCATGATAATACGTGTCTCATTTATATAGGATAAATATTAAATTACAAGACACGTAATCACCGGCCATACATGACTGAAAAGATAGGAAAATCCTATGCAAAATATCAACGCCTGTCCCTTTCCTTCGATATCATCGAAGCGGCCACCAAAGGCTAAAAAGACATATCACCTCTTCGCCCAAGCTCGACGTGGCTCGGTCACTGATCAACAGCTTTACGGACCTCCAGAGTAGTTTGCCAAAAGCAAAACCATAGTCGTTGAAAGAATCAGACCGGGGCAACATGTCCCCGGACACGTCGGAGAAGGAAACCATAACTGTCCTCCTTCGACCACAGACCCAACACAAGATACTCCATCTCCCAGTTGTCACTTGCGTAGACAACCGCCTGCGCGTACTCCTGAACGACAAAACCTCCCTGCTGCACCATGACGTCGGAGACAACGCCACAAAAGCGAGGACGCAGCAGAAGAAGAGACACACCTGATGGAGTCGCCGTCGCCGCCTCGCCAACACCATTCATGAACCCTATCGCCGTCGATCTGAAGGATCAGCAGAGACACGATGCCATCAACTCCGAGACGCCGCCATGAAGGACACCACCAATGTGGGAGTGGAGTTGAGGCAGATTTATTCGTCCGGACACCGCTCCCACCACCCCAACGACGCACCATGACCTACAAATCCAAAACCTAACTACAGAGCGGAGGAACAGAGTGTTGGAAATATGCCCTAGAGGCAATAATAAAAGAGTTATTATTATATTTCCTTGTTCATGATAATCGTTTATTATCCATGCTATAACTGTATTGATTGGAAACTCAGATACACGTGTGGATGAATAGACAGACTTTGTGTCCCTAGTGTGCCTCTACAGGACTAGCTCGTTGATCAAAGATGACCGCGGTTTCCAGGTCATAAGACATGAGTTGTCATTTGATAACGGGATCACATCATTAGGAGAATGATGTGATGGACGAGACCCAAACGTTAACATAGCTTTTGATCGTGTCAGTTATCGCTATAGTTTTCTGCATGTCAAGTATAAGTTCCTATGACCATGAGATCATGTAACTCACTGACACCGTAGGAGTGCTTTGTGTGTGCCAAACGTCGCAACGTAACTGGGTGACTATAAAGGTACTCTACAGGTATCTCCGAGGGTGTCTGTTGAGTTGACATGGATCAAGACTGGGATTTGTCACTCCATGTGACGGAGAGGTATCTCCGGGCCCACTCGGTAATACGTCATCTCAATGAGCTCAAAAGTGACTAAGTAGTTGGTCACGGGATTATGTATTACGGTAACGAGTAAAGAGACTTGCCGGTAACGAGATTGAACTAGGTATAGAGATACCGACGATCGAATCTCGGGCAAGTAACATACCGACGAGACAAAGGGAACTGTATACGGGATTGCCTGAATCCTTGACATCGTGGTTCATCCGATGAGATCATCGAGAAACATGTAGGAACCAATATGGGTATCCAGATCCCGCTATTGGTTATTGACCTGAGAGTGTCTCGGTCATGTCTACATGGTTTCCGAACCCGCAGGTTCTACACTCTTAACGTTCGGTGACGCTAGGGTTGTTAGTGAGAAGAGTGCATGGTTACCGAAGGTTGTTCGGAGTCCCGGATGAGATCCCGGACATGACGAGGGTCTCCGGAATGGTCCGGAGACGAAGATTGATATATAGGATGAAAGGTTTCGGAGTACCGGAAGTGTTCCGGGGAGCATCGGGAAATCGGCGGAATACCGGAAGGGTTTTCGGGGGGTCCGGAAGTTGTTCTGGGCCTATTGGGCCACAAAGGGGGACACCACAGCCCTCAGGGGGCTGTGCGCCCCCCCTGGGCCCTCTCCCCATGCGCGTAAGGGGGTGGGACCCCCTAGGGCTGGCCGCACCCCTTGGCCTTGGGGGGCAAGGCACCTAGGGGGGGAAACCCTAGGGCCTGGCCGCCCCCCTGCCCTGGCCGCCGCCCCCCTCCCCTTGCCCTGGCCGCCGGCCCCTAAGGGGAAACCCTAGGGCGCCCTAACCTCTCCACCCCCCCTATATATAGTGGGGCAAAGGGAGGGCAGCCAACACAGTTTGTGCCTCGGTGCTGCCCTCCCTCTCCCGTCATATCTTCTTCTCCCGCGGTGCTTAGGCGAAGCCCTGCTGGAGTTCTTCTCCACCATCACCACCACGCCGTCGTGCTGCCGGTTCTCCATCAACCTCTCCTCCACCCCTTGCTGGATCAAGAAGGAGGAGACGTCCCCGAGCCGTACGTGTGAAGAACGCGGAGGCACCGTTGCTTCGGTGCTAGGTCTTCGGCGATCTGAATCGCGACGAGTACGACTCCATCATCCGCGTTCATAACGCTTCCGCTTAGCGATCTACAAGGGTACGTAGATCACACTCCCCTCTCGTAGTTGCTTCTACTAGATTGATCTTGGTGAACGGTAGGAAAATTTTTGTTTCCCATGCAACGTTCCCCTACAGTGGCATCATGAGCTAGGATCTTGCGTAGATGCTTTCTCGAGTAGAACACAAAGAAGTTTGTGGCGTTGATGTTTAAATTGCTGCCCTCCTTAGTCTTTCTTGATTCAACGGTATTATAGGATGAAGCGGCCCGGACCAACTTTACATGTCCACGTACATGAGACCGGTTCCATCGACAGACATGTGACTTTTGTTGCATAAGATGGCTGGCGGGTGTCTGTCTCTCCTATCTTAGTTGAATCGGAATAGAACAAGGCGGTCCTTGTAGAAGGTTAAATAGCAACTTGAATATCACCGTTGTGGTTTTGCGTAGGTAAGAAGCGTTCTTGCTAGATACCCATAGCAGCCACGTAAAACATGCAACAACAAATTAGAGGACGTCTAACTTGTTTTTGCAGGGTATGTATGTGATATGATATGGCCAATGACATGATGAAATATATTTTGATGTATGAGATGATCATGTTGTAATAGTTAACATCGACTTGCATGTCGATGCATACGGCAACCGGCAGGAGCCATAGGGTTGTCTTTATTTTTTGTATGACCTGTGTGTCAATCATTAAGCGCTTTGTAATGCTTTACTTTATCGCTAAACGGTAGCAATAGTAGTAAGAGCATGGTGGGGCGCCGACAACCCCGATGGCAACACGATGATGGAGATCATGATGATGGAGATCATGGTGTGGCGCCGGTGACGATGGAGATCATGCCGGTGCTTTGGAGATGGAGATCAAAAGCACGAGTTGATGGCCATATCATGTCACTTATGATTTGCATGTGATGTTAATCCTTTTATGCATCTTATTTTGCTTAGGACGACGGTAGCATTATAAGGTGATCCTTCACTAAAATTTCAAGATAAAATTGTGTTCCCCCCGAGTGTGCGCCGTTGCGAAGGTTCGTCGTTTCGAAGCACCACGTGATGATCGGGTGTGATAGACTCTACGTTCGCATACAACGGGTGCAAGCCAGTTTTGCACGTGCAGAACACTCGGGTTAGACTTGACGAGCCTAGCATGTACAGACATGGCCTCGGAACACGGAGGACCGAAAGGTCGAGCATGAGTCATATAGTAGATATGATCAACATGTTGATGTTCACCATTGACACCACCTCATCTCACGTGATGATCGGACTTGGGTTGGTGAATTTGGATCATGTCACGCTCGAATGACCGGAGGGATGTCAATTTGAGTGGGAGTTATAATTAATTTGATTAGGTAATAACTCACTTATCATGAACAATAGTCTAAAATGTCTTTGCAAATTTATGTTGTAGATGGCTCGCGGAGGAGTTCCCCTGAATTTTAATGCGTTCCTAGAGAAAGCTAAACTGAAAGATGATGGGAGCAACTTTGTGGACTGGCTCCGCAATCTGAGGATCATCCTCACAGCTGCCCAAAAGGTTTATGTCCTAAATGCACCGCTAGGTCAACCCCCCGCTCCTGGAGCCTCTGCGGACGATATGAACGTCTGGCAGACGCGTTCGGATGACTATTCGATAGTACAGTGTGCCATGTTGTACGGCTTGGAAGGAGGACTCCAAAGGCGTTTTGAACGTCATGGTGCATATGAGATGTACACGGAGTTGAAATTCATCTTTGAGAAGAATGCTAAGATCGAGAGGTATGAGACCACCGATAAATTCTTCGCTTGCAAGATGGAGGAGAATTCGTCTGTCAGTGAGCACTTACTGAAGATGTCTGGGTACTATACCCGCATAGCTGATCTGGGACTTGTGTTCCCAGATGAGGCTATCATTGACAGAATTCTCCAGTCACTCCCTCCAAGCTACAAGAGCTTCGTCCAGCAGTACAACATGCAAGGGATGAATAAAACCATCGCCGAGCTGTTTTCGATGCTGAAAGTCGCTGAGGCAGACATCCAGAAGGAGTATCAAGTGTTGATGGTCAATAAGACCACCAGTTTCAAGAAGAATGGCAAGGGCAAGAAAGGTAACTCTAAGAAGGGTGGCAAAGCAGTTGCTAATCCAGTGAAGAAACCCAAGGCTGGGCCCAAGCCAGAGACTGAGTGTTTCTATTGCAAGGGGAATGGCCACTGGAAGCGGAACTGCCCCAAGTATCTGGCGGACAAGAAGGGGGCCAACAACAACAAAGGTATATATGATATACATGTTATTGATGTGTACCTTACCAACTCTCGTTGTAGTGCCTGGGTATTTGATATCGGTTCGGTTGCTCACATTTGCAACTCTAAACAGGAACTGCGGAATAAACGGAGGCTGGCGAAGGACGAAGTGACGATGCGCGTGGGAAATGGTTCCAAGGTTGATGTGATCGCCGTCGGCACGCTCGCTCTTCGATTACCATCGGGATTAGTTATGAACCTGAATAATTGTTATTTAGTGCCTGCGTTAAGCATGAACATTATATCTGGATCTTGTTTATTGCGAGACGGTTACTCATTTAAGTCAGAGAATAATGGTTGTTCTATTTATATGAGTAATATCTTTTATGGTCATGCACCCGAAGTTAGGTGTTTATTCTTATTGAATCTCGATAGTGATGATACACATGTTCATAACATTGATGCCAAAAGATGTAGAGTAGATAATGATAATACCACTTTCTTGTGGCACTGCCGTCTCGGTCATATCGGCGTGAAACGCATGAGGAAGCTCCATGCTGATGGACTTTTGGAGTCTCTTGATTTTGAATCACTTGACACGTGCGAGCCGTGCCTCATGGGCAAGATGACAAGGACCCCGTTTTCAGGGACAATGGAACGGGCAAGTGACTTATTGGAAATCATACATACTGATGTGTGCGGTCCGATGAGTGTAACGGCGCGCGGTGGATATCGTTATTTTCTCACCTTCACTGACGACTTAAGTAGATATGGGTATATTTACTTGATGAAGCATAAGTCTGAAACTTTTGAAAAGTTCAAGCAATTTCAGAGTGAAGTTGAAAATCATCGTAACAAGAAGATCAAGTTCCTACGATCTGATCGAGGGGGAGAATATCTGAGTTATGAGTTTGGTGATCACTTAAGAAAATGTGGAATTGTTTCACAGTTGACTCCACCTGGAACACCACAGCGTAATGGTGTGTCCGAACGTCGTAATCGAACCTTATTAGATATGGTACGTTCTATGATGTCTCTTGCCGACTTGCCACTATCGTTTTGGGGATATGCGTTAGAGACAGCTGCATTCACTTTAAATAGGGCTCCATCTAAGTCCGTTGAGACAACACCGTATGAACTGTGGTTTGGTAAGAAACCTAAGTTGTCTTTTCTCAAGGTTTGGGGTTGCGATGCTTATGTCAAAAGGCTTCAGCCAGAAAAGCTCGAACCCAAAGCGGACAAATGTGTCTTCATAGGATACCCAAAAGAAACAGTTGGGTACACCTTCTATCTCAGATCCGAGGGCAAAGTGTTTGTCGCTAAGAACGGGTCCTTCCTCGAGAAAGAGTTTCTCTCGAAAGAATTGAGTGGGAGGAAGGTAGAACTTGATGAGGTTATTGAACCTCTGCTTCAACCAGAAAGTAGCACAGCACAGAAAGATGTTTTTGTGGAGCCTACAGAGGTTGAAGAGGAAGCCAATGATGATGATCAAGAAGCTTCCGATCAAGTTACTACCGAACCTCGTAGGTCGACAAGGGTACGCACTGCACCTGAGTGGTATGGTAACCCTGTCTTGGAGGTCATGTTGTTAGACAACGGTGAACCTACGAGCTATGGAGAAGCGATGGTGGGCCCAGATTCCGACAAATGGTTAGAGGCCATGAAATCCGAGATGGGATCCATGTATGAAAACAAAGTATGGACTTTGGAAGTATTACCTGAAGGGCGGAAGGCCATTCAGAATAAATGGATTTTTAAGAGGAAGACGGACGCTGACGGTAATGTCACCGTGTATAAAGCTCGACTTGTGGCAAAGGGTTTTTCCCAAGTTCAAGGGATTGACTACGATGAGACTTTCTCACCCGTAGCGATGCTTAAATCCGTCCGAATCATGTTAGCAATAGCTGCATTTTTCGATTATGAAATTTGGCAGATGGATGTCAAAACAGCGTTCCTTAACGGTTTTCTTAAGGAAGAGTTGTATATGATGCAACCAGAAGGTTTTGTTGATCCAGAGAATGCTGACAAAGTTTGCAAGCTCCAGCGTTCCATTTATGGGCTGGTGCAAGCATCTCGGAGTTGGAATCTTCGCTTTGATGAGGTGATCAAAGCGTTTGGGTTTATACAAGTTTACAATGAAGCTTGTATTTACAAGAAAGTGAGTGGGAGCTCTATAGCGTTTCTAATATTATATGTGGATGACATATTGCTGATTGGAAACAATATAGAATTTTTGGATAGCGTGAAGGGGTATTTGAACAAGAGTTTTTCGATGAAAGATCTCGGTGAGGCTGCTTTCATATTGGGCATCAAGATCTATAGAGATAGATCAAGACGCTTGATAGGACTTTCACAAAGCACGTACCTTGATAAAGTTTTGAAGAAGTTCAAAATGGATCAATCCAAGAAGGGGTTCTTACCGGTATTGCAAGGTACAAAGTTGAGTAAGACTCAATGCCCAGTGACTGCGGATGATAGAGAAAAGATGAGTGTCGTCCCCTATGCTTCAGCCATAGGCTCTATCATGTATGCAATGCTGTGCACAAGACCAGATGTCAGCCTTGCCATAAGTATGGCCGGAAGGTTTCAAAGTAATCCTGGTATGGATCACTGGACAGCGGTCAAGAATATCCTAAAGTACCTGAAAAGGACTAAGGATATGTTTCTCGTTTATGGAGGTGATCAAGAGCTCGTCGTAAAGGGTTACGTCGATGCAAGCTTTGACACTGATCCGGATGACTCTAAGTCACAAACCGGATACGTATATATTCTCAACGGGGGAGCGGTAAGCTGGTGCAGTTCCAAGAAGAGCGTGGTAGCTGATTCTACATGTGAAGCGGAGTATATAGCTGCCTCGGAGGCGGCTAAGGAAGGTGTCTGGATGAAGGAGTTCATGACAGATCTTGGAGTTGTGCCTAGTGCACTGAACCCAATGACTCTGTTCTGTGACAACACTGGTGCCATTGCTCTAGCCAAGGAACCAAGGTTTCACAAGAGGACCAGACACATAAAGCGACGCTTCAATTCCATCCGCGATTCGGTCAAGGAGGAGGACATAAACATTTGCAAAGTACACACGGATTTGAATGTTGCAGATCCGTTGACTAAGCCTCTTCCACGGGCTAAGCACGATCAACACCAAGACTCTATGGGTGTTAGATTCATTACCTTGTAATGCTAGATTATTGACTCTAGTGCAAGTGGGAGACTGTTGGAAATATGCCCTAGAGGCAATAATAAAAGAGTTATTATTATATTTCCTTGTTCATGATAATCGTTTATTATCCATGCTATAACTGTATTGATTGGAAACTCAGATACACGTGTGGATGAATAGACAGACTTTGTGTCCCTAGTGTGCCTCTACGGGACTAGCTCGTTGATCAAAGATGACCGCGGTTTCCAGGTCATAAGACATGAGTTGTCATTTGATAACGGGATCACATCATTAGGAGAATGATGTGATGGACGAGACCCAAACGTTAACATAGCTTTTGATCGTGTCAGTTATCGCTATAGTTTTCTGCATGTCAAGTATAAGTTCCTATGACCATGAGATCATGTAACTCACTGACACCGTAGGAGTGCTTTGTGTGTGCCAAACGTCGCAACGTAACTGGGTGACTATAAAGGTACTCTACAGGTATCTCCGAGGGTGTCTGTTGAGTTGACATGGATCAAGACTGGGATTTGTCACTCCATGTGACGGAGAGGTATCTCCGGGCCCACTCGGTAATACGTCATCTCAATGAGCTCAAAAGTGACTAAGTAGTTGGTCACGGGATTATGTATTACGGTAACGAGTAAAGAGACTTGCCGGTAACGAGATTGAACTAGGTATAGGGATACCGACGATCGAATCTCGGGCAAGTAACATACCGACGAGACAAAGGGAACTGTATACGGGATTGCCTGAATCCTTGACATCGTGGTTCATCCGATGAGATCATCGAGAAACATGTAGGAACCAATATGGGTATCCAGATCCCGCTATTGGTTATTGACCTGAGAGTGTCTCGGTCATGCCTACATGGTTTCCGAACCCGCAGGGTCTACACACTTAACGTTCGGTGACGCTAGGGTTGTTAGTGAGAAGAGTGCATGGTTACCGAAAGTTGTTCGGAGTCCCGGATGAGATCCCGGACATGACGAGGGTCTCCGGAATGGTCCGGAGACGAAGATTGATATATAGGATGAAAGGTTTCGGAGTACCGGAAGTGTTCCGGGGAGCATCGGGAAATCGGCGGAATACCGGAAGGGTTTTCGGGGGGTCCAGAAGTTGTTCTGGGCCTATTGGGCCACAAAGGGGGACACCACAGCCCTCAGGGGGCTGTGCGCCCCCCCTGGGCCCTCTCCCCATGCGGCTAAGGGGGTGGGACCCCCTAGGGCTGGCCGCACCCCTTGGGCTTGGGGGGCAAGGCACCTAGGGGGGAAACCCTAGGGCCTGGGCGCCTCCCCCTGCCCTGGCCGCCGCCCCCTCCCCTTGCCCTGGCCGCCGGCCCCTAGGGGGAAACCCTAGGGCGCCCTCACCTCTCCACCCCCCCTATATATAGTGGGGCAAAGGGAGGGCAGCCAACACAGTTTGTGCCTCGGTGCTGCCCTCCCTCTCCCGTCATATCTTCTTCTCCCGCGGTGCTTAGGCGAAGCCCTGCTGGAGTTCTTCTCCACCATCACCACCACGCCGTCGTGCTGCCGGTTCTCCATCAACCTCTCCTCCACCCCTTGCTGGATCAAGTAGGAGGAGACGTCCCCGAGCCGTACGTGTGAAGAACGCGGAGGCACCGTTGCTTCGGTGCTAGGTCTTCGGCGATCTGAATCGCGACGAGTACGACTCCATCATCCGCGTTCATAACGCTTCCGCTTAGCGATCTACAAGGGTACGTAGATCACACTCTCCCCTCGTAGTTGCATCTACTAGATTGATCTTGGTGAACGGTAGGAAAATTTTTGTTTCCCATGCAACGTTCCCCAACACCGAACACCCAAAAACTTGCCGTTTTGCATGGTTTATCACCCATACCGCTACCACCCACATTTTTGTCCATGCACATGTGTTGTTCTTGGACAAAACTATGCATACCAACTCTTCTACATTACATTCATACTGTTCGAAAATAATAGGCCATTTCGAGTGGCGCAAAATGGCTCGTGGGCGCGAGCAAGTTACCCTGGAAGCCGGATTCACGATATCCCTCATTGCTGAAATCCATTTGAGGTGTATCCGTAGAACGACCGTACCCTGGCCATACAAACTCCGTTTGGGCTCCATGACCTGCCAAAACGACCGCAGCGAAAATTCGTATCCTTGTGTCACACACTTCGTCTGTTTCAGAATAATTTCGGAGGCCGAAAACGGCTTGCAGAATTGAGTTTCGGATGATTTAGTGGTTGGCGTGCACTCTTCTAGCGTCTACCACCCTACCGTGAGCTCACCCACGGATAGATACTGCGACAATGACGTGCAGAACAATGTTACATGACTCTATTTCTGCACCAGCAAGCCCTACATGCTAGTCTGGATGGAAGGAGAAGCCTCTTCGGTGCACCGAACACCCAAAAACTTGCCGTTTTGCATGGTTTATCACCCATACCGCTACCCCCCACATTTTTGTCCATGCACATGTGTTGTTCTTGGACAAAACTGTGCATACCAGCTCTTCTACATTACATTCGTACTGTTCGAAAATAATAGGCCATTTCGAGTGGCGCAAAATGGCTCGTGGGCGCGAGCAAGTTACCTTGGAAGCCGGATTCACGATATCCCTCGTTGCTGAAATCCATTTGAGGTGTATCCGGAGAACGACCGTAACCTGGCCATACTTACTCCGTTTGGGCTCCATGACCTGCCAAAACGACCGCAGCGAAAATTCGTATCCTTCTGTCACAAACTTTGTCTGTTTAGGAATAATTTCGGAGGCCGAAAACGGCTTGCGGAATTGAGTTTCAGATGATTTAGTGGTTGGCGTGCACTCTTCTAGCGTATACCACCCTACCGTGAGCTCACCCAAGGACAGATACTACGACAATGACGTGCAGAACAATGTTACATGACCCTATTTCTACACCAACAAGTCCTACATGCTAGTCTGGATGGAACGAGAAGCCTCTTCGGTGCACCGAACACCCAAAAACTTGACGTTTTGCATGGTTTATCACCCATACCGCTACCACCCACATTTTTGTCCATGCACATGTGTTGTTCTTGGACAAAATTGTGCATACCAGCTCTTCTACATTACATTCGTACTGTTTGAAAATAATAGGCCATTTCGAGTGGCGCAAAATGGCTCGTGGGCGCGAGCAAGTTACCTTGGAAGCTGGATTCACGATATCCCTCGTTGCTGAAATCCATTTGAGGTGTATCCAGAGAACGATCGTAACCTGGCCATACTTACTCCGTTTGGGCTCCATGACCTGCCAAAAAGACCGCAACAAAAATTCGTAACTTTCTGTCACACACTTCGTCTGTTTCGGAATAATTCCGGAGGCCGAAAATGGCTTGTAGAATTGAGTTTCGGATGATTTAGTGCTTGGCGTGCACTCTTCTAGCGTCTACCACCCTACCGTGAGCAAAGCCACGGACAGATACTGCGACAATGACGTGCAGAACAATGCTACATGACTCTATTTCCGCACCAACAAGCCCTACATGCTAGTCTGGATGGAAGGAGAAGCCTCTTCGGTGCACCGAACACCCAAAAACTTGCCGTTTTGCATGGTTTATCACCCATACCACTACCACCCACATTTTTGTCCATGCACATGTGTTGTTCTTGGACAAAACTGTGCATACTAGCTCTTCTACATTACATTCGTACTGTTCGAAAATAATAGGCCATTTCGAGTGGCACAAAATGGCTCGTGGGCGCGAGCAAGTTACCTTGGAAGCCGGATTGATGATATCCCTCGTTGCTGAAATCCATTTGAGGTGTATCCGTAGAACGACCGTACCCTGGCCATACTTACTCCATTTGGGCTCCATGACCTGCCAAAAAGACCGCAGCGAAAATTCGTATCCTTCTGTCACACACTTCGTCTGTTTCGGAATAATTCCGGAGGCCGAAAATGGCTTGCAGAATTGAGTTTCGGATGATTTAGTGGTTGGTGTGCACTCTTCTAGTATCTACCACCCTACCGTGAGCTCACCCAAGGACAGATACTGCGACAATGACGTGCAGAACAATGTTACATGACCCTATTTCTGCACCAACAAGCCCTACATGCTAGTCTGGATGGAAGGAGAAGCCTCTTCAGTGCACCGAGCACCCAAAAACTTGCCGTTTTGCATGGTTTATCACCCATACCGCTACCACCCACATTTTTGTCCATGCACATGTGTTGTTCTTGGACAAAGCTGTGCATACCAGCTCTTCTACATTACATTCGTACTGTTCGAAAATAATAGGCCATTTCGAGTGGCGCAAAATGGCTCGTGGGCGCGAGAAAGTTACCATGGAAGCCAGATTCACGATATCCCTCGTTGCTGAAATCCATTTGAGGTGTATCCGGAGAACGACCGTAACCTGGCCATACTTACTCCGTTTGGGCTCCAAGACCTGCCAAAACGACCGCAGCGAAAATTCGTATCCTTCTGTCACAAACTTCGTCTGTTTAGGAATAATTTCGGAGGCCGAAAACGTCTTGCGGAATTGAGTTTCGGATGATTTAGTGGTTGGCGTGCACTCTTCTAGCGTATACCACCCTACCGTGAGCTCACCCAAGGACAGATACTACGACAATGACGTGCAGAACTGTTGGAAATATGCCCTAGAGGCAATAATAAAAGAGTTATTATTATATTTCCTTGTTCATGATAATCGTTTATTATCCATGCTATAACTGTATTGATTGGAAACTCAAATACATGTGTGGATGAATAGACAGACTTTGTGTCCCTAGTGAGCCTCTACAGGACTAGCTCGTTGATCAAAGATGACCGCGGTTTCCAGGTCATAGACATGAGTTGTCATTTGATAACGAGATCACATCATTAGGAGAATGATGTGATGGACGAGACCCAAACGTTAAACATAGCTTTTGATCGTGTCAGTTATCGCTATAGTTTTCTGCATGTCAAGTATAAGTTCCTATGACCATGAGATCATGTAACTCACTGACACCGTAGGAGTACTTTGTGTGTGCCAAACGTCGCAACGTAACTGGGTGACTATAAAGGTACTCTACAGGTATCTCCGAAGGTGTCTGTTGAGTTGACATGGATCGAGACTGGGATTTGTCACTCCGTGTGACGGAGAGGTATCTCCGGGCCCACTCGGTAATACGTCATCTCAATGAGCTCAAAGTGACTAAGTAGTTGGTCACGGGATTATGTATTACGGTAACGAGTAAAGAGACTTGCCGGTAACGAGATTGAACTAGGTATAGAGATAACGACGATCGAATCTCGGGCAAGTAACATACCGACGAGACAAAGGGAACTGTATACGGGATTGCCTGAATCCTTGACATCGTGGTTCATCCGATGAGATCATCGAGAAACATGTAGGAGCCAATATGGGTATCCAGATCCCGCTATTGGTTATTGACCTGGGAGTGTCTCGGTCATGTCTACATGGTTTCCGAACCCGCAGGGTCTACACACTTAACGTTCGGTGACGCTAGGGTTGTTAGTGAGAAGAGTGCATGGTTACCGAAGGTTGTTCGGAGTCCCGGATGAGATCCCGGACATGACGAGGGACTCCGGAATGGTCCGGAGACGAAGATTGATATATAGGATGAAAGGTTTCGGAGTACCGGAAGTGTTCCGGGGAGCATCGGGAAATCGGCGGAGTACCGGGAAGGTTTTCGGGGGGTCCGGAAGGTGTTCTGGGCCTATTGGGCCACAAGGGGGGACACCACAGCCCTCAGGGGGCTGTGCGCCCCCCCTGGGCCCTCTCCCCATGCGGCTAAGGGGGTGGGACCCCCTAGGGCTGGCCGCACCCCTTGGGCTTGGGGGGCAAGGCACCTAGGGGGAAAACCCTAGGGCCTGGGCGCCTCCCCCTGCCCTGGCCGCCGCCCCCTCCCCTTGCCCTGGCCGCCGGCCCCTAGGGGGAAACCCTAGGGCGCCCTCACCTCTCCACCCCCCCTATATATAGTGGGGCAAAGGGAGGGCAGCCAACACAGTTTGTGCCTCGGTGCTGCCCTCCCTCTCCCGTCATATCTTCTTCTCCCGCGGTGCTTAGGCGAAGCCCTGCTGGAGTTCTTCTCCACCATCACCACCACGCCGTCGTGCTGCCGGTTCTCCATCAACCTCTCCTCCACCCCTTGCTGGATCAAGAAGGAGGAGACGTCCCCGAGCCGTACGTGTGAAGAACGCGGAGGCACCGTTGCTTCGGTGCTAGGTCTTCGGCGATCTGAATCGCGACGAGTACGACTCCATCATCCGCGTTCATAACGCTTCCGCTTAGCGATCTACAAGGGTACGTAGATCACACTCCCCTCTCGTAGTTGCTTCTACTAGATTGATCTTGGTGAACGGTAGGAAAATTTTTGTTTCCCATGCAACGTTCCCCTACACAGAGTCCCCCCTCCCTCCTACCGTCGGAGCAGCAACCGAAGGGAGTGTTGGAGATATGCCCTAGAGGCAATAATAAAAGCATTATTATTATATCTCCTTGTTCATGATAATTGTCTGTTATTCATGCTTGAATTGTATTGTACGGAAACAGCGATACATGTGTGAATACATAGACCACAATAAGTCCCTGGTAGGCCTCTAGTTACCAGTTCGTTGATCAACAGATGGTCACGGTTTCCTGACCATGGACATAGGATGTCAGTGATAACGGGATCACATCATTAGGAGAATGATGTGATGGACAAGACCCAAACTTGAGCATAACACGAGATCGTATAGCTCGTAATGCATAAGCTTTTCGGTGTCAAGTATTTATTCCTTGGACCATGAGGTTGTACAACTCCCGGATGCCGTAGGAATACTTTGGGTGTGCCAACCGTCACAACGTAACTGGGTGGCTATAAAGGTACGCATCAGGTATCTCCGAAAGTGTCTGTTGAGTTGGTACGAACCGAGACTGGGATGTTGTCACTCCGTATGACGGAGAGGTACCTCTGGGCCCACTCGGTAAGACATCATCGTAATGAGCTCAATGTGACTAAGTAGTTAGTCACGGGATGATGGATTACGGATCGAGTAAAGAGACTTGCCATGACGAGATTGAACGAGGTATTGGGAATACCGACGATCGAATCTCGGGCAAGTACCGTACCGATGGACAAAGGGAATAACATACGGGATTGAGTGAATCCTTGACACGGTGGTTCATCCGATGAAGATCATCGAGGAACACGTGGGAATCAACATGGGTATCCAGATCCCGCTGTTGGTTATTGACCGGAGAGTGGTCTCGGTCATGTCTACGTGTCTCCCGAACCCGTAGGGTCTACACACTTAAGGTTCGGTAACGCTAGGGTCGTAGAGATAAATGCACGTGGAAACCCGAAAGTTGTTCGGAGTCCCGGATGAGATCCCGGACATCACGAGGAGTTCCGGAATGGTCCGGAGGTAAAGATTGATATATAGGAAGTCCAGTTTCGGCCAACGGGTGATCTCCGGGGGTCACCGGGAGTGTCCCGGGACCACCGGAGGGGCCCCGGGGGTCCATCGGGTGGGGCCACCCCTCCCGGTGGGGCCCCTAGGCCGCAAGGGGAAGTGTCCAGCCCCTCTGGGCTGGCGCACCACTAGGGGCCCACCTCCCCATGCGCCTAGGGTTAAAACCCTAAGGGGGAGGGGGGCCACCACTTGCCTTGATATATATGTGGGGAGGGAGAGGGCAGCCGCACCCTTGCCCTAGCGCCTCTCCCCCTCCCGTCACACCTCCATACTCCAACGCAGGGCGCCCGGCGAAGCCCTGCTGCGATCTCCGCTGCATCCGTCATCACGCCGTCGTGCTGCCGGATCTCTGACGACTTCTCCTCCCCCCTTGCTGGATCAAGAAGGAGGTGACGTTGCTGCACCGTACGTGTGTTGAACACGAAGGTGCCGTCCGTTCGGCGCTAGATCATCGGTGACGAAGAACGCGAAGAGTACGACTACTTCATCCACGCTTCTTCGAAAGCTTCCGCTCGCGATCTACATAACGGTATGTAGATGCACTCTTACTTGCTCGTTGCTAGATGTCTCCATAGTTGGATCTTGGTGAAAGCGTAGAAATTTTTTGAATTATGCTACGTTCCCCAACAGTGGCATCTGAGCTAGGTTTTATGCGTAGCATCTTGCACGAGTAGAACACAAAGCAGTTGTGGGCGTTTGATTTTGTTCAACTTTCTTACCGTTACTAGTCAATCTTGATTCGGCAGTATTGTGGGATGAAGCGGCTCGGACCGACTTTACACGTGCGCTTACGTGAGACTGGTTCCACCGACAGACATGCACTAGATGCATAAGGTGGCTGGCGGGTGTCTGTCTCTCCTACTTTAGTCGGATTGGATTCGATGAAAAGGGTCCTTATGAAGGGTAAATAGAAGTTGACAAATCACGTTGTGGTTTTGGCGTAGGTAAGAAACGTTCTTGCTAGAAATCCTATAGAAGCCACGTAAAACTTGCAACAACAATTAGAGGACGTCTAACTTGTTTTTGCAGCATGTGCTATGTGACGTGGTATGGCCAAAACGAAGATGTGATGAATGATATATGTGATGTATGAGATTGATCATGTTTTTGTAATAGGGAATCACGACTTGCATGTCGATGAACTTGACAACCGGCAGGAGCCATAGGAGTTGTCTTAATTATTGTATGACATGCGTGTCACTGAATAACGCCATGTAATTACTTTACTTCATTGCTAAACGTTAGCCATAGTAGTAGAAGTAATAGTTGGCGTGACGACTTCTTCAAGACACGATGATGGAGATCATGATGATGAAGATCATGGTGTCGAGCCGGTGACAAGATGATCATGGTGCCCCGAAGATGGAGATCCAAGGAGCAAGATGATATTGGCCATATCATGTCACTTTAATTGATTGCATGTGATGTTTATCATGTTTATGCATCTTGTTTACTTAGAACGACGGTAGTAAATAAGATGATCTCTCACTAAAATTTCAAGTATTGTGTTTCCCCTAACTGTGCACCGTTGCTAAAGCTCGTTGCTCCGAAGCACCACGTGATGATCGGGTGTGATAGGTTCTAACGTTCGCATACAACGGGTGTAAGACAGATTTACACACGCGATACACTTAGGGTTCACTTGACGAGCCTAGCATGTACAGACATGGCCTCGGAACACGGAAGACCGAAAGGTCGAACACGAGTCGTATAGAGGATACGATCAACATGAAGATGTTCACCGTTGATGACTAGTCCGTCTCACGTGATGATCGGACACGGACTACTCGATTCGGATCGTGTATCACTTAAGATGACTAGAGAGATGTCATTCTGAGTGGGAGTTCATTAAAATTTGATTAATATGAACTTAATTATCATGAACTTAGTCTAAATTCTTTACAATATCTCTTGTATATCAAATGGCCCACGCTCAGGTTTCCCTCAACTTCAACGCGTTCCTAGAGAAAACCAAGCTGAAAGACGATGGTAGCAACTATACGGATTGGGTCCGTAACCTGAGGATTATCCTCATAGCTGCCAAGAGATCATATGTCCTAGAAGCACCGCTAGGTGATGCACCCGTTCTCCCGGCGACCCAAGACGTTATGAACGCCTGGCAGTCGTGTTGTGATGATTACTCCCTGGTTCAGTGCGGCATGCTTTACAATTTAGAATCGGGGCTCCAAAAGCGTTTTGAGCACCACGGGGCATATGAGATGTTCCAAGAGCTGAAAATGGTTTTCCAAGCTCATGCCCGAGTCGAGAGATATGATGTCTCCGACGCATTCTACAGCTGTAAGATGAAGGAAAACAGTTCTGTCAGTGAGCACATCCTCAAGATTTCAGGATTGCACAACCGCTTGTCTCAACTGAGAATGTATCTCCCAGATGAAGCGGTCGTTGACAGAATCCTCCAGTCGCTCCCACCAAGCTTCAAGAGCTTCGTGTTGAACTTCAATATGCAGGGGATGGAGAGGTCCATTCCCGAGGTGTATTCGATGCTGAAATCAGCGGAGGTAGACATCAAGAAAGAACATCAAGTGTTGATGGTCAATAAAACCACTAAGTTCAAGAAAGGCAAGGGTAAGAAGAACTTCAAGAAGGACGGCAAGGGTGTTGCCGCGCCTGGCAAGCCTGTTGCCGGGAAGAAGCCAAAGTATGGACCCAAGCCTGAAACAGAGTGCTTTTATTTCAACGGAACGGGTCACTGGAAGCGGAACTGCCCCAAATACTTAGCAGACAAGAAGGCCGGCAATGTCAAAGGTATATATGATATACATGTTATTGATGTGTACCTTACCAGCACTCGTAGTAGCTCCTGGGTATTTGATACCGGTGCAGTTGCTCATATTTGTAACTCAAAACAGGAGCTACGGAATAAACGGAGACTGGCGAAGGATGAGGTGACGATGCGCGTTGGGAATGGTTCCAAGGTCGATGTGATCGCCGTCGGCACGCTACCTCTACATCTACCCTCGGGATTAGTTTTAAACCTCAATAATTGTTATTTAGTACCAACTTTGAGCATGAGCATTGTTTCTGGATCTCATCTTATGCGATATGGCTACTCTTTCAAATCAGAGAATAATGGTTGTTCTATTTATTTGAGAGATATGTTTTATGGTCATGCCCCGCTGGTCAATGGTTTTATTTTTGATGAATCTCGAACGTAGTGATACACATATTCATAGTGTAGATGCCAAAAGATGTAAAGTTGATAATGATAGTCCCACATACTTGTGGCATTGCCGCCTTGGTCATATTGCTGTCAAACGTATGAAGAAGCTCCATTCAGATGGACTTCTAGAGTCTCTTGATTATGAATCATTTGACACGTGCGAACCATGCCTCTTGGGCAAGATGACCAAGACTCCGTTCTCTGGAACAATGGAGCGAGCAACCAATTTGTTGGAAATCATACATACCGATGTGTGCGGTCCAATGAGTGTTGAGGCTCGCGGAGGCTATCGTTATGTTCTCACCCTCACGGATGACTTGAGTAGATACGGGTATATCTATTTGATGAAACACAAGTCTGGGACCTTTGAAAGGTTCAAGGAATTTCAGAATGAGGTTGAGAATCAACGTGACAGAAAAATAAAGTTCTTGCGATCGGATCGTGGGGGTGAATATTGAAGTCATGAATTTGGCACACACCTTAGGAACTGTGGAATTGTTTCACAATTGACACCGCCCGGAACACCTCAACGTAACGGTGTGTCCGAACGTCGAAATCGTACTCTGTTAGACATGGTGCGATCTATGATGTCCCTCACCGATTTACCGCTATCTTTTTGGGGTTATGCTTTAGAGACTGCCGCATTCACTTTAAATAGGGCTCCGTCGAAATCCGTTGAGACGACTCCATATGAACTTTGGTTTGGCAAGAAACCGAAGCTGTCGTTTCTAAAAGTTTGGGGTTGCGATGCTTATGTCAAGAAACTTCAACCTGAAAAGCTCGAACCCAAATCGGAGAAATGCGTCTTCATAGGATACCCAAAGGAAACAATTGGGTACACCTTCTACCACAGATCCGAAGGCAAAGTCTTTGTTGCCAAGAATGGATGCTTTTTGGAGAAAGAGTTTCTCTCGAAAGAAGTGAGTGGGAGGAAAGTAGAACTTGATGAGGTGACAGTCATCCCTCCTGGACCGGAAAGTAGCGCAGCGCAGGAAACTGTTCCTGAGGTGCCTGCACCGACAAGGGAGGAAGCTAATGATGATGATCATGAAGAAATAGATCAAGTTACTACTGAACTTCGAAGGTCCACAAGGGCATGTTCCGCGCCAGAGTGGTATGGCAACCCTGTACTGGAAATCATGTTGTTAGACAACGGTGAACCTTCGAACTATGAAGAAGCGATGGCGGGCCCGGATTCCAATAAATGGCTTGGAGCCATGAAATCCGAGATAGAATCCATGTATGAAAACAAAGTATGGACTTTGGTGGACTTGCCTGATGATAGGCACGCCATAGAAAACAAATGGATATTTAAGAAGAAGACAGACGCGGATGGTAATGTGACCATCTATAAGGCTCGGCTTGTCGCTAAGGGTTATCGACAAGTTCAAGGGATTGACTACGACGAGACTTTCTCTCCCGTAGCGATGCCGAAGTCATCCAGAATCATGTTAGCTATTGCCGCATTCTATGATTATGAGATATGGCAAATGGACGTCAAAACAGCATTCCTTACTGGCTTCCTCAAGGAAGAGTTGTATATGATGCAACCGGAAGGTTTTGTCGATCCAGAGAACGCTAACAAGGTATGCAAGCTCCAGCGCTCGATTTATGGGCTGGTGCAAGCATCTCGGAGTTGGAATATTCGCTTTGATGAAGTGATCAAAGCGTTTGGCTTTATACAGACTTATGGAGAAGCCTGTATTTACAAGAAAGTGAGTGGGAGCTCTGTGGCATTTCTCATATTATATGTGGATGACATATTACTGATGGGAAATGATATAGAATTCTTGGAAAATGTAAAGGCCTACTTGAATAAAAGTTTTTCAATGAAGGACCTTGGAGAAGCTGCTTACATATTAGGCATCAAAATCTATAGAGATAGATCGAGACGCCTCATTGGTCTTTCACAAAGTACATATCTTGTCAAAATATTGAAGAAGTTCAATATGGATCAGTCAAAGAAAGGATTCTTGCCTGTTTTGCAAGGTATGAGATTGAGCAAGGCTCAGTCGCCGACCACGGCAGAAGATAGAGAAAAGATGAGTGTCATTCCCTATGCCTCGGCCATAGGTTCTATCATGTATGCCATGCTGTGTACCAGACCTGATGTGAACCTTGCCATAAGTTTGGTAGGGAGGTACCAAAGTGATCCCGGTACGGAACACTGGACAGCGGTCAAGAACATCCTAAAGTACCTGAAAAGGACTAAGGATATGTTTCTCGTTTATGGAGGTGACGAAGAGCTCGCCGTAAAGGGTTACGTCGATGCTAGCTTCGACACAGATCTGGATGACTCTAAGTCTCAAACCGGATACATGTATATTTTGAACGGAGGGGCGGTCAGCTGGTGCAGTTGCAAACAGAGCGTGGTGGCAGCGTCTACATGTGAAGCGGAGTACATAGCTGCTTCTGAAACAGCGCAGGAAGGAGTCTGGATGAAGGAGTTCATCACCGACCTAGGAGTCATTCCAAGCGCGTCAAGCCCGATGACTCTCTTCTGTGACAACACTGGTGCTATTGCTATTACCAAGGAGCCCAGGTTTCACAAGAAGACCAAGCACATCAAGCGCCGCTTCAACTCCATCCGGAATTATGTTCAGGATGGAGACATAGATATTTGTAAAGTGCATACGGATCTGAATGTCGCAGACCCGTTGACTAAACCTCTTTCACGAGCAAAACATGATCAACACCAGAACTCTATGGGTGTTCGATTCATCACAATGTAACTAGATTATTGACTCTAGTGCAAGTGGGAGACTGTTGGAGATATGCCCTAGAGGCAATAATAAAAGCATTATTATTATATCTCCTTGTTCATGATAATTGTCTGTTATTCATGCTTGAATTGTATTGTACGGAAACAGCGATACATGTGTGAATACATAAACCACAATAAGTCCCTGGTAGGCCTCTAGTTACCAGTTCGTTGATCAACAGATGGTCACGGTTTCCTGACCATGGACATAGGATGTCAGTGATAACGGGATCACATCATTAGGAGAATGATGTGATGGACAAGACCCAAACTTGAGCATAACACGAGATCGTATAGTTCGTAATGCATAAGCTTTTCGGTGTCAAGTATTTATTCCTTGGACCATGAGGTTGTACAACTCCCGGATGCCGTAGGAATACTTTGGGTGTGCCAACCGTCACAACGTAACTGGGTGGCTATAAAGGTACGCATCGGGTATCTCCGAAAGTGTCTGTTGAGTTGGTACGAACCGAGACTGGGATGTTGTCACTCCGTATGACGGAGAGGTACCTCTGGGCCCACTCGGTAAGACATCATCGTAATGAGCTCAATGTGACTAAGTAGTTAGTCACGGGATGATGGATTACGGATCGAGTAAAGAGACTTGCCATGACGAGATTGAACGAGGTATTGGGAATACCGACGATCGAATCTCGGGCAAGTACCGTACCGATGGACAAAGGGAATAACATACGGGATTGAGTGAATCCTTGACACGGTGGTTCATCTGATGAAGATCATCGAGGAACACGTGGGAATCAACATGGGTATCCAGATCCCGCTTTTGGTTATTGACCGGAGAGTGGTCTCGGTCATGTCTACGTGTCTCCCGAACCCGTAGGGTCTACACACTTAAGGTTCGGTAACGCTAGGGTCGTAGAGATAAATGCACGTGGAAACCCGAAAGTTGTTCGGAGTCCCGGATGAGATCCCGAACGTCACGAGGAGTTCCGGAATGGTCCGGAGGTAAAGATTGATATATAGAAAGTCCAGTTTCGGCCAACGGGTGATCTCCGGGGGTCACCGGGAGTGTCCCGGGACCACCGGAGGGGCCCCGGGGGTCCACCGGGTGGGGCCACCCCTCCCGGTGGGGCCCCTAGGCCGCAAGGGGAAGTGTCCAGCCCCTCTGGGCTGGCGCACCACTAGGGGCCCACCTCCCCATGCGCCTAGGGTTAAAACCCTAAGGGGGAGGGGGGCCACCACTTGCCTTGGGGGGCAAGGACTCCCCCCTGGCCGCCGCCCCCCCTTGCAGATTGGATCTGCAGGGGGCTGACGCACCCCCTGGCCCCCTATATATATGTGGGAAGGGAGAGGGCAGCCGCACCCTTGCCCTGGCGCCTCTCCCCCTCCCGTCACACCTCCATACTCCAACGCAGGGCGCCCGGCGAAGCCCTGCTGCGATCTCCACTGCATCCGTCATCACGCCGTCGTGCTGCCGGATCTCTGACGACTTCTCCTCCCCCCTTGCTGGATCAAGAAGGAGGTGACGTTGCTGCAACGTACGTGTGTTGAACACGGAGGTGCCGTCCGTTCGGCGCTAGATCATCGGTGACGAAGAACGCGAAGAGTACGACTACTTCATCCACGCTTCTTCGAAAGCTTCCGCTCGCGATCTACATAACGGTATGTAGATGCACTCTTACTTGCTCGTTGCTAGATGTCTCCATAGTTGGATCTTGGTGAAAGCGTAGAATTTTTTTTGAATTATGCTACGTTCCCCAACAGGGAGAGGGGGCCAGCGCACCGGCCGGTGGAGGTCGAAGGAAAAAGATGGCCTCACCCTAGTCGCCTGGTGGTGGCGGCGGCTAGGGTAGGAAGGAGCGAGACTCGTTTGCGTGATCTAGACTCGCAACTATCTGATGCCTCAAATCCGACTCATACGTCTGTGACCGCCGGTCTCTCGCCGATTATGAATTTTTAACCAGACGGGCGCCTCAAAGGGCCTCAAACGTTCGGATTAACCGACACCCCTCATATCCAGCCTAAATATAAGACATATATAAGGCGCTCCGGCGCGTCCGTCGCTCTGGACCCGGCTCGCGCAACCCTACAAATATTCCTTCTCCTCTACTCGCCAACCTAAATCCTTGCCATTTTCACACGCCCAGTGGGGCAGCGGACCCGACTCCGACCAATCCGGATCTGTCAACTGGGGTGTCATCATGTGCTAGTTGGAGAAGCCAATGGCGGTCTGCATTGCACTCCGCCGCTCCCGGGAGGACATCACCCAACCGACGGCACGATCTGTCCGACGCGACTTCATAGTGTCGGCTCAACGGGCGCTCGGGTCCTCAGTGTCTGGATCATCGCGGTCCCGGCAGCCGAAAATCTCTCCTTCCCGTCACCGCTCAGGCGGACTATGAGTCCCACCGGTACCAGTGTACCCGCCGTGGGGAAGGAGAGGGTAAGGGCCGCCGAGGCCCGTATTGCGGCGGAAATGGCGTCCGCGGAGGCAGCTGATGCGGTGGCGCAGGCGACCACATAGGAGGTAGCCATCCGGCTCGATCCCTACTGCATCTTCGACCGATACTTCTTCGAGAAGGACGGCAAAGACCCGGGAATGGTAAGGGCAGCCGTGGATGATCTTCACCATAGGCAAACATGCCAAAATTTGGTACTCCGGTGACATGTTTAGTAGTGATGTAATAGCCGGACGATGTGTGTAAAACAGGCCCGTATGGGAGACATGTGCAGGGTGTTCTACTGCACAGGGCCCCCAAATTACTAGGGCCCCCGATTTTGCATGTGATAGCAACACTACTAATGACATCTTGATTGATGACTAATTAATGCAATTGACCAAGTACTGGTGGGTAGTACTAGTGTACTACTGCTTGCTTGGAGACCTGTACCGAGAGTAATTCCCAGCCCATCTCACGCAGGACTCCTCCTTCCCAAAGAACTCTCTTCTTCATTTTCTTTTCAACTTCCAACTCAAGTGCTTAACGGCTTAAGCATACATCCCTTCCTCTTCCAGTAATCCAAGCTGCGCATGTTACTCCGTGGATTAATTCCTTCACACTTGCTGAAAATAAATATGTTGGTCTAGTGAATCTGAACAGGTATGTTCCACCCTCAGCACGCCATCAGTTTATTTGATGTTTTCTTCTAGAATTCTCATATCCTGCCTAGTAATTTTGGTGCCCCGATTGGAGTTCCTAAGCCAGAGCCCGATCACTTGGTTTCCGACTTATCAAGAGGAACGACTAGACCTAGGACCTGAACCAAACTATCAGAGTGACACGCACTGCAATCCCAACTAGATCAAAGGTTGTTTATCCTTCTTTTTTATGTCCTGTTTTTAATACTACTTCCAAACAGTACATAGTATTGCCTCTTAGTTTTCTTATAAGATGTAGTTCATCAAACATTTGTCCTGCCAAAATGAAATATATTATAAATTTTTGTAATATGTTTTCCTAAATTCCTTTCTTAATAGTATTTTTCCCTAATTTCCAATGCTATCGAGGGCCTAATATTTGGTTTTGTACCGGGCCCCAGTTTTCTCGGGTACGGCCCTGGTGTAAAACATTGACGTAGTTGCATGGGTTTATATATGAATTTAAGATATAACAATTAAAGAGTCCGATTATGAGAAGACAAATTTGAGGCTTGGCGTTTTGGGCCGGATTTGTAAAGTCGTGGTTGTAGACGTGCGCGAGGCATCCGATGGTTCTCACGTGAGGATGCACGTTGTTTGTTGATTCACGCATTGGATCCCAGGGAACCGAAGCCCGCACGCACATGGTGATTGTACTTGCTCTCGCATTAATCGGCCGTGCCGTTCATCATGGTCGAGGTAGGGTGAGCCCGTACGCTAGCGCCCACAAGAAGCTATCGACTGATACAAAGTAGTCCATGATCTGAGCAACTTTAGGCCGTAGCTCTTGAATTAAACACCGTAATCAATCGCCCATGGTCGCCGGCCGGTGAAGCACTGCTGCGGGTACAGTCGTACTGCAGAAGTAGCAGTAGTAACAAGTTGACACCGGCCGGTGCAGTGCTAACCGTCGCGCTTGTCCAAAAATCGATAAAAGGATCTTTCCTTCCACGCGCATGCCCGGGCGATACCCACTCATCGTGACCCACGAGGCCACGGCCACGATTGATCTAGCTTATTATACTACTAATCCGCCGCCCCACTGGGCGTACGTTGCTTCACGCGGAATGCACAACGGGAAAAGGGACGTGCATTCTCCCCCGCCCCAAGGGACGCCAGCGTTGGCGTGCCGGCGTCCGCGCCGGTTGCGTCACGCATGGCGCGCGACGCGAGCGGTCACGCTCTGGGCCGACGGTCGCCAGCCGTCCAGTGAGATGAGCACTCGTCCCGGTCGCGGCGTGGACGGACGGACGGACGGAGCTGCAGGCGTGCAGTGCGGTGCACCCGCGCCCTACCTACCCGGGCCTGGTCGGTCGCGCGTCAACGTGCCGCCCGGCCGGTGAGTCGACCAGGAAAACCGGGGAAAGGGAATGGGGCTGGCATCTTTCGGAAAAGAAAGGTAAACGCCGCTCGGCTCGGCACGCGTCGCCGCCCGGCCGTCGCACGTGGGGTGTCGACGTCGGCGTGGGCGCGCGGCGGACAGCGAAACGGGACGGGGGGCGCGAGCGCCGCGTGGTGCGCCGCGCGCCGGTCGGCGGCACGTGGAGATAGGGGGAGGGCGTGCGCCGGGCGGCGGGTGATGGATGGATAGCGTACGCGCCGGGCGCCGGGCGCCGGCCTTGTGCAGTCGTGCTCGCGGTGGATGGACGCGGGTGGACGGGCGGTGGCTTCCTTCGCTTTCGCCACCACGTTGAGGTATTCGTCCTCTTTTTTAGGTTGCGACCTGCGGTTTCCTGAGGGCCAGATGTGGATGGGCCAGCATGGAGATGCAGTGGCCCATTCGTATATCGAGGACGAGAGCCACAGAGTGCGGCCCACAGGACACCATCTCATCTGTCTTGTACCCAAAAGAAAGTACCTTAACTGTGCCTTCCCACACCTAAATATTTTTTGCCTTCCCCTGATACGACAGGAAACATATGTTAAAGAAAAGTACATACATTCTTTGATTGTAAATAAAAGACGAGCTACACGAACTATATCAACTAATCCACTGAATATTTCATAGTAAAACGTAAAATACAAATGCCGAACAAAGTCGGAGAGGACAACACCTGCGATCTTGGCGCTTGCCCTCGACTAGGCTCGCGCTGTAGGGAAAGGTCCGACCGTTGCTAAATCAAACAAGTGGCATTCTATCTTAGCAGGGCATCTACTTCTAAGCGTGGACGCATCCTATTTTGTTGGGACAAATTCAGGTGCATGTGGCGCGGTTATCACGGATCATAAAGGCCATTTCATCACAGCTGCAACAACAAGACTTGAACACGCCGTTGATATTGTCGTGGTAGAAGGACCGGCACTGTTTGAAGGTTTAAAATTAGCCCTAAGTGTGGGGTGCGCCAAATTGATGGTAAGAATGGATAACAATATTGTGGTGGATGCATTGTTGTGGAAATCGTTAACTGGTGCCTGCTCGGTTAGCTGGCGAGTAGGAGATTAATTGGCTAATCGACAAGTCAATCGGCTATTTAATCAATTAATCAGACGATTTATCGGTTTATCGGCTACTTGGTGACCTACGAGTAGGGATTAATCGACAAGTTAACTGGTTAATCGGGTGAATTCTTGAACAGGGTGGATGCAATAAATCTAAATGAGGGCCGTTCAATGGTTGCAGGCTTGCAGCGCCTGTGTTAGATGATCAAAATATCTTGAGTGATTTTGGTAAGGTTACTATTGAGCATTGCTTTAGAAAGTCAAGTGTAATAGCTCACGAGCTGGCAAAATGAGGATGTGCAAACGAACCTCATGTTTGGGCGGATGCACCTCCTAGTTTCCTTGTTAAATTCTTAACGAATGATGTAACCATTATTTTAGTTAATAAAGTATTACCTTCCCGTCGAAACAAAAAACCAAATGCCGAACAAACTAAGACTCCTTATACTTATATTAGAAGACCCCATGATTCCTTTGGGGCACCAATACTATCTAGTTGAGGTTATATATCCCTCTAATCGGGATGTAACAAGATGACCGCGTGGCCTAATGGATAAGGCGCTCGCCTCCGGAGCGGGAGATTCTGGGTTCGAGTCCCAGCGTGGTCGACTTTTTGGCATATACCATCGTTGATTTTACATTTTTATTATTAACTTTTTTTTGGCGGGTACAAATTTATTATTACCGGCTGGGCATACACTAAATGCAGTACAGTACTGAAATAAATCATGATACAATAATGAGGCTTGACAAAACGAGCTACGGCAGGAATCTAGGATGGCAACTGAGTTATCAGTTTTGCAATTTACGAATTATTTTGTCAAGGGTCAAAATGTAGGCAGCATACACGTCAAGCCAGTGCCCAATAGTTGAGATGAGAATCATAAGAGTATGAAATTGATAGGAGCGCTAGAAGGTTATTTCCATTATGTTATGATGAAACTTCATCTCTGGCATTACAAAAACCAGCGTTCGTACTAGGACTGCTATAATCGAATTTGAAAAGGCGCTAAAGCTATACTTGCATTCATACATCACAAGGAACAAGTTGACCCGCCGGTCAAAAAAAAAAAAAAGGAACAAGTTGACCCAAGCTGGGTTAAAAATTCTTGGATTTTGCTGCTGTACATCTATCTCTACGGTCAGCGAGTTTCAAAAGGTACTCGGTGTGATACCATAAAATTCCGAATCACCTCCAAAAAAAAAAATCATTCACACAGACACTCTCTCTATAACTCTGCTATTTCGTGGATCAAGTACCTCGCCCCAAAACAAACCAGGTTTGCTGACCAGCGTCAAATTTGAGGTGCCTACATCCATTGGTGGCTTGAGGCCGATGCAGCGCCTTCAGATCAGCGCGTGCCACAGACCCTCTCTGTGACATTGAAGATATTCGATGTTGAGTTAAACCAGGTCACCTCTACCAAATTTGAAGTACCTCCTTCAATGATCCCAGACATGTAATAACTACTTTCAAATTTGGCCTTGTTGACAAATCTTTCTAGTGATCCTTTTATATTCAGATTTCTGCCGAAAGAATTATGCATGAAGGAGCACAATCCTAGCTTGTGGTTCTGCATTTGAATCTCACACCTGCCTCAAAAGGTCTGCAGAGAAGTCAAGTTCAGCCTCCTCAAAGAGAATAAAACATCATCCTCCATATGCTCTCTGGGCGAAAGATTAATCATAATGCCATCATGTGAGATCATGAGTGCCCCTGCGCTGAACAACCCAAAATATCAATGGGATGCCTTCTTAGTTTCGTAGTCCACTGGAGCAGATAAGCCTGAATGCTGCAATACCCACCGACTCAGCTAAAAAAGGAACGAGCAAAAGATTGATTCTCCTTGCTTAACTGACCAAACCATTCAGAAATCTGACTCGCTTGCAGAACACATGGACCTGATAATGGTCCCGTCTGGCTAGAAACTATTTCATCAAATGTCAACGGAAAGAGACTGAGCAGCGCGCCAATGGCAGAGAACTGAACAGGTGTGCTCCTTGATCGTGTAAAACTCGTTCCTATTAGCACTGCTAACTTGTTCCTCAACTCGACTACTGATCCTGTCTCATAACCAACATCATCAATGAAAAACCTGCAAAATAGCAATCAAACAATCATAAAATGTCACTGAAAAGTGAAAACAACTCAAGAAGGTAACAGGTACCAGCACTACATCTATATTAACATAAGTTGAAACAGTATTTATGCAATGAACATGCACAAAAGCATATTTCAAAATAAAAAGAAGAGGGGGAGAGAGACTATCACCCTTAAAAGGCCTAAAGATAATGAACATGCCTACTTGTAAAACTAGAGAGAACATAGAAAGCTAAGAGATTATTTCACCACTAATAGACTCATTTTTAAAGAACATATAATCATGGCAGAGTACCAGTCATATCAAAAGAGCTGGTCTAGCTTGGATGATGAAGATTGTAAGTCAAGAACAGATTGTATCGCCGACTTCATGCTTAAAAGAATGGGAGAGAAGAAATTAAGGGCCTCCCAGTAAAGAATTCTTGTGACAGTGTCACCATGAAAGAAAGTTCCCAAGGATTGCCACTGTGACATTATTAGATTCTAATCTTTACACCCATCACATATATTGGAATAACTGCTAGAGTGGCACAAGACCGGTTATTCAAAGCTGCTGGTGTCCCTTGCGGTTTTCTTTAAGAAAAAAAACACCACCTCAACAATCAAGATACATGAGATCTCAATTTCCAAAAAGATACCAAATATTTTCCAACATGTTATGTTGTATACTTAGATTAGCAAGCATAAAACTGCACAATACACACGTGATGTCACACAACACGTGCACCTGGGGTCTTCTAGTGATGGAAAACTGATCAGTCACCCATCAAGAGAGAAGGAGAAGAAACAATTCAATACCCCCCACCCCCAGTGTTTTTTATTTGATGTTTAAGACTTTTGCATACTTACTATATTCCTAAAAGGCACAAGATAAACCACATATTAAAAGTTGAGTGTCTTGCTACCATATTAAATTGTTTGTCCCCGAAACCTCATATCTTTAACCTTTGTAGCTAACAGATAAAGAAATTAAATGCAGGAAAGGGTAGGCAAATTGAGCTAGGGGAACTACAGGAATACATAGGTACATGACTAATATCTCATACTAAAATCCCGTAACATCAAATAGAAAGAACACATTTCCCAAGAACATGAATTAAAGAAAAAGCGAAGGCAGTACATATTTCACAACTGTGAAAGTAATTTCTAAGCATTCATATTTAAAAGCAGAAGGGAAATGGCACAAACCTTCCAAGCTGGCTGATAAGTACCAAGAGAGCAGCTGAATACTCCTCACATGTGCATGTTTCCAAAATCTTCAGAAGACGAACAACAACATTTTTGTATGTCCACTCGCAGCTCTAAAACACAAACATGAATAGTCAGCCTATAATGAAACAGATGATGTGTACGATTGCACAGCAGATATTATATTGGCATTAATAATCAGAAGAATATATTTAATTTAAGCAAAGTTCATCAAAAGAGCCATCATGCTAGAAACGACGATGTTTAGTTCTTTTGAAATGACTCTGATTTGACAGGGGAGCTAAAAGTAAAAACTACTCCCTCTGTAAGGTAATATAAGTCAAGTGCCTAAAACACCTTATATTACATTGCAGAGGTAGTATTAAACTAATACGATCTAACTATGAAATAAACCCCCCTGGTACATTACAATTGTTGTGTGGCAGTCAATGTTGTTCACATGTTCAAGATAAACTGAAATCAAATAAGATCACAAAGTTGACCATACCATGTAGCTCCCAAACAGCTCAAGCAGAGATATTATCTCTGCAAAATAGCACAGGTCTCTCCCAGCAGGATAACTGGTATCCTCAGTAAGTTTTGCTTGCTTGGAGATATTGCAAGATTCACCACAACTGATCTCCAGTCCACTTGATCCCGAATGAGAACTGTGCCTTGTAATAGCTTCATTTGAATTGGCATGATTATTCCATGACAGAGCACATAAATCTAGCTCATCGAGCAGAGAAGAGATAAAAACATCTATAGACACTGTATCCACATCAAACACACAATGTGTACAGGATGGGAAAGCTGTTGGTCTATTGGACTGAATATAAGACGACACAAGGCACGAAGAAGTGTCTGTGCTCTCAAGAAGCAGGACAACCAACCGTATAGTTGTCATGAGAAGGTTACAGCTCTTCAGAAAGCGCAACTTATCACCACATACGGAACCAAAGACATGGAGAGCCAACATGGTCCAACAAAGGTTTAATTTGCCCATCTGAAGAACTCTGTACGAAACCTCTAAAGCAACATCCAGCCTCTCCACTTTAACACATATTGAAGCCAAAAGGATGCAAGCAGACATAAACTGATTAACAGTCGCAGGCTTAGTGGATACTTGTATATCAGTTTCATCGTCTAGGTGGCAATACTTGATTAAATCAGAATTCTTAACTCCCATTTTATCACAAACGATTACTTCTTTGTTCACGAGAAAATCCTCAATTAAGGAGACAAGGACATCCAGATGATTGCTTTTTAGGAAGCCCAATCTCGTTTCCATGTACGGTTTCACTGCAAGGAAAATAATGGAAATATCAAAATAATGTCTGAAAACACGATTCAGAAGGTATTTGTACGACATACAATGACTAGCTCGGTACAGCCATAATTGCATGTGGTGTGCCTCAAGTATAAAATAAGTTAATAACAATGAATGATGAAGACAACCAAGGCATGGAGTAGTTTCTCATAGAAAAAGAATGCTAAATCACTTCGCCAGAAGAAAAATACTCACAAATTGAACTTGATAAATAACCTACAAGCACTTCAGAACAAAACTACTTGTCATATCACAATCTAAACTTGATGAATAATCTCAAATACTGCCATCGAGGAATTTCAATTAACGTGTGAGAATATAAAATGTTATTTGTAGAAGTAGAAGTAACACTGTAACTTTATGAGAGATGATAGTCAAATAGGAGCAGTGTCTAAAAGGCTACCAATGGTATATAAAACTGTAGCATTTCAGAAGTTTATGCCTAGTGGAACAGCATCAAAGTCGAAAAGTACAGATTTCGATGGAATTCCATTTTTTGTGGTACTTTAGTTGATTTAACTCTTAACTGGTTCTAAACTCTCCCATCCGATAAAGGAACCAAATGTTTGCACAAAGTTCTTGCACAGCATAACCACATCAAGTTGCAAAGCCAGTTATTTATTACTCCCTCCGTCCCAAAATAAGTGTCTCAACTTTGTACTAAAGAAAGTAGTACTAGAGTTGAGACACTTATTTTGGGACGGAGGGAGTATTTGTTTGCACAAAAGGGGGAAAGGGGAATAATAAAGCGATGAAAAAACTGAAATATCGAAAGCATACCCGTCATCATACCAGTCATGGAAAAAGCCGACGAAGCAAAGTATTGATCAACAGGTTCTGTTGTTAATTTACGAACATCCCACAACAAAAGGGAAAAAATGAGGGGAACCCTCTCTCTGCATAAGAAAACAGAAGTGTTAATTTTTTTGCAATATGAATACTCGTGGTAGTAATAGAAGAGCATGCAACTGCCAAAATGAATAGAAAAGCAGTCAGCTCAATGCAAGCAGACTTACTCTGGAAGCAGCAACGGTTCTGTTGATACTCTTTCTAGCAATGGACCATCAACAGAAATATCCTCAGAAAGTTTACTAGCTTCAGAAGTCAGGGCATCCCAATAGCAAAGTATCTTTATTAGGCTGCTTCTTTTCAAACTAGAAACTCCAACAAAGTCAATAGTGTTGTTTCCGGCTTCATGACAATGACCAATCACACTATTTGAGGTCAAAATGACTGGCCCAGCTACTTGTGCTTTTGTTGTTCCAACATTACTTTGCAGTTCAGGATCTGATGATGCATCAAACATTTGATTTAGCCTGCTTTTATTAGGTGCCAAATGCAAACTGGCATTTGCATGGCCTCTGCAGCTACTTTCTGAGAACTGTGGTCCTATGGTATTTTCCGAATCCACAGCAACGGAAACCAACAAATTTGAGGCCACATTCCCACGTGAAACATTGACCGATGTGGCTGTAACTGACGCATCAACCGATTTGGTGTTGTAAGGACCATTATCTGCTGTATTAGATTTATTGTTTGCACACAGCTCCTGAACACTGCCACCGTGTTCAGTTCTATTATAGGATGATTGAAACATAGCACTCTGAGATAATTTCTGAACTTCCGACAGACTGCCATCAGACCTTGATGCAGAACAATCTCTATCATATTCAATATCATTGCCATCAACCAAATGCGGAGACATAGGCCTTCTAGCTATAGTGGGTAGAATAATGGGCACGTCTGGTGAAAGAGGTCTCTCCATTGCCTTTCTGTACTTCTCCTCATCAGCATCACTGTCCAAATTGAGCAACTTCAAGCAGTCCCCTTCAACCAATTTCTCAAAAGAGAGCAATGAAGCAAATTTGCTGCCTGCGCAAGCATTTGCTGCTCCAAGAGACAATACTTTAGCACAGCCACTCAAAGATTTATCAATGGCCGCATGACATTTCCTGCTATCATTTTGCGAGCCCTCTTTGGTTATACATGGGATGATGATATTTTGTTGCTGCGGACATGAACGAACATCACTGACTGCCAAATAATCATTTGCAACGGCCTTATGGGAAAGTGATTCTACAGAATTTTTTGTCCTTTTTCTCTTCCTAACACCATTAGGCATTTGATCTGCAACTTCTGTACCACCAGGCAGTGATGACTTCAATGCCTTCCGTCGAGATGAGTGACCAGAAATTTCCAGCAGCGCTCTATCTTGTTTCCTTGTACTGCAGTCTTTAGGGGGTAACTCTGAACCTGTTGAGTTTTGGTTCTTTCTGGTACCTGTTGATGAGACAAATAGGCTTTCCTTACCCTGGGAGCCCATGAACTTTTTATCAGATATGCATGTGGGACGTGAAGATCTTTGGTGATTTTTGGACTCCGTTCTGAGAGCACAACCAATAGGAGGCTCTAATTCAGAACTAGTACCTGAGATTGGTCTTGTGCAGCTTTCTCTAGGCAACTGATATGAAGTGTATTCTCTTGGGGCAGAAGTAAAAGGAATAATCCCAGCTTGTAACCCAAAATATGGGGCAGCAACTGGATTATGAGGACGAAGAGCACGTTCCAGGTCATGTACCTCCGGTTGACGCTTCAGCTGCCAAGATGATCAATGATAACGTCAGTTCATATAAAAGTAGGTGCAAGAGAAAGTTCTAAGCGAATGTTAGAACTTAAAAGCAGGTGCATAATAGTAATAAAAAACAGCAGCTGGTAAACAGAATATTAGTGGCATCTACATGTAAAAACACTAGCAAGTGCATATCATTTTGTCTAAATATATCAATTACACCTCTTGCGGCATAAAAAAATGAACTCCACTTTAGTCGTTATATCAAAATGTGCTTTGGACTTGCGTTTGCAAAAAGTTTAAAACAAATATCATGTGAGCAAGAGAAAACAACAATTCTCATGTAAGCCGAATGAGATTAAAGAGTAAATAAGATGCAATGGATACAACTGGGAGGCTGTAAGAATGAGTGATTACAGGAGGGTATATAACATTTGTCCAAAACAATTGGATCCATAATTATGAAATTGGATTATAGATTTTGGACAGCTCAGATGAAAAGTATCGCATCCAACTCATGCTTTTTATATTGGTATAGAGGTATATATGATAGATAAATTTTTATCATGAATAACCACAGGGAAGCATGGTAACAAGTACTGAGTGTCTGTATTATGATTCAAATTCTCTTAAACGGCAGTGTGGAATTGGCAACATAAACAGCAATAGTATTTAATAGATTTTTCTATTGTTATTAAAACTATCATAAAATAAGATTTACATTTAAGTATTAAACTGGCACATAATGATAACAATATTCAATATATCTATTGTCAAAACTAACATAAAATAAGATTTTTTTTAGTATCCTTTATAACATGCTAATATAGAATGGGAAAAGTTAGAACTGGTAGATCGAGCATCCAAAATGATATCAAATTCGAGAATAGAGGGCCTAACATTTTTCTTGCCGTGCTACAAACCCCTCCACTGTTAACTTCCCTCAATTCTTCGATGTGAACACATGAAGATTGACAGAAGCAGTACTGTGATGTCTCCATTTGAAAACACAATGCAGGTCCTTTTAGCATTTGGAACAGTAAAAAAAATCTAAGCTTGACCATCTATAATGATAAAAAAAACTACTAGCATCCAAAACATCGAAATGATATTACTAGATTTTTCGTGAAGTCTACTTCTACAATCTGAGCAGACTAACAGAAAAAAATCCACCATGCAGACAATTTTACAAAATTATTTACATATCCGTGTGAAGAAATTCTCTGTTTGCAATAGTGAGCTATTGTATGTTGAATTTGAAAGTATACACTACCATGATACCTTTGAGCATCAAATTCTACTTAACTACCTTCCTTCATAGAATTCATGATACTGATAAGTAGCTATCAGGATACATTACCTTTTTCATTGCATGAATACCTTCAACACCACTAGCAAGATAGTCATCAAGCATGTTAAACCGATTCAGCGGCTTCATCCAGTCCTGTTTTAGGAGCTCAATTTCTTTTCTTATCAATGATTTCTCCAACTTTGATTCATTTTTCACATGCTTTAGTTGATCTTTCTTTCGCTTCAGCTTCTCTTTGAGAAGTTTTATGTTAGCACTTTCAGTAGCTACATCAATATGTTTGCCAAGAGAAACCATATCCCTAGTGGCACTCAAATCATCAGACTTCTTCTGTAAGCATTCATTGCGTTTTCTCTCCTGTTCCACCTTCTGTAACAAGTGGTCTGCACGGTTTTTCTCAGACATAGCATTCTTTCTTTGAGCCTCAATGCTAACTTGTAAGCTTTCATTCAGTTTCTTCTGTTCCTCTAACAGTGCAAGCAAATGGTTAGAATGGCTCTTCTCTTCCATTGCCTTTTTCCTCTCAACTTCAATTAGTTTCTTGTTCTTCTCTGCTAACATTTTTTCAGAATCAGCACATTTCTTTTCTCTGGCAGCCTTCTGCTTCTCTGCTTCGGCCTTTTTATGTGCCTCCCCTGTTTTCTGAATCTGAGCAGACAACTGTGCCCTGGTTTCATTTATTTCAGTCCTCAATTTTTCACATGATGCCTTCAAATCATTCGCTATTTTTCTTTCTGTATCAGCAAGCCTTTTGTACTCTTCAGACTTCTGTGTTTCAGACTTCAATAATTTTTGCGCTTCTAAAGCCTTGCTCTTTGCTTCTTCGGCCTTTTTCTTCTCAGAATCCCTTTTCAACTTTTCTTCTCCTAAAACCTGTTTGAGCCTTCTATTTTCTTCCTCCAACTCAGAGATGCGTAAGAGCTCATCATTGTTTTTGCTGAAATTTTGTTTCTGATGAAGGGCTGAGTTCTCTGCCTTCAGTTCAATTACCTCTTTCTCTAATATATCTCTGGCATCAGACTCGGTTTCCCTAGCTGCTTCTGCTGAATCAGCTCGGAGACGCTCCTCCTTACACACTGATCATCCAGAAAGTAGAAAGAACAACCTATTAGTGCATGATGTACATACCGAATGGTTCAAAGATTAAGTGGTAAAGCCATGTAGAAAACAGAACGCCTTATGGATTGATCGTAACAGAAGTCTTAAGTGCTTGAATTTCTAGCTAAATGCAACATGGACAAGGTCTATATTACAGATGAAATAGTGGATGTTATCAGAGAGTATAAGAAAGCATTAGGAGAAAATAAACATACTTTGAAAGGCTCATCTTCTTTGGGATAGACACCTTCTGTTAAATTCCTGGTAGCATGCTACTAGCATGCCATTAGATTAGAATTTAGAGCATTAGATACTTCAGAACAACAATCTTTTAATACACAACGGCTTTTGTTTTCTCTAGATGAAGAATAGGATTTTATTATAAGGTCAATTAGTGGCTTATAACATATAGCAAGCTAAAGTGTGACAGCCCAAAATTTAGTTTTGTTCTTGTTAATCTTGCAAAGTGAGCGCTCCAACACACTCAAGCTAGCTAGGATCATAATGCTGAAGGAATCAACCAGATCAGCACAGCATGAACGAGTTAGAGGACTCCGTACCTTCGGCCAGAGCTGATTTCTCATTCCGCACCTTGTCAATCTCGCTGTTCAGGAGCTTCACCGCCTCCCGCAGCACCGCCCGGCCCTTCTCGATTTGCTGGTACTTCTTCCATAGCTACGGAACCAGAGAAACAAAAAAGGGGATCGATCAAGAAAGCGAACAGACCGAAAAGAGAACGCGTCGCAAAGAGTCGAGGAGAAGGGGGTCCGGTTACCTTGGCGCAGCAGGGATTGGGGCCGCCGGCGACACCGGCGGTGGCAGCGAGGGGCGGGATTTCCTGCGAGGAGTCGTTCTCCGCCGTCTCCGCCGCCATTCCGGCGTGATTGTGGGGAGGGTGGGGTTTAGGGTTTGTGCGGCGCGCCGAGGGCTTCCACCTTCCAGTGCCCAGAGAAGGCCGGCGATGGGAATCGGAGTCCCGAACGGGAATCGACTGCCTCGTGCGCGGCACGTGCGGGAGCGACAGGACACGAGGCGGTGGGTCTCCCCTTTTTTTTCTAGAGAGAGAATTCCTTTTTAGGCCTTTTATTTATCCATGAAATATAAACAGCCAGCATTTCTCTATATTCTAACTAAACAAGCAAACATATTCAACCCTAAGTACACCCAGCCTAATGTACACGTAACAACGCGGACCAATTACAGTCTTAGATCAGAACCACTTAACTTGATCTAACCGTTAAAATTATACTAACCCTCAGTCCAAACTGCGTTCAGCAATTTACCTGGCGGACGAAAACTCTGTCGAATCAGCGTTCCACGCCCCACCCCAACACATCGCTTCCTTTGATTAAGGGAAAAACACAACCCCCAATCGTAAACATACCTGATTTCAGGCGAGTGACGCGGTCAACACGGGGCGGCGGCGGCAACTCGATGCAGGGGCTCTGGCGGGGCTGGCATGGATCTCACGGATGGCAGCTGGATCGGGGCGACGACGGGAGGCTCTGGCGAGTCGGAGGGACGGCGGCGGCGGCTGAGCTCCTGCATGGCCTGCTGCGGTTCCATGGAGAGAGAAAGAGAGAGAGAGAGAGAGAGAGAGAGAGGGAGA
>LR738711.1:746856740-746994997 GCA_902687465.1 Secale cereale | reverse complement strand
GAGAGAGAGAGAGAGAGAGAGAGAGAGATCTTCGAAGGTGGGAAGAGATAGTGAAGAACAGAAGCAAGGGAGAGGAGGAAGGGCGGGGGCGCAGCAGCCTCGACGGTGAACCTCCGGCGTGAGGCGGCGCACGACGCCGACGCGAGCCTACGGGACGGCGATGGCTTGGAGTTGCAGGACATCCCCTTGCTCCGAGACGCCTTCCGCGGTGGATTGAGAAGTCAACAACGCCACGAAGACGTCCTCACCGAGGCCAATGGTTGTGCTCCACTCGCCCTCTCATCGGATCATCAGCGGAGACCAAAGGTCGCCGTCCCGTGGTCTGCATATTGATTTCAGTACTACTATTAGCTTAACATGTGCAGGAACTGAGGAACAAGACGGCAATAAGAAATGGTGGCTTGCTCCACCGTCACAGCCTCACAGGTCTGTCCATCTTGATCACCTCATTCGCTGCTGTCATACTAGGAAGTGCTTATCATCTCATACGCACGAGGTTCTGCAGCTGGAGAGTATCGAGAGAGCAGACACACGTATTAGGAAGTGTTGGTACTGTGGAAGACACAATAGGATTAGTCACCGATCTTATTGAAGCAGAAGACGCACGGATGTGTTGGTTCTGGATTCTCTTATTTGTTTTATTTCTCTTCTCTATGACTTTCATTCATTTTTTTCTTCTATATATAATGATCTACCAGGAGACCAATGGTGAGCGATCCTCTGTCAACCACATTCCTCGCTTGTCCCTTGTTCGATGGATTAGTATTTTTCTGACAATGGTGAGCGATCCTCTGTCAACATCATTTATTTTTCTGTCAACCTCAAGAAAATTTCGTGCTAAGATCATAACGTGCAGGAAGATATACCTTTGTGCTATACGAGTGGAGCTGGGTTAGGGTGATGTACTTTTTGTTCTTGGAAGTCATATGCTCTAACTTGAGTGATCCTAAAGAAGCAAGCAACTAGAACAATTTTCATTCCGTATTGTTTGTTTAGTTTGGGCCATCGTTAAGGTCAGTTAAGTGTAGTTGATCTCTTTTGGTCCGATGCACCATATTGTAGTGATTTTTAATTTAGTGTTACGGACCATAGTTCACTTCAGTTAAATTATTTAATCTCTCATATATTACAGTTCAATTCAGTCAAGTTTCAGATTTGCAGGCATAGTGAAGTTCAGATAAATTTTCTTCAGTCAAGTTTCATTGATTTGAAGCCACAGTTCACTTCAGTCAAGTTACACTGATTTGTTCTCCCACAAAAAAAAGTTTCACTGATTTGCTCTTGCTGATGTCGGATGGCTGACGAACTATCGATACGAGAAGGATGTCCCATGGCAGTAGTTTGTAGTACGTTAGAGGATCGTGTTCCGGATTGGCATGGAGTCATGGCTCTTGGTCTTCTTCCCCTCAAAGTTTGCATCGGTGCCTATGATCCCTCCATGGAGTTATGTTCTTTAGCTTCTAGCCAGGAAGAACAAGTCAGCACAGTAGTCATAAAAAAAATATGCGAGGTTCGCATAGATCTTTATTCGTTTAATAGTATTGTCGTATGCATTTCATAATTGATATTTCTAGAACCAGTAAAAAAATTGATCAAGGAATTTAACTGGCGCTACATCAAGATAGTGTTGCACCTTACATATTAAAATTGTAGGGGCCAGGGGAATTTTTCGGCGGTGTAAGTTTTGAAGGAAAATTCCATTGATAGAGAAAGTAACGAATTGCATGATTTGCCGATCATGTACATTTTGATAATTTTCTTTGATCGTGTTTGTTGTTGATGTACAAACAAAAAAACACAGGTAAAGAGGATATATTTTTCAAAATGTTTTCTTTGTAATGAAATGGGGGAGAAAATGTTTCTCAATATATTCATTTTTACTATGCCTAAAATATGTTCTATTTATTTTTCCCGTGTTATTCTTCAGGACCAAAGCCGCTGCACATATGGGACAAGGAGGGCGAGTCAATCATTGCTTGGGGTTCAAGTTCAATTCCTTCTCCATTCCTATGTTGTGGATATATCTTCCTTGGTAACCTAAAGTATTATGTGCTTCAGATTATAGCAAATGAAGTTCTGCAAGCTGCCATTTACCTTACTCATATTTCTGTTGTTGGTGTGACTTAGACATTGATCTGGCAGCAAAGGTATCATTACGTATTGACTATGTTGGAGATTACATGTGCTCTAGGCTGCAATTTGGCTTTGTTTCTGGAAAATACATGTGACGGTTGTTAACTATTATTTTCATATAATTTTGTCCGGCTGGCACCTATAATTATTAACTCATTGCACCTTCTATGATTTAGCTACATTGAGAAATGCGTAAGATTTACCAAGATAATTAGTTTGTGTCTTATATAAACGAGGCTAAACTATAGCACTCATTTGCATTATAGTTGGATTGTATATTCTTTTAGTCTATTGGAATAACTGAATAATGTATGTGAATTCTCACATCTGGTTGTAGTATTAGTCGATACGTGCGTTGCACGTGCAAGCTTACTAGTTCCGTGAAAAAAGATTCAAAAGAAAATTTGGAGGATTTTAAGTTGTTTGTTTCTCAGGATTATATAATTCGTACAGTATGATTTTTCTTCTTATGATTCATTTGTGTAGGTTTAATAGAAATTTTTACATCCACTCAAGCCTCATGTGAATAATCTTACGTTTCTCTTGCGCACAATCAAACACCCATATTGATCCTATAATATTGAAGATGACATGCCATTTTAATTTATGTGTTTTATCTATTGCTACGTTCTACAAAATCCTGCAACTCAAATATGATGTGGACATGACTACCTTAGATACGACAAAAAATATTGCATACATATATATTTGTGAGGTGATTTATAATGTAAACTATGCAACAATTTATTTATGTCATCTAGGACAAAATACTTCACACACTTTTGTGCCATGTCTAATTCCAGGTGTATGGAACATTTGTACAATCCACATATGAAGATAAGGGAAAAAGAGAAATTTAAGTGTTGTTCAAAAAGTTCTCCCACGTCACTTTTGGGCCAATAGAAGATAGAGTCCAAGTCTCTCACGTTCTGCATCCAGATTCGGACTGCACAGACATACCTGACTCAAAACGACAAGAACTCCTTCATACGGACTTCGAATTTGGTGATTCTTTTTTTGTTGGAAATTAGATTTCGTACACTTTCCAATCCAATTGAATTCACCTTCAAATTCGTCCGGAGCGTTGAGATATCGACGAAACAATCTGACACTGCAGCAGAATCCGAGTCAAACTACAAGTCCAAAGGTGTTGCATCACCTCCACTTGGGCCCATGAGCCTTGTACGACCTAGGGTTAGTTTTAGGCTGCCTTGAGACGTCATTCCACCTCCTTGGCCGCCACCCCTTGCTCCTATATAAGTAGATCCATCTAGTAGCTTTTTTGGGGATTTGTTTAGTCAAAAGTTAGCCATTGCAACTTCGTGTACTTCGTTTGTGTCCAACGACCAGACCAAGACCGCTTATATCCTCATCTTTATCAATACTTTATCTATATTTACAATATCCAGATTGCTTTATCATATTCTTGCTTGTTCTTCGATTGCATGCAGGAATAGACCTTCGTTGTCAGGCTGATTGTGCTTCTGGCATCGTCAGTAACCCCTGGAGATTGGTTTAGTGATTGCTAAGATGCAACATCGTGCACATTTATAGTCGGATCGTCAAAGTCGTCTCCACCAAATCGATAGTTACCATCTCATCGAAAGGTCGGGCCTCTCGCCTCTATCAAGTGGTATCAGTTTTCAGTTTGCTCGGTGAGAATTTCCAGTTATTCCTATATTAGATTTATTTTCTTACCTATTGTCCAAGGAAAAGCCACAAAAAAATTTAGATCTATTCATCCTTTGTCCTAACCAGTCTGAGCCTTTGCAATTTTCTTTTCATTGTTTGCATTATTGAATTATCGGTTGCATCGTCGTGTCGAGTTGCTAGTCTTAGTGTCTAGTTCGTTAGAGTTTCGAGTTCTGTTCACATTAGTCACGTCGTCGCTGCATCGTTATCCCTTTCGCTGTCCACCACCTCATTCATCAATTTCCACCTCGTGCTACCCATCGTTCATTGTCACAATCATACTTGAAGTCGTTCGCATCTTTGCTTGATCCAATCTGCATCTTATCTAGTTTGTCTTGGAAAGAGAGAGAAAAAAAAAAGACAGAGAAAAAAGTGTGAGAAAAAAGAAAAATAAAAAAAGTGTGAGGAGAAAAAAAAAGGAAAAAAGACAAAATTCGGATCTATTAGAGTCAATCTCGTAGTTGAATTTGGATTGGAATCTGTTTTCTATACTGTTCAGTAAAACAGACATATCTTCATCATACGAAGTTCGTTTTGGCTCCACGAGTACTCAAATTAAAGCTAGCGACGAGCCGCATCTGAATAGTTACAGGAGCTAGGTCAATATTTCGCACCTCAAAATCGGCTTCTAAATAGGTCCTTTTGCCCTCTGAAGTTCGCGAACACAGCTTGTTCCAGTTTTTCAGCCAGTTTTAGAATTTTTTGACACCTCATATCAACTCGGAATTGCGATTCTTTTTGTGTTTGAAAGCTTGAGTTCTGTAGAAAAAATTATCATAAAATTGGCTCAAACTTTCGAAGAGGAAAGTTGGAGAGAGTTGTTGTATATTTTGCTTGGCAGTTGTTTTCATCATTATCTTTACTGCCGTTGTGATCTTCACTTATATCTTGTTCTCCAGAGCTACTTCGTATTCTTTATTGATGCTAGTTGTGCTACACCGTGACCTCATTAGTGTTCTAGGCTCGCGTCTCTAGTCCGATCTAGCCTAAGACCAGCACAGTACCGTCGTTGAGCGTTTATTCAACATTGCATCTCTGAATTGATTATTGCTAATCTTTTGCTACCATATATAGCCAACCCAACTCCACATATTTATACACCGTGCATATTTACGTTCACCTGGCAATCGCTTTACTCAATTCTTGGAATTATTTGACACGCTGGTTGCCTATCACCACCTGTTGCATGATAAGAACTTGTAAGATATTGATATTTGCTTTACCGTGAGCGCTTTACCACCACATCGTAATAGTTCATAGGAACATTATTCTCGAATTTTGTTTCTTGTTTCTACTAATCATGACAGGTACCAGAGACAGAAGTTCTTGGATGACGGATACATCTTCACCATCACGAGACGTGGGACAACACACACAAGCACATGGTCAGGTTATTTCCTTATTGTCATTTGAGGATAGATTTAATCCTACTATTTATCTATCTTGGGAGCTTGAAGTAGAAAAAGTTTTTAGTCATCATCATTTTTCTAAACTTGAGAGAGTATGAGCTGCCACTAGAGTATTTACCGGTTTTGCTTCTGTTTGGTGGAGTGTGCATTGTAAGAAAAATATTGATAACCAACTCATAACTTGTAAAGATTTGAAGGCTGTAATGAGAAAACATTTTTTTCCTCCTTACTATCGCCGTGAATTGCTTCGCAAATTGGAACAATTAAAACAAAGCAGTAACACTGCTCATGCTTACTACCAAGAGTTCAAATCTTATATGCATCATTGTGACATAAAAGAATCTGAGGATGATACAATGAATAGATTGAACCATGATATTCGTGCAAGATTTCAGTATATTCCTCGTTGCATTACTGGTATGTATATTCGTGCTTGTACCTTTGAGAGACAAATACAGGAGGATGCATTGTGTGACTACAACAACTACTATTCTAGTTCATGCTCACCACCACTGGTTGGTTCCTGCACCATTGCACCTACTAGAGCAGCCACACATCCGATTGTGAGCGTGACATCATCTAAAGTGTATGGTACATTGTCATCGTCCGTATCTACATCAGCTACGTCTTTGCGACAAGGTAACAATAAAATCAATGATGATATAACTTCACATGAGGATGATGCATATCTAGTTAACTTGAATACATCATGTATTGAATTACATGTTGATTTGAGCACACCAGCTAGTTTAGATAATCATGTTATTGTCATGAATGCGTCATGTGATCAAACAACTGAAATACCAACAATTTTGAGTGCACCCATTGAATTAACTGTTGATGCAAAATGATCATGTGCATCAGAGAATAAATCAGATTTAGATAAAATACATTCGAAAATAATTGTGCCAATGTTTAATCATTTTGATATGACCTATAATCTTGCTGACGATTCTATGTCAAATGACTTATTGCATGTTTGCTTATTTAAGCATGTTGTAGCCTGTGAATTTCATGCAAGTAAGTTTTATTCACCAATGTTGGGATGGTTTAATGATAAACATTTTCAATCTTTTGATATGAATAAGAGCTTCACTTATTTGTGCAAACTGAGTTACAATATTTTCATGCCTTCTACCTCTTGTGATAATATTTTGGCTTTATATTTTATGAACTATGAAAGTTACTCATCTATACATGTGTCATATGTGCGAAAATTAAGGGAAGTAAAAATGGATGACATATACATATACAACATTCACACCTTGTCTATTTTCTTACCCAAATTTCAGATTAAGCGACGCCGAGAACGTCTTTATTTTCAAGAAAGGGAGGATGATGTGGACATGACTACCTTGGATACGACCAAAAATATTGCATACATGTATATTTGTGAGGTGATTTCTACTGCAAACTATGCAACAATTTATTTATGTCATCCAGGACAAAAATACTTCACACACTTTTGTGCCATGTCTAATTCCAGGTGTATGGGACATTTGTACAATCCACATATGAAGATAAGGGAAAAAGAGAAATTTAGGTGCTGTTCAAAAAGTTCTCCTACGTCACTTTTGGGCCAAGAGAAGATGGAGTTCAAATCTCTCACGTTCTGCATCCAGATTCGGACTGCACAGATATACCTGACTCAAAACGGCAAGAACTCCTTCATACGGACTCCGAATTGTGATTCTTTTTTTGTTGGAAACTAGATTTCGTACACTTTCCAACCCAATTGGATTCACCTTCAAATTCGTCCGGAGCGTTGAGATATCGACGAAACAATCTGACGCTGCAGCAAAATCCGAGTCAAACTACAAGTCCAAAGGTGTTGCATCACCTCCACTTGGGCCCATGAGCCTTGTACGACCTAGGGTTAGTTTTAGGCTGCCTTGGGACGTCCTTCCACCTCCCTGGCCGCCACCCCTTGCTCATATATAAGTAGATCCGTCTAGTAGCGTTTTCTTTGGGATTTGTTTAGTCAAAAGTTAGCCATTGCAACTTCGTGTACTTCGTTTGTGTCCAACGACCAGACCAAGACCGCTTATATCCTCATCTTTGTCAATACTTTATCTATATTTACAATATTTAGATTGCTTTATCATATTCTTCCTTGTTCTTTGATTGCATGCTGGAATAGACCTTCATGGTCAGGCTGATCGTGCTTCTGGCATCGTCAGTAACCCCTGGAGATTGGTTTAGCGATTGATACGTCTCAAACGTATCTACTTTTCCAAACACTTTTGATATTGTTTTGACCTCATTCTTGCATGATTTGGACTAAACTAACCCGGACTGACGCTGTTTTCAGCAGAGCTGCCTGTATGGTTTATTTGTGTGCAGGAAAACGGATTTTTAAGCATCTCAGAAAAATCCACGAAAAATCCACGCACCCGAAGAAACCAAATGCCAGAAGTGGGACCAAAGGGGGGCCAGGGGGTGCCCAGGCGCCCTGTGGGCGCGCCCCCCTGGGCCGCGCCGGGGGGGCGCCTGGGTGGGGCCCACACCCCCTCGTGCCCTACTTTAGCCCGTATTTTTCCTCCCGACGCAGAAACCCCAGATCGGAAGTTCTTTCGCAGTTTTTCGTCGCGGAGACGCCGCCACCCTCTGTTCTTCTTCGGGAGGGCTAATCTGGAGGCTGAATTGGCCTCCGGAGAGGGGAGATCATCGCCATCGTCATCATCATCACCACTCCATCATCCCTCCATGACTTCCCCCTTCATGTGTGAGTAATTCCCCTGCTGTAGGCGAAGGGGATGGTAGGGATTGGATGAGTTAGATCATGTAATAGTTCGTCAGATTGTTGGGGGCATGTTGCCTATCATCTACTATGGTGTTTATCATCTTTGCTACAACTTGTTATTCTTAATGCTTGACACTAGGGCCCGAGTGCCATGATTTCAAATCTGAACCATATGTGTTTGCATGAATATATTTGTGTTCTTGATCCTATCTATGAGTTGTATGCACCTGTTACGGTTCGGAACCGGCGATCCCAAAAGTGACAGCTTGGGACACCAAAGGGGACGGTGTAATGCCCCGGATGTAATACTTTCCCTTTTGGGTATATAATATATCTCCGGCTTCATCTATTTCCATTTCGGGTTCTTTGTCTTTCGGGCTTTCGTCGTTTTGTTGTGTGAGTGTGTGGCATTCATTCATATCATGTAGACATGTGCATTGCATTGCATTTGTGTTGTGGGTTGCATCCGGTTCGTCGTGTTTCTTCCCGTTGTCCGTTTCGCGTTCCGGAGCTCCCTCACGTGTCCGTGACGTCCCGTAGGCCTACTTTGTTGTTCGGGCGTTTTACGTTACCGGTGTACCGCGAGGTTGTGTTGTGTGTTGTTGTTTTGTTGTGTGCAACCCGCCTCTCAAATCTCGTCTCGTTTGGACTCCGTTGACTTTTCCATCCGTTGTTCGTGTGGGTCCGATGTGCCTTCACTTCGTGTCCCGAAAACATCCCTACTGCAGTCTCTTTTCTCCGTCTAGGCCTTTTAAATCAACCCCCGCGATCGGATCCGTCGGATCGCGATCGGAGGGCTCCTAGCGCCCCTAAACTCCCCCTAACCCTAAAAACTGCTATATATAGACCCCTAGGTCTATTTGGGCATCCCCTTCTTCTTCCCCCTTCTCCACTTTCTTTTTTTGTTTTTTTTTCCTTTTCTCAGATCCAATCCACTATTTTTCTCCCGGATCCCGAGGGGAACCAGATCCGATCGAAGCAGCAGCCAGCCGCGCCGCCGCTGGGATCCAGTCCCCTCGAGGACACCGAAGTCAACGCAGCTCGCTTCGCCGCGCGCAGGCATCGCGCCGCGTCCCCGCCGCTTCCTCGCACGGGCCGGCCCAGGGGACCACTTCCCCGCCGAGTGCCCGATCGCCAGGTCCTCCATCGCGTCGCGAGCCGGCCCGCTCCCGCATCCTCTCCGCTCGCCAGTCACGCCCGCAGCTGGGCCTCCCGCCCCAGCCGAGCCGCCTCCAGGCCGCCGCCGGCTGGGCCCCTCCGAGCCACCGCCTCAGCCGGCCTCCCCTCCAGGCCACGAGGCCCGCCCCGCCGCGACTCCCGGTGGGCCGCCACCTCCCCTCCGCGGCCCAGGCGTCCGCGCCAGATCATCCGCGGCTGGGCCTCCCGCACCAGGCCGCACCGGCTCCGCCAGCTGGGCCGGATCCGCCGCCGCCGGCCCGACTTCTTCTTTTTCCCAGATCTGAATCTGGTTGAGGTTGAACCCTAATCTACTAAGTCTCTGTTCTGTTAATCTGTAATGCAATCTTTGACCTGCTGTAACTTTTACTGTGGTGCTCCGTTTTGTGCGTGTAATATGTCCAGACGTTCGTGGAGATGTGCTGTACGTTTTACCTGTTGTTGTCATACATGTTAGAGATCATCTAGGTGCTTGTTTTGCTGTTGCAAGAGTGCATCATGTTATAAACTGCTGTTATGTGTTATTTTCATGCCACCTTTGACATGTGATAACTTTTAGCTCGTTTGTCCAAACGATGCAAATGACATGTCCACGTGTTCGTCTTGCCACGAACTACGTGTTGTGTGTGATAGGTTGCATGGTAGATTTATTGTTGCCTTGTTATCATCGTTGCAAAGTGCCATGTTCATATGTTGTGTTTTCACTTGTTATGAAATGCCATCTTGATGAGCTCGTTGTAATCGTTGTGTTCACCTCTTTGAAGCATGCTTGTGTGTTTTGGGATCACCATCATATGCACTTTGATGAGGTGCTTACCCTTTGCCATGTTTAGTTTCGAGGTGACTTAAACATGCTCTTTTACATGCTAAGATGATATTGCTGTTTTAGGACTTAGTGATTTTTCACTAAGTCTGAAATCTGTAACGTTCCGATGCCATGTTCGTGTGATGTTGTAGGACAAAGCATGATAGTTTTGGGGTGGATTTTGATTGTTCCTTGTAGTATATATTGTTGTCTTTCCATTCATGTCCTCACATGTCCATTTGAGTGGCTGTAGCATGTTTATCTTTTGCTCTAAAGTTTCAATAAAATTCTGCTGCCAGAATTTTATTGCAAAGTTCAATATGTCCAAGATCATTGCTATTGATCCGTGGCTCCGTTGGGGGTGCACTTTGGACCTAGTTGCTGTACTATATGTCTAGTTTGTGTTCATGTCCTTTGCCATGCTTTTTGGGTGCTGTAGATTAATTATTTTGAGCTCCAAAGATGCTATGTTGCTGTAATTTTCAGCTTTCGCTCAAATCTTGTTTCGGGCATAACTTTTAGCCCGTAACTCTGATTTCAGCGAATCTTATATCAAACTTGGTTGATTTTCTGTGTAGATTAATAATATCAGATTGTTAACATGTTTTGAGGTGTTTTGCTTGAGTGATGTTTTACGTGCTCCGTGTGCATCCTTAGTGCATCCATCATACATTCATGTTTTCGAGTGCGCATTGCATCTTGTTGATTGGTGCTTGGTGTGATTGTTTTGTTTAGAGCCGGAAGCTGAGACCGGGTACGAAGTTGAGAACGAGGTTTCCAACGAGGTTGAGCACGAGGACCCTTCTTACGATCCGAACGACTTCTCTTCAGGCAAGATGACCGAACCCCGATAACATTACTATCTTTGCCTATTGCTAGTAGTCTCGATCTATAGTTTTGCCTCGATGCCCATGTTCTTCTTGTCAGCCTCCTACTTGTAACCAATTGCCATGTTTAACCACCCTACCTATGCAAACCGTTGCTTGGCTAAGTACGCTTCGCTCAGCCCTTCTTATAGCGTTGCTAGTTGCAGGTGAAGATCGAAGATGCTTGCTTCATGTTGAAGTTTGGTTGGGTTATATCACACTATATAAATGCTTAAAATGAAATCATCTATATATTGGCAAGGGTGGAACGCTAAGCCTTTTGCTTGGTGATTTGTTCCACTCATGCCGTTAGGATCCGTATAAGCCGGTATTATGTTCCTTGATTATGCGTTCCTAACACGGTTGGGGTGTATGGGACCCCCTCGATAAACCGCTAAGTGCTAAGTCTTTTCCAGCAAGTCCCAACTTTTGGTACTATTTGCCTCATAATAACAACTAATTTTTTTTAATTAATTGCATAGGGGGTCATGTCCTCGAGGATTCTTAATTCAACATAGCAGGGGGGGCCAGTGCCGATGGTGTTGGTCCCAAACGGGGAGTCTGCGGGAACCACCACGGGGAAACTCGAGGATTGGGTCCTGTAGAATCGCCCATCCGGTCGTGGCCTGAGACTAGATACGCGCGGCTACTATCAGGGTGTCGGCACGCCGGGAGGATTTGCTGGATTAGCCTTACCTTAGCTCGGTATATCTTGAGCACGGGATTCCGAGGATACTCGGGTCTTCCCACTTTGGAGTTGCGACTCCGCGGATCGTGGGCTTGTAATGGGTCAAGTTGGAACACCCCTGCAGGGTTTGAACTTTCGAAAGCCGTGCCCGCGGTTATGTGGCAGATGGGAGCTTGTTAATTCCGGTTGTAGATAACTTGACACAATGTTTCTAATACACTACCAGCGTGTGTTCCGTGACTGTCAATTTCCGAATAGGGATTCGGGAGTTGAACACGGAGGGGTTATGCTTGTGAGCTTGTAGCTAGGATCACTTCGTGATCACTTCTCGCCGAGGCCTTCTCTTCTCGCTCTTATTTGCGTAAGCTAGATGCTAGTTGCTGCTGCAGACTTGTTCTTTCTTCAGCCTTTCCCTCACCTAAAGGCTTTGATAGTCTTGTTACCCGGAGACGGGATTGCTGAGTCCTCTGTGGCTCACAGTTACTTCACACACCAGATGCAGGTCCAGCTGTGAGCTATCCAGGTGATGGCACCGAGCTGGATTGGGAGTACGACGAGGAGCGTAGTCGGTACTACGTGCGCTACCCGGACGATCAGTAGTGGAGTCTCTTACTAGGATTCGTTCCGCCTGTGGTTTATTTAACTGAGTTTGGTACTTTGACATTTGGCTTTTGCCCTTAGAGGGTTGTAGTGTTCTTAATGTATGATGTTTGAGACTTGTACTATAATTCTGTGACGTGGCGAGTGTAAGCCAACTATTTCTGTTTACTATCCCCTCTTTTACATGAGTTGTGCAAAGATTACCAAACTTGAGATCATTCTAGGATGGACTTATGCCTTTAAGTCGTGCCTCGACACGTAGGAGGTATAACTCCATCCTGGGCATTACAAGTTGGTATTCAGAGCCTTCTCCGACCTAGGAGCCCCCACTGTTTGATCGAACCGTTGACGGTTGAGTCTAGGCACACACTGAAAACTTTTTGAGTCCTATATTATATCGGAGAGTAGGATTTCTTTGCTTCTCATCCCTTTTCTCTCTGGTGAGGACTCCTGACGTCTACTCTTGTCTCTCCTATCTTCAAAATTTGCACAAATTTTTTTTTTAGGAATCCCGCGAGTATTCTGGGATTGTTTCGATGTTCTTGTGACAAGGATATTGTTCCCGATGCCTCCTGTTACCGAGGAGTTGAGCTTCGGGGTATCATTATAACAAGCATATCGCGGCAGTACTAAATACTTAAGACGGCCGACATCGAAAATCTCCCCTATACGGCCAGTGGCAAGATAACCCCGACATCACCCAGTACTGGGGAGGTAGTTCGGGAGTATTGCCATAGCTTGTTATAGTGGATGCTTTTCGAAGGTCCGAGGTACACAGTTTCCGAGAAAGACTGGTTATGTGTTGAAGGATGGATACACCTGGATGTAGGTTAGAGTTGATTGCGCGGTGCTTCCCGTGTATCCCCAACACCTGATTGCATAACGGGAATCTTTCGGAAATCTATAGGTGGGTTTTATCCAGTAGATCGTAGGCATTCTTCCAACGAATGCAGGTTAGTGAGTTCGGGGTTCGACATTGAGTGAAGGGGTTATATGACCGATGTTACTATCAGGAGTTGCATCTTAAAGGGTCCTTGGCTATGCTGATCCGGGGATTGCAAAACCTTTTCGTAACGCGTTCATATGCTTTCAGCACAAAGATGTTAGAACGAAACTCCTCTCTTGTGTTTGTTCCCGTCTGTACCTTGTTGTTTTTCTTATTTTTCATTTTGATCCCTATGTGGCTTCTCGTGAAGACTGATGTTATCCATTAACTAAGTATATCATTCGTTCCTCTTGTTCGGATGATTTCATTCGTTCTTATTGTTCGAACGATAATTGTGAAGACTTGTTGCAATTCATTCCATTGATTCAGCTTATTCCTTTTGTCAATCAATTGCTGATTCGTGGTCATCTCTTACAGGATGGCTCCGAAGAGGGTTCCGAATGCTAACCCAGAGGGTGAAGAGGTTCCAGAACGTCCTCCTTCTCCTCCTCCTCCGCCTGAGGCTTGGAGAGCAATTATGCAGACTACTGCCCAGAACACTCAGTTGATGATGCAGATGATGCAGCTGATGCAAGCTAATCAAGCTAATCAAGCTAATCAGGGTGTTCCAGGGAATCAAGGCAACTTCTTCCAGCAGCACCATGCTACTCTCAACCAGTTCCTGGCTAACAATCCTAAAGCTTTCAGTTACTGTGTCGACCCTCTTGATGCTGAGGATTGGTTGACCGACATAAAGAAGCATTTTGAGTGCAGTAACGTGAAAGAAGATGACTATGTGAAGTTTGCAGCCTTCCAACTGAAAGATCAAGCAGCTGACTGGTGGCAGCAGTACAAAGACTCAAGGCCGGGTCAAGTGATCTCTTGGGAGAATTTCTGCAAGGATTTCCGCTCGCATCACATTCCTACAAGTGTCATCGAGGATATGCGTGAGCAATTCCGCAACCTCAAGCAGGGCTCCATGACAGTCTATCAGTATAATGTCAAGTTCCAAAACCTCGCTCGCTATGCTAAGCAAGACATTCCTGATGCCAAGAGCAAAATCTATCAGTTCCGTGGAGGTCTCAAAGATGAACTTCAGCTTGCTCTCACTTTGTTCGAGCCAGACGAATTCGATAAGTTCTATAACAAGGCTTTGAAACAAGAAGCAGCTCAGCTTAAGATGGAGGCTTCTAAGAAGAGAATTCGAGATGCTGTTCACTCTTCCTCATCGTCTCAGTTGGCTGCGAAACAACAGAAATTCTGGCTTCCTCCTCCTCCAGTGATTCGAGCTCCATACAACAACTCCAGCAACTTCAACAACTCCAACAACAAGAACTCTAGTGGTCGTGGTTTCTCCCACCCACCCAACTCCAACAAGCAGTCCAAGCAACAGTTCCAAGCTCCAAGACTAAATGCTCCTCCTACCCGTCCGCTCTCTGAGGTGACTTGCTACAAGTGTGGCCAGAAGGGCCATTATTCCAACAAGTGCAACAACCCAAGGCGCCTTCCGCCTCCTCCTCCTGTCGGTACCGCTATGGTCAAGCATGATCCAAAGGCAGCAAGGGTCAATCTGATGAATGCAACACAAGCAGAGGCTTCTTCTGATGTCATTTTGGGTAACCTTCCAGTGAACTCTTTTCCAGCTAAAGTGTTATTTGATTCGGGTGCTTCATGCTCTTTCATGTCTCAACCATTTGCATCCAAGCACGATATTGCCACTTCAAATTTGCCTCAGAAATTGCAAGTTGTTTCTCCGGGCAAGATTATGACTTCTAGTGTTTATGCTCCGGATGTTTCTATTCGCATGGGAGATTATCGTTTTCTGGCTAAACCGGTGATTCTTGGTCATTCTGACATCGACCTCATTCTCGGAATGGATTGGCTTTCTCAGCATGATGCTCACATTGATTGTGCTCAAAAGGAAGTCAAATTGACTCATTCTGATGAAGATGTGATTATCTTCGCCTCCAGGGATAATACTATTCGGCTTTTCTCTCTTAATTATAAGGGCGAAATTAATGCCATAGAACAAATTCCTGTGGTGAACGAGTATCAAGACGTCTTTCCAGAAGAACTTCCAGGCATGCCTCCACACCGCCAGGTGGAGTTTGTCATTGAACTCGAGCCGGGCACTGAGCCTGCTTGCCGGCGTCCATACAAGCTCTCTCCGGATGAATTGAAGGAATTGAAGAAGCAGCTTGATAAGCAGGAGAGTATGGGTCTCATCAGACCGAGTACATCTCCGTGGGGCTGTGGCGTCTTATTTGTCAAGAAGAAAGATGGCACGGAGCGTCTCTGTGTTGACTACCGGCCATTGAACAAGAAGACGATTAAGAACAAGTATCCGCTCCCCAACATCAACGAACTCTTTGAGCAGCTCAAAGGAGCTAAAGTGTTCTCTAAGCTTGACCTCCGAATGGGCTATCATCAAATTCGCATTCGCGAGGAAGACATTCCCAAGACGGCCTTCAGAACGAGCTACGGTTCATACGAGTATACCGTCATGTCCTTCGGTCTCGCCAATGCTCCTCCTACCTTTTCAAGGATGATGCATTACATCTTCAACCCCTATACGGGCGAATTCGTGCTTGTGTATCTGGATGATATTCTGGTGTTTTCCAAGAATGAAGAAGATCACGAAAAGCACTTGCGTCTGGTTCTTGATCGACTCCGAGAGCATAAATTCTATGCCAAGTTCTCAAAGTGCGAGTTTTGGCTCGATAAGGTTTTGTACCTGGGCCACATTATCTCAGCTGACGGTATTGCGGTTAATCCCGAGAAAGTTGAAGCAATTGTCAACTGGGAAGCTCCTCAGAACGTCAAGCAGCTCCGCAGTTTTCTGGGTCTTGCCAGCTATTGCAGAAGATTTGTTGAAAACTTCTCCAAGATTGCCAAGCCTCTTTCCAACCTGCTTCAGAAGAATGTCAAATACTTTTGGTCTCCCGAATGTGAAGTGGCTTTCAAAACCCTCAAAGAGAAGCTTGTCTCTGCTCCAGTTCTGACTCCTCCGGATGAAACCAAGCCCTATGAAGTATTCTGCGATGCTTCTCTTCAAGGTCTTGGTGGTGTGCTTATGCAAGATAAGAGAATTGTGGCATATACTTCTCTGCAGCTCAAGCCCAGTGAGAAGAACTATCCCACACATGATCTCGAGCTAGCAGCTGTGGTACATGCTCTGATTACGTGGAGACATCTGTTGTTGGGCAGAAAGGTCGACATCTTCACCGATCACAAGAGCTTGAAGTACATCTTCACACAGCCGCATCTGAACCTCCGCCAGACTCGTTGGGTCGAGATGATCCAAGAGTACAACCCCAGCATTGAATACACTCCTGGCAAGGCGAATGTGATTGCAGATGCTTTGAGCAGAAAGGCATATTGCAACAGCCTTCTTATCAAGCCGTATCAGCCTGAGCTTTGTGAAGCTTTCAGGAAGCTCAACCTTCAAGTTGTTCCGCAGGGTTTTCTTGCAAATCTCCAGATTGCTCCTACCTTGGAAGATCAAGTCCGTGAGGCCCAGCTCAGTGATACCATGGTGAAGAAGGTGAAACATGGGATTGCAAAGGGCACTCCAAAATACAAGTGCTTCCGTGTTGATGAGAGAGATACTTTGTTCTTCGAGGACAGACTCGTTGTTCCCAAAGGTGATCTCAGGAAGCTCATAATGGAAGAAGCTCATGATTCTCTCCTTTCCATTCATCCTGGCAGTTCCAAGATGTACCAAGACCTCAAGCAATCTTACTGGTGGACACGCATGAAAAGGGAAATTGCCCAATTCGTGAACGAATGTGATGTATGCAGAAGAGTGAAAGCAGAACATCAACGTCCAGCTGGTCTTCTCCAACCTCTTCCTATTCCCGAGTGGAAGTTCGACCACATTGAAATGGACTTCGTCACTGGCTTTCCTAAATCCAAGCGAGGCAATGATGCTATCTTTGTGGTGATTGACAAGCTTACCAAAGTCGCTCACTTTCTTCCAGTCAAAGAATCAATCAATGCAGCTCAACTTGCAGAGCTGTACACTTCCAGAATTGTGTCCCTACATGGCATTCCTCAAGTGATATCCTCAGACCGTGGCAGCTTATTCACATCAAGGTTCTGGGACTCCTTCCAGTCCGCCATGGGCACTAAGATCAGGTTTAGCACTGCCTTTCACCCTCAGACTAGTGGTCAAGTCGAGCGTGTGAATCAGATCCTAGAAGATATGCTCAGAGCCTGTGTCATCTCCTTCGGCATGAAATGGGAAGACTGCCTTCCATTTGCCGAGTTTTCTTACAACAACAGCTTTCAAGCAAGTGCAGGCAAAGCACCGTTTGAAATTCTATATGGCAGAAAGTGCCGTACCCCTCTCAACTGGTCTGAAACAGGCGAACGCCAACTTCTTGGAAATGACTTGATCTCTGAAGCCGAAGAAATGTGCAAAGTCATACGTGAGAATCTCAAGGCCGCTCAGTCGCGTCAGAAGAGCTACTATGACGGAAAGCATCGTGATTTGGCTTTCGACATCGGTGATCATGTCTATCTCCGAGTTTCTCCGATGAAAGGAACCCAAAGATTCGGTATCAAAGGAAAACTTGCTCCTAGATACGTCGGGCCTTTCAAGATTCTTGGCAAAAGAGGCGATCTAGCCTATCAGCTCGAGCTCCCTTCCAACTTTGCAAATGTTCATGATGTCTTCCATGTGTCTCAACTTCGCAAATGCTTCAAGGCACCTGAGCGCATGATTCCGTTTGAGGAGATTGATCTTCAACAAGACCTTTCCTACCGAGAGCATCCAGTTGCAATTCTCGAAGAAACTGAACGCAAGACTCGCAACAAGTCCATCAAGTTTCTGAAAGTCAAGTGGTCACATCACACAGACCGAGAAGCTACCTGGGAACGAGAAGATCATCTTCATTCCGAGTACCCTTCCTTTTTCCAGTCCTAGATCTCGGGACGAGATCTTTTTGTAGTAGAGGAGAGTTTGTAATGCCCCGGATGTAATACTTTCCCTTTTGGGTATATAATATATCTCCGGCTTCATCTATTTCCATTTCGGGTTCTTTGTCTTTCGGGCTTTCGTCGTTTTGTTGTGTGAGTGTGTGGCATTCATTCATATCATGTAGACATGTGCATTGCATTGCATTTGTGTTGTGGGTTGCATCCGGTTCGTCGTGTTTCTTCCCGTTGTCCGTTTCGCGTTCCGGAGCTCCCTCACGTGTCCGTGACGTCCCGTAGGCCTACTTTGTTGTTCGGGCGTTTTACGTTACCGGTGTACCGCGAGGTTGTGTTGTGTGTTGTTGTTTTGTTGTGTGCAACCCGCCTCTCAAATCTCGTCTCGTTTGGACTCCGTTGACTTTTCCATCCGTTGTTCGTGTGGGTCCGATGTGCCTTCACTTCGTGTCCCGAAAACATCCCTACTGCAGTCTCTTTTCTCCGTCTAGGCCTTTTAAATCAACCCCCGCGATCGGATCCGTCGGATCGCGATCGGAGGGCTCCTAGCGCCCCTAAACTCCCCCTAACCCTAAAAACTGCTATATATAGACCCCTAGGTCTATTTGGGCATCCCCTTCTTCTTCCCCCTTCTCCACTTTCTTTTTTTTTTGTTTTTTTCCTTTTCTCAGATCCAATCCACTATTTTTCTCCTGGATCCCGAGGGGAACCAGATCCGATCGAAGCAGCAGCCAGCCGCGCCGCCGCTGGGATCCAGTCCCCTCGAGGACACCGAAGTCAACGCAGCTCGCTTCGCCGCGCGCATGCGTCGCGCCGCGTCCCCGCCGCTTCCTCGCACGGGCTGGCCCAGGGGACCACTTCCCCGCCGAGTGCCCGATCGCCAGGTCCTCCATCGCGTCGCGAGCCGGCCCGCTCCCGCATCCTCTCCGCTCGCCAGTCACGCCCGCAGCTGGGCCTCCCGCCCCAGCCGAGCCGCCTCCAGGCCGCCGCCGGCTGGGCCCCTCCGAGCCACCGCCTCAGCCGGCCTCCCCTCCAGGCCACGAGGCCCGCCCCGCCGCGACTCCCGGTGGGCCGCCACCTCCCCTCCGCGGCCCAGGCGTCCGCGCCAGATCATCCGCGGCTGGGCCTCCCGCACCAGGCCGCACCGGCTCCGCCAGCTGGGCCGGATCCGCCGCCGCCGGCCCGACTTCTTCTTTTTCCCAGATCTGAATCTGGTTGAGGTTGAACCCTAATCTACTAAGTCTCTGTTCTGTTAATCTGTAATGCAATCTTTGACCCGCTGTAACTTTTACTGTGGTGCTCCGTTTTGTGCGTGTAATATGTCCAGACGTTCGTGGAGATGTGCTCTACGTTTTACCTGTTGTTGTCATACATGTTAGAGATCATCTAGGTGCTTGTTTTGCTGTTGCAAGAGTGCATCATGTTATAAACTGCTGTTATGTGTTATTTTCATGCCACCTTTGACATGTGATAACTTTTAGCTCGTTTGTCCAAACGATGCAAATGACATGTCCACGTGTTCGTCTTGCCACGAAGTACGTGTTGTGTGTGATAGGTTGCATGGTAGATTTATTGTTGCCTTGTTATCATCGTTGCAAAGTGCCATGTTCATATGTTGTGTTTTCACTTGTTATGAAATGCCATCTTGATGAGCTCGTTGTAATCGTTGTGTTCACCTCTTTGAAGCATGCTTGTGTGTTTTGGGATCACCTTCATATGCACTTTGATGAGGTGCTTACCCTTTGCCATGTTTAGTTTCGAGGTGACTTAAACATGCTCTTTTACATGCTAAGATGATATTGCTGTTTTAGGACTTAGTGATTTTTCACTAAGTCTGAAATCTATAACGTTCCGATGCCATGTTCGTGTGATGTTGTAGGACAAAGCATGATAGTTTTGGGGTGGATTTTGATTGTTCCTTGTAGTATATATTGTTGTCTTTCCATTCATGTCCTCACATGTCCATTTGAGTGGCTGTAGCATGTTTATCTTTTGCTCTAAAGTTTCAATAAAATTCTGCTGCCAGAATTTTATTGCAAAGTTCAATATGTCCAAGATCATTGCTATTGATCCGTGGCTCCGTTGGGGGTGCACTTTGGACCTAGTTGCTGTACTATATGTCTAGTTTGTGTTCATGTCCTTTTCCATGCTTTTTGGGTGCTGTAGCTTAATTATTTTGAGCTCCAAAGATGCTATGTTGCTGTAATTTTCAGCTTTCGCTCAAATCTTGTTTCGGGCATAACTTTTAGCCCGTAACTCCGATTTCAGCGAATCTTATATCAAACTTGGTTGATTTTCTGTGTAGATTAATAATATCAGATTGTTAACATGTTTTGAGGTGTTTTGCTTGAGTGATGTTTTACGTGCTCCGTGTGCATCCTTAGTGCATCCATCATACATTCATGTTTTCGAGTGCGCATTGCATCTTGTTGATTGGTGCTTGGTGTGATTGTTTTGTTTAGAGCCGGAAGCTGAGACTGGGTACGAAGTTGAGAACGAGGTTTCCAACGAGGTTGAGCACGAGGACCCTTCTTACGATCCGAACGACTTCTCTTCAGGTAAGATGACCGAACCCCGATAACATTACTATCTTTGCCTATTGCTAGTAGTCTTGATCTATAGTTTTGCCTTGATGCCCATGTTCTTCTTGTCAGCCTCCTACTTGTAACCAATTGCCATGTTTAACCACCCTACCTATGCAAACCGTTGCTTGGCTAAGTACGCTTCGCTCAGCCCTTCTTATAGCGTTGCTAGTTGCAGGTGAAGATCGAAGATGCTTGCTTCATGTTGAAGTTTGGTTGGGTTATATCACACTATATAAATGCTTAAAATGAAATCATCTATATATTGGCAAGGGTGGAAGGCTAAGCCTTTTGCTTGGTGATTTGTTCCACTCATGCCGTTAGGATCCGTATAAGCCGGTATTATGTTCCTTGATTATGCGTTCCTAACACGGTTGGGGTGTATGGGACCCCCTCGATAAACCGCTAAGTGCTAAGTCTTTTCCAGCAAGTCCCAACTTTTGGTACTATTTGCCTCATAATAACAACTAATTTTTTTTAATTAATTGCATAGGGGGTCATGTCCCCGAGGATTCTTAATTCAACATAGCAGGGGGGCCAGTGCCGATGGTGTTGGTCCCAAACGGGGAGTCTGCGGGAACCACCACGGGGAAACTCGAGGATTGGGTCCTGTAGAATCGCCCATCCGGTCGTGGCCTGAGACTAGATACGCGCGGCTACTATCAGGGTGTCGGCACGCCGGGAGGATTTGCTGGATTAGCCTTACCTTAGCTCGGTATATCTTGAGCACGGGATTCCGAGGATACTCGGGTCTTCCCACTTTGGAGTTGCGACTCCGCGGATCGTGGGCTTGTAATGGGTCAAGTTGGAACACCCCTGCAGGGTTTGAACTTTCGAAAGCCGTGCCCGCGGTTATGTGGCAGATGGGAGCTTGTTAATTCCGGTTGTAGATAACTTGACACAATGTTTCTAATACACTACCAGCGTGTGTTCCGTGACTGTCAATTTCCGAATAGGGATTCGGGAGTTGAACACGGAGGGGTTATGCTTGTGAGCTTGTAGCTAGGATCACTTCGTGATCACTTCTCGCCGAGGCCTTCTCTTCTCGCTCTTACTTGCGTAAGCTAGATGCTAGTTGCTGCTGCAGACTTGTTCTTTCTTCAGCCTTTCCCTCACCTAAAGGCTTTGATAGTCTTGTTACCCGGAGACGGGATTGCTGAGTCCTCTGTGGCTCACAGTTACTTCACACACCAGATGCAGGTCCAGCTGTGAGCTATCCAGGTGATGGCACCGAGCTGGATTGGGAGTACGATGAGGAGCGTAGTCGGTACTACGTGCGCTACCCGGACGATCAGTAGTGGAGTCTCTTACTAGGATTCGTTCCGCCTGTGGTTTATTTAACTGAGTTTGGTACTTTGACATTTGGCTTTTGCCCTTAGAGGGTTGTAGTGTTCTTAATGTATGATGTTTGAGACTTGTACTGTAATTCTGTGACGTGGCGAGTGTAAGCCAACTATTTCTGTTTACTATCCCCTCTTTTACATGAGTTGTGCAAAGATTACCAAACTTGAGATCATTCTAGGATGGACTTATGCCTTTAAGTCGTGCCTCGACACGTAGGAGGTATAACTCCATCCTGGGCATTACAGACGGTCCGTAGTTTGAGGATTACATGTATCCATTGAGTTCATTGCTTTGTTCCGGTGCTCTTTGACAGGAGCACCTTAATATCCATTAGTTCCTTTTGGCCCCGTTCGTAGCGGGATGGTAGGACAAAAGATGTTGTGCAAGTTCTTATTGCAAGCACGTACAACTACCTACGGGATACATGCCTAATGTTTGATATTTGCCTAGATGATCATTACTTTTCCGTGTGCCGTGCCCCAAGTTAGAATCTATCTCATCCATGCAGCGCCCAACCATCCATCTCCCTAGCCTACAGTATTTTAAACCTTGCTTGTCACTAGTTGCTACTTTTGCCATTTACTACTGCTATTTACTTTTTTCTGTTTATTTTTACTATTACTATCATCACTATCATATCACTGCTACCACTTATCTTTTGTTGCAAGTAAGTATATTTCAGGTGTGGTTGAATTGACAACTCAACTGTTAAAGCTTATAAATACTCTTTGGCTCCCCGTGTGTCGAATCAATAAATTGGGTTATTCTTACCCGCGAAGACTATCTCGATCCCTTACGGTTGAGGGTTATCAAGTACCGTTTTCTGGCGCCGTTGCCGGGGAGCATAACAATATTTACAAGTCTACTTGAGGTATCCTACCTGCTGCACTTTATTCACTATGGGTAAGAAAGGGGACCCCAAGGTTCCGATCTTACTATCCACTACAAGAAGAGGTACTGCTCTGAGCACTAGTGCTACACTTGATTCACCTTCCGTTATGCGTAAGTTTGCCTCACCACCACCACATGATGCTCCTACTGAATCTGTTATTATGTCTGATACTCTTGATAATGATTCTACTACTTTTGATGATGATATTAATTCGCTTGGTTATGCTCTTGAGAAACAAATTGTTGTTGCTGCTGAAAAATATGGAATTGAACTTCCTGTTGCTCGCTACCCTATTGGTGAAACTTATGATTATCCTGATTTGAGTAAACTCAAAGAGAGGCTCCTTGATGATGATTACTATATTCTTGATGAAGATCTATGCAGGGAACTAACAGAGTTTGCTGGCTCTGACCCTGAAACTATTAAGAAAATATTTGAAAAACACTCTTTGAAAAACAAAACCGTTCCTAATCCTGAGTTTGCTACATCTCCTATATGCATTGATGATCCTGATTTTGATTTCTCTGTTGATCTCTCACTTATACCTATGGTTGAAGCTGACCCCTTTTATGGCAGAGAAAATGATGATGCTATTGCACACCTGACTAAACTCGGTGAGTTAGGTAGCCTGTTTACCACAGATGAAAAGATACAATACTTTTAGCTTCTTCCTTTCTCCTTGAAGGAGGGTGCTAAAGCATGGTATGATTCACTTCCATGCGGTTCCATTAAAAGTCCTCAGGACTTAGCTCACTCTTTTGTTGATAAGTACTTTCCCGCTCACATGCAACATGCTGCTTTACAAAGAATTTATAACTTTAAACAGTTGCAGGATGAGTCCCTCCCTAAAGCTTGGGGGAGGTACTGCGGTTTGATTCGGGCTAGACCAGGACATGAAATTCCTAAGAATGAATTAATTGATATATTCTATGCTGGTCTAACTGATGAATCTAGGTCCTATTTGGACAGTTGTGCTGGTTGTGTTTTCAGGAAAAGAACACCGGACGATGCGGAAGATCTGATGGGCAGGATTGCCAAAAACCATGAAGATTGGTCCGTCCCTGAACCACCTCCACCAACGAAGAAGAGGGGCATGTTTGTTCTAAGCCCCGAGGATATGCGAGAAGCAAAGAAGTCTATTAAAGAGAAAGGTATTAAAGCTGAAGACGTGAAGAATCTACCCCCTATTGAGAAGCTGTGTGAGCCTACCACTCACCCTCCTATGGTAGAGGTACACTCTCTTTTAGATTTCAACGCAAGTGACATCCCTCATGGTAAGCCTCCTGATCAATGTTTAGATGAGTTTGATAATTTTATTATGAAACAGAATCATTTTAATGAGAGGATAGAAAGTCAGTTGCATGACAATTCCCTTGCTATCAAAAAGTTGCTTGGTGTTTTAGATAGAACAGTTAATGATGTTCAATGTCTTGTGAAGCATTTTCATATGGTTCAAACTCAGCTTGATCAAATTTCTAATGTGCAAAGAGATTTACTTGCTAACAATGCCAAACAAGATAAATTGTAGGCTTTTGGGATTAAGACCCGAGGAGGAACTAGTACTCAAGATCCTCTTTATCCAGAGGGACATCCGAAGAGAATCGAGCAAGATTCTCAAATGCAGGAAGAAGAAATTGTTGTCTCTCCAAATAAGAAGAAGAAACATAAAGAGACTGACAATTCTAACGATCCTATTGCAGATGAAGAGCCAGCTATTGATCCCAACAGTGTATCTATTTCCGATGTTGAGACTGAAGACGGTGCTGAACCTGAAGGTAATAGTAATGAGAAGAATGATCCGCCTGAAGTTTGAGAAGAAGAAGCACCTGACAAACATAAGAGGTACACTAAAGAAGACTTCATCACAAGAAAACATGGGAAGGAGAGAGAACCATGGGTACATAAACCCATGACCTTTCCAGGTAAGTCCATCAAATCTAAAGAAGAAGAGCATTACAATAAGTTTTGTGAGTGGATTAAACCTCTTCTTCTTCAAATCCCTTTGACTGATGCTATTAAGTTACTTCCTTATTCAAAATATATGAAAGATATTGTCACTAACAAAAGAAAAGTTCATAATAATGCAATATCTACTATGCTTGCTAACTATTCTTTCAGTGGAAAGATTCCTGAGAAGCTCGGTGATCCATGTATACCCACCATTCCTTGCTCCATAAAGAATAATTATGTCAAAACTGCTTTATGTGATCTTGGAGCGGGAGTGAGTGTTATGCCTCTCTCTCTTTACGAGAGGCTTTGTTTAGAGAAACTAATTCCTACAGATATCTCCCTTCAGATGGCTGACAAGTCAACCGCTGCTCCGATAGGTATTTGTGAGGATGTTCCACTTGAAGTTGCTAATTGTTTAATTCTTACTGATTTTGTTGTGCTTGACATGCCCGAGGATGGGAGCATGTCCATTATTCTTGGTAGACCTTTCCTTAACACCGCAGGTGCTATTATTGATTGCAATAAAGGGATGGTTACCTTCCATGTGAATGATAAAGAACACACGGTATATTTTCCGAAGAAGATCGACAGGAGGCATGGCCTCAACTCTATAGAGAATATCGAGACCGTGAAAATTGGAGAATGGGACTGTCCACTACATGTGCCTCACAAATACAAAACTATCATGGTAGGGACAATGTCCATCAAGGTAAAAGTTCAGTGATTACTTCGTAGGAGGTGAAACTTTTTGCTCTATATATCGCTTGTTTGTTGGTAAGACTTGATCAACCTTACTAGTGAACGTGTTTTATATGGATAAAAAGCTGAGCTTGCTATGTTTTCATTTTGTTTTTAGCATTGTCCTACTTGCTGTACCAAGTATCTATGTTTTTGAAGCTTCACAATACTACTAACTGCTTCAAGTTTTCAGAGAGTTTCGCAGCTTTTTGAACTTCGAAAAAATTTCAACAGTGAAGTTTTCAGAAAAATTCTAGAAAAATTATATTAAAAATTTCCACAATGGGAGAGACCCGGAAAGTCCTGGGGCCAGCCAGGGGGGCCACCAGTGGCCCAGGCGGCCAGCTGGCGCGGCCCAGCCCCTAGCCGCGCCCACAGGGCGCCTGGGGCCCACGGGACCCCCTCCAGGTACTTCTTCTTCCCCTCTCTCTCTCTTTTTCCAGAAACCCGAGTTCTGGTCTTGCTCTTGCTGTTCTTGCTGTTCTTGGAGGCGATTCTTCGATCTCTCTCTACAGCCCATCATTTGAGCTGAAATTTTGAGCAAATACTCCCTGGTATGTGACTCCTCCACCCCTCCAATTAGATTTTTGATTGGTGGCCTCATTTGTGAGTATTTAGTAGTTCTTGGTGCTGTTGAGATGAGCTTGCATGCATGTGTAGAAAGTTATTTTCCAAGTTTTGATGCAAGTTTATGCCTTGGGCAAGTGAGTGGAGTAGTTTGCCTTAGCTCACTTTGTTTTAATCCTCGTTTTTGTAAATTGTAAAAAAAATTCAGAAATGAGTTGGTTAGGAAGGGCAAAAGGATGGCTTGAGAAGAGGAGGCCCGCACACTCCGATCGAGTCACTAGAGCCGTAGCTTCACCATCGACTGCCAGGGTGAGCTATAATGAGGATCATGTGCCCCTGGAGTTGTTGGAAGACACAAGTCCAGCACGTGCGATGACATTTCCATGTGATGAATTTATGGAAGCTGCGGGAATCAAGGATGAGTTTTATAATCTTTGTGCTAATGCAGGTTTGACACGGCTCGTCACCAGCCGTGTTACTCAGTATCAAAAACTCACCTCCAGTTTCATTAACAGTTTTAGATATAATCCTGATTCAGGTGCTATTGAGTTTAAAATTTATAATGATCTTATCACCATGACTCTGGGAAATTTTTGTGAAGTAATAGGTGTGCCGAACGTTGGGAGGACAACAAGGATGGCCACTCAGCCCTCCGAGCTGAAAACCGTCATCAACTCTCTCTGCAGCATGGGTACAAGGGATATTCATCGGTCGAAGATCTCCAGCATCTTGTTTCCTCACCTCAGGAACGGATGGTCCTTTGATGTTGTCCAGTTTGATGAGTTCATGGTCCATCAGTTTCATAACCCCATGGAGGGGGTTGTGCCCGACGAGGAGAGGCACGGTGAGATACCACATTTTCAGGATGAGACCGCCACCGAGTTTGGTGAAGGGTCTTCCTCTGTTTGGCGCTCGGAACCTTCCTCGTGGGAGACTCCGAGGAGTTCGGTGTACGCACCAGCATCCTTCTACGACCCTTGGTCTCACCACCATACCCCTGGAGCAGGAGCTCCTGGGGGCAGTAGCTGCTACCAACTTAGGCCAAAAGCCTAAGCTTGGGGGAGTATGTGCCCTTCTCACTTTTTCATTGTATTATCCGTTTGATTCACTTTGATCTTTTCGAAGTTTTTGCCCGTTCTTCTTTATTTCTCTCTTTGCAAAAACAACAAAAAGATTTTCTCTTTCTTTTGTTTTTTATTCAACTTTTGAAAAACCCAAAAAGATTTCCTTTCTCTCTTTAGTTTGCTTTGTTTTCAGAGATCAGCTCGAGTCCGTGATGGCATTTGATTATATTTCTACGTTCGATCGTGCAAGTGACAAGCAGTAATGACGAAGATTGACTGAAAGGAAGCAACAAGGAAGACCAGTATGAACTCTTATTGTTTCTACTTTTGTACATATGCCTGTACTTATGATCTAGAGACCAGCTTGTAGCAACATAGTGCTATGTTTGCAATGCTCTTCCAGTGGTTCATGCTTTCCTTGTGGCTAGTCTCGAATAACTAGAGTATATAATGTGTTATTGAAATGATCTACATGCATCGCACTGTTCATAGTCTGGTATACTAAGGTGGTATTTCCCTTTAGAGAATTTTTGGATTGACTTGGCACATGCTTACACATGTTTAAGACTAAAAAGTCTACTTTGCCTTGATGATCTTTGAGTTTTAGAATAGTTATATCACTTTCATGCCCGATTCAATGTTGCTTTGTCGCTCTGCATGATTATGACCGTTATTGCTCTCTAGTTGGTCGCTTCCCAGTCTTTTGCTAAACCTCCACCCGTACTAAGCGGAATGACTGCTTGTGCATCCAAAACCTTTAAAACCTGTTATGCCATATGAGTCCACTATACCTTCCTATACATGGTATTTACCTGCCATTCCTAATGAAGACTTTCATGTACCATCTCGAAATTATTCAAAAGCAATTCTCTTTTTGTGCCTATGTTTTAGCTCATGAGGAAGTAGTAGTTAATTCATGATCTCTTTAAGTTGGACAAGTTTCACCCCTGGATTGCATGAATAATGTGCAAACCCCTAATATGAAAAGGAACTGGCATTGAGTGCGCCCGACTCGAAAAGATAATATAACAAACAAACCCTCCTTCACGCTTTGTTCATGAGAAATCAGAAAACTTTGGCAGTGATAAACAAAGGAGATTAAGAGGATGTGATCGTCCTCATGCGGGAGCCGTTCCTCGAGACTTGTCTCGCTTAAAAAGTGATTGAGTTATCTGCTAGCATTCGTTGACGAAATATGCACCTCTCAAAAACCTGTTTACTTCTGTTTTTAAAACCAAGAGCTCTGGTACATGTTTAGTTTTTGTTTCCGCTCACGGGTTTTCAACTTTGCCAATAAAAACCACGATTCGAGAGTCTCACCTTCTTTCTTCAAAGCACCGACTAGGAGAGCATAATTGTCATTCTGAGTATAATGTGCATTGTCCCAAAGTATTACATTGTCTTCTGCATACTTGTGATATGATTTATTCTGAAATTCTTAGCTCTAGTCTCCTTTAAAACTCTGGAGGAGTCTCTGCATTTATGTTTTGCTTCACTCATGGAGACTAGCGAGATACCACCCTAATATGCTCAAGCTATGTGCAATGTAATCTTGTCTTGATTTTCAGTAATATATTATTTACTTTTAAGTATTTGTGACTGGTCACTTGAAAGAAGGATTGCTCCTTGCATTGTCCTCATAAGTACTGTTTCAATACTTGCTGAACTCTTTTCGTAGTACATGCTTATATACATCTAATGAAGCAAAAGAGTTTGTCAAAGTTTTCTTTGTCGCGTTCAGTTCGTTAAACTGAATTGCTTGAGGACAAGCAATATGTTAAGCTTGGGGGAGTTGATACGTCTCAAACGTATCTACTTTTCCAAACACTTTTGATATTGTTTTGACCTCATTCTTGCATGATTTGGACTAAACTAACCCGGACTGACGCTGTTTTCAGCAGAGCTGCCTGTATGGTTTATTTGTGTGCAGGAAAACGGATTTTTAAGCATCTCAGAAAAATCCACGAAAAATCACGAAAAATCCACGCACCCGAAGAAACCAAATGCCAGAAGTGGGACCAGAGGGGGGCCAGGGGGTGCCCAGGCGCCCTGTGGGCGCCCCCCCTGGGCCGCGCCGGGGGGCGCCTGGGTGGGGCCCACACCCCCTGGTGCCCTACTTTAGCCCGTATTTTTCCTCCCGACGCAGAAACCCCAGATCGGAAGTTCTTTCGCAGTTTTTCGTCGCGGAGCCGCCGCCACCCTCTGTTCTTCTTCGGGAGGGCTAATCTGGAGGCTGAATTGGCCTCCGGAGAGGGGAGATCGTCGCCATCGTCATCATCATCACCACTCCATCATCCCTCCATGACTTCCCCCTTCATGTGTGAGTAATTCCCCTGCTGTAGGCGAAGGGGATGGTAGGGATTGGATGAGTTAGATCATGTAATAGTTCGTCAGATTGTTGGGGGCATGTTGCCTATCATCTACTATGGTGTTTATCATCTTTGCTACAACTTGTTATTCTTAATGCTTGACACTAGGGCCCGAGTGCCATGATTTCAGATCTGAATCATATGTGTTTGCATGAATATATTTGTGTTCTTGATCCTATCTATGAGTTGTATGCACCTGTTACGGTTCGGAACCGGCGATCCCAAAAGTGACAGCTTGGGACACCAAAGGGGACGGTCCGTAGTTTGAGGATTACATGTATCCATTGAGTTCATTGCTTTGTTCCGGTGCTCTTTGACAGGAGCACCTTAATATCCATTAGTTCCTTTTGGCCCCGTTCGTAGCGGGATGGTAGGACAAAAGATGTTGTGCAAGTTCTTATTGCAAGCACATACAACTACCTACGGGATACATGCCTAATGTTTGATATTTGCCTAGACGATCATTACTTTTCCGTGTGCCGTGCCCCAAGTTAGAATCTATCTCATCCATGCAGCGCCCAACCATCCATCTTCCTAGCCTACAGTATTTTAAACCTTGCTTGTCACTAGTTGCTACTTTTGCCATTTACTACTGCTATTTACTTTTTCTTTTTTACTTTTACTATTACTATCATCACTATCATATCACTGCTACCACTTATCTTTTGTTGCAAGTAAGTATATTTCAGGTGCGGTTGAATTGACAACTCAACTGTTCAAGCTTATAAATACTCTTTGGCTCCCCGTGTGTCGAATCAATAAATTGGGTTATTCTTACCCGCGAAGACTATCTCGATCCCTTACGGTTGAGGGTTATCAGCGATTGCTAAGGCGCAACGTCGTGCATGTTTGTAGTCGGGATTGTCAAAGTCGTCTCCACCAAATCGATAGTTACCATCTCATCGAAAGATCGGTCCCCTCGCCTCTATCAAAATAGGCCTTTAAGAGCATCGGTTGCACAACCGCTACAGTATCGGCCCGCAAAAACCGTCCGCGCCTCCCCGTATAATGGATTGCAGCACCGTGCGGTGTTGGGTGGAACAAATGCCGAATTGTAGTATGGGTTTGCGGTATCTATTTTGCCCAATGCCATGTCGTGCTGCAAAATGCGGTACGGATAAACAATGGCAGTATAAAATATAGTGCTCCAAACTGCTCTCGGAAGTAGTATTTTCGGAGCATCTTTTTATTTTGGCATGGCTTCCACAGCGAAACTTTGCAAGCACTTGGAATATTTGTCAAAAGCTTGCCACAAGATAAATTCAGATTTTTTTGAAAAAAATCAATGTTTCTCAAATTTGCAATAATCCTTTCCTAGTTTCCTAATACTTGATTATTAATTGTTATTAACAAAAATTTCGGAATTCATCAGGTTTGCCTATGATGTGTGACATACACGTGCGATTGTGATTTATCTGAAAAGGTATCTGCTAATTATGAAGGGAGAAATTCGTTATTCGTGTGTTGCATATGCACCTAGTAGATTAGTGGAGATGGAGATTGATCACCAAAAAAGGCAAACAAGCAAGGAAATAGTACCCCTTTTTACCCCGCTATTGTAATGCCCAGGATGGGACTATACCTCCTACATGTCGAGGCATGACTTAAAGGTATAAGCCCATTCTGGAAATGATCTCAAGTTCGGTATCTTTGCACGACTCATGTAAAAATAGGGATGAAATTGCAAAAGGATAGTTGGCTTACACTCGCCACGTCACACAATTCATTACATAAGCAAAACATCATCCAAATAACATCACAACCCGGCTACGGGAGAAGATCCAAATGAAAGATACCAAATACATAAAGCCACAGGTCCGAATCGCCCCTAGTAGAAACCACTACTGATCATCGGGATAGTGCACATAGTAACGGCTACGTTCTTCATCGTACTCCCAGTACAGCTCTGTGCCGTCACCTGAGTAGTTCACCATTGTACCTGCATCTGGTGTGGTGTAGAATCTGTGAGCCACGGAGGACTCAGCAATCCCATTCCCGGATAGCAAAACTATCTAAGCCTTTGGTGTGGAACAAGGCTGAAGAAAGAATAAAAGGTTGTAGCTGCACTAGCACTAGCTTACGTGTTAAGAGCGAGAAGAGAAGTGCCACGAGCGTCAAAGTGATCACGAAGTGATCCTATCTAAGCACGTCAATCATAACCCCACCGTGTTCACTTCCCAAACCCCTTTCGGAAAATGACCATCACGGTTACTCACGCTGGTAGTGTGTTCTGAACATGGTGTGAAGTTTTCTACAACCGGATATTAACAAATTCCCATCTGCCACATAACCGCGGGTACGGCTTTCGAAATTCAAAACCCTGTAGGGGTGTTCCAACTTAGCCCATGACAAGCTCACGATCTGCGGAGTCGCAACTCCAAGGTGGGAAGACCCGAGTATTCTAAGAATCCCGTGCTCAAGATATACCGACATAGGTAAAACTAATCCAGCAAATCCTCCTGGCGTGCCGACACCCTGACAGTAGCCGCGCGTATCTAGTCTCAGGCCACGACCGAATGTGCGATTCTACAAGTTATACCAGATACCTCGGGTTTCCCCAAGGCGGCCCCGCAGAACCCCTAGTTTGGACCAACACTCATGTGGAGCACTGGCCCGGGGGTTGATTAATAAAAGGGGATAGCTAGTCCCTATGCAAGTTTTTAGTTGTTAGGCAAATGGAGTACCAATGTTGGGACTTGCTGGAAAAGACTTAGCGCTAAGCGGTTTATCGAGGGGGTCCCATAACCCCAACCGTGTGAGGAACGCAAAATCAAGGAACATAACACCGGTTTATACGGTTCCTAGGGCGGCATGAGTGGAACAAATCACCAAGCAAGAGGCTTAGCCTTCCACCCATTAGCAATATATAGATGATTTAGTTTAAGAGTTTATATAGTGTGATATCCCAACAAATACTTCAACAAGAAGCAAGAATCTTCAAATCTTCTCCTGCAACTAGCAATGCTATAAGAGGGGGTGAGCGAAGCCTACGTAGCCAAACAAAGGTTTGCATAGGTTGGGTGGTTAGACAGATTCATGGTTACAACAAGAGGCTGACAAACAAACATGGGCATCGAGGCAATAAGCTAAAGAGCGAGACTTCTAGCAATAGGCAAAGATAGTAATGATATCTGGGTCAGCTCATCTTGCCTGTCGAGTCGTCGATGGGATCGTAAGACGGCTCCTCGTTCTCACCCTCGGTAGTAACCTCGTTCTCGTTCTCGGGATCGGCTTCCGGCTCTACTCAACACAAGAACACACGAGGCACGAAATCAAACAAGGTGCAAATGCACAAACTATAGGATGCATGTATGATGCACTTAGCATGCACAGCAGATGCACTTAGGATGCATAACATGTCAAAGTAGGAAGCACACCAGAACAACACAAGAACAATACAATATGCTCAAGCAAGCAGGATGCAAGACAAGTCTATCTAGGATGCAAAACATGACAAGGTATGAAGCACAGAGAAGCAACATAAGAACAACAAGTTTAAATGAGGCCGGAATCCACATATAGCGAATCCGATAAGTCCTCATATGCATAGTTTGAAATTAGTTCAGATCTGATCAAACCTTAAGTTAAAGTTTATAAACAGCAAGTTAACATGCATCATGATGATATACACGAAATTCTAGTCAAGTTTCATATAAAGTTTGTTTACAACGGAGCTACGGTCTAGAAGATATGATCAAAACAAGATAAGCATGGCAACGGTGCAAGATGCACCCAAACATCAAGCAAACATACTCCAAACATGTTAACAAGATGATATTATGATTCTACATGCAAAATCACACAAGTTTCATGTAGGTCACGCCCAAAACGGAGCAACGGACTAAAAGATACACCCGGAACAAGAAACAATGCAAAGCTGAAATTAACAGCCACATAGCAATTTTGGAGCAAGAAATATATACTCTACAACACTCAAACATGGTGACAAGAAGCATGGACATGAAGTAGACATATCCTACAGCAAACAACTCCATTGGAGCAACTCCATAGGAGGCATGGATCAATAACAGCAAGCTACAACATTTTGATCATGACAATAAAAACCTGACAGCAATATTTTATAGCAACTTGGGAGCAAGAATTAAATAAGCTACAGCAACCCAAATGAGCAAGTGAGGGCATGGATGGATAGACAACAACATATACAACAAGGAATGATCAAAGGCCACCCCAAAACTAACATGGATTTGCCTAGGACAACAAGCAAACATAGCATCAGGATAAGACATGTACCAGACTTAGTGAAATTTCACTAAGTGTTAAAACAGTAATATTAGCATGGCATGTTTGCGAGCATGTTTAAGTCATCTTAAAGCATAACATGGAAAATGGTTTGCATCACAACAGAGAACACATGATGGAGAATCCAAAACATATGAGCATGTGACACGGGGACAAACACAACAATAGCAACGAGCTCCTCAACTAGGCATCTCGTAACAAGTTTCAAAACCTAACAGCCACATGCACTTTTGCAACAGAGATAAACATGGCAATATGAACTCTAACATGCATGCTACAGCAACCAACATGTAGAGCATCTCATGATGAACATTTTGACATATCATTTGCTTCATTTGGATAAACATGCACCAAGTTATCACATATCAAACATGGCATGAAAATAACAAGTAGCAGCAATTTATATCAAGTAGCACTCTTGTCACGAAGATTAAGACATCTAGATGGACTCAAACAAGCATGGCACTATGGAAAAAACGTAGTACACATCACCACGATCATTTTGACATATCATATGCACAAATCGGACTAGCACACTAAAAGATATCGCCATCACAATAAGCCATCAGACAACAAAATGCAAAAAGGACTTAGATGAAAAATTAACCTCAGATGTGGTCAACGCGCGTTGGATCGGGTCAACGCGGGTCGCACGGAGCGGGTTGCGGGTCGCGGGCACGGAACCCGCGAGCCCGCTAGGGTTCGGGGCAGCCGGCGGGTCGATCGGGATCCGGCGGGCGCGATGGATCGCGGCGGCCGGTGGCTTGCTTGGGACGGGGCGGCGGTCCTCGATCCGGTCGGCGGGAGGCCCGGCGGGACGCCGGCGAGGGCAGCCCGGTGGCGAGGGGCCCGGAGGAGGCGAGGCGGCGGCTTGGGGAGAGGCCGGCGGCGGCGACGCGGCGGTTGGGCGGCGGGGCGAGGCCGGCGGTCGGCAGACGCGGCGGCCCTCACGGCGGCCGGCGGCGCGGAGCCGCGCCGGAGATTGGCGGCGGGCGCGGAGGCGAAGGAGCGGGGCGGAGAGGCCCGGATGGCTGCGGCGGCGGGCCCGCATCGGGCCTCGCGGGCCGGCGCGGTGCGAACGGCGGCGGTGCCACGTGTCAGGCACGGATTGGCTGGGGGCGGCGGACGGACGCGTTGATGGTTCTCGCCCCTCGTTGGTTACCCCAAGTGGAAGGTTTGAGATGCAGTGTAGCGGTAGTTTTCCCTTGGCAAAGATACCAAGGATCGAATTCCCCTGAGACTCCAAGGTTCAACAAGAAGGTGTCAACTGCTAGCGGCGCAACTAGCGATCGACCGGACCTGCACACAGATACAAATAACTTTGCTCCCAACGAGTACAGAGAGGTTGTCAATCCCTCCGGCCTTGTCGTTTACAAAGGATCAAATGCAAGAGATAATAATGATAGGTAAAACTGCAACTTGTAAGTAAGAACTGAAAGTAAATAGCGGATGTGATCAGTGATGGTAATATGGACCGGGGTCCCATGATGTTCACTAGTGATGTCTCTCTCCCAAAAGACGATAAACAGCTAAGCGAGGTAAACAAATTACAGCTGGGCAATTGACAGGATTATGTGCGCAAACCAATGCTAACTATGCTACAAAGAAAGGTAGAGGCTCAAAAGCATGGGCGGTACGCCAAGGCAAGTAGACCCAAATCCATCTGCATCTACTACTAATCATCCACCTTGAGATATCTATCCAGAACATCTCGCTGGAATTAAGTTGCGAGTCCCACCCATAGTGTAAACTCAAAGCAACAGACAACTGCATTAAAAGAACTTTGCGTAAAGTAAACAATCCTTGCACCCGCGAGTACAAGCACCGTTGTTTTCCCCCTTGTGGCAACAACACATCCCCTAGACTCATGTTTCTGTCACTCAAGCTAGTCATCGAGGGGCATGAACCCACAATCAAGCATAACGTTCCCTCTTGGAGTTACTACCTACTACTTGGCCAAAGCAATAAACAACAACGGAGAACATGCAATAATTACTCAAGAACATAAATATAAAAGAGGTAAATCAAATATATTACTCACACACAATCTGAACATAATCTCATAATCCATCGGATCCTAGCAAACTCATCATAGCAACAGCATAAGGATTACATATGTGCCTCGATCATGTAGGGCAGCTCACGAGGTCTAATCGGTGAAGAACAAAGAGGGGAGGAGAACATCACATAGCTACTGGTCATGGACCCATGGTCCAAGGGAGACTACTCACAACTCATCCGGGAGGCGTCCATGGTGGTGGAGAGGCTCCCGGTGGTGATCCTCCCCTCCGGCAGGGTGCCGGGAAGAGTTCTCCTGGTGCTCCCGATCTTGGAAGCGCGGCAGCGGCGGAACAGAGATGAGATCGCGAAAAAGGGTTCCGTCCTCGAGGGTTTCGGGACGCGGTGTAAATATATGCCAAAGGGGGGCATCAGCGGAGACCTGGGGGGCCCAGGCGCCCCCCCGGCGCGGCCAGGAGGGGGGCCGCGCCCCCAGGGCGCCTGGAGCCCTGGTGGCCCCCCTCCGGCCCTACTTTGGCCGCATGGAAGCTTCCGGAACGCTGATTTTTTATATATTTTTCCCGGAATTTTTCTGGCAGTTTACGTAATGGGAAAACCTGAAATACAAAAACAGCAGAAAACAGAAGCTGGCACTGGGGTGCACTGAGTTAATAGGTTAGTCCAAATATGATCAAAAGTGTATGGAAGTGCATAAATATCATAGCAATATCACACAAAAGAGGCATGGAGCAAGCAGAGATTATAGATACGTTTTGGACGTATTAACATCCCCAAGCTTAATTCCTGCTCGTCCTCGAGTAGGTAAATGATAACAAGCATAATTTCTGTGGTGACATGCTATTAACCATATAAGGACTTTTTATAGTCACTTGACAAGTGCTTACTGAGACAATGAATCTGTAGTAATTAAGTTGCCTCATGAGAAAATCACAAAGAACTGAAAGTTTTACAATATGATACTGAAACACTCAATAGATTTGTAATGAGCATGGTGTGCAAATATGACAAAGTGATATCTCCCTTGCCCCCTTTAGTGAAGCAAAACATAAATGCAGGGGCACCTCCAAGGTTTAAGTGACGACTAGATACAATGATTTCAGAATAAACAATATCATAATCATGCAAAAGACAATGGTACTTTGGGACAATGCACATTACACTCAGAATGACAATCATGCTCTTAATAGTTGGTGCTTTAAAGAAGGTGGAGACTCTCGAACCGTGGCTTTTGTTGGCAAGGTTGAAAACCCGTGGTCAGAAACAAAAACTAAACATTTACCAGAGCTCTTGGTTTTAAAAACAGAGGTAACAATTTTTTTTAGAATATGCATATTTCGTCAACGAATGCTAGTAGATAACTCAATTACTTCTTGAGCTGGACAAGTTTCGAGGAACGGCTCCCGAATGAGGACGATCACATCCTCTTAATCTCCTTTATTTATCACTGCCAAAGTTTTCTGATTTCTCATGAACAAAGCATGAAGGAGGGTTTGTTTGTTTGTATAATTTTTAATGAGCCGGGCGCACTCTATGCCAGTTCCTTCTCGTATTATGGGTTTGCACATTAGACATGCAATCCCGGGGTGAAGCTTGTCCAACTTAAAAAGATCATGAATTAACTACTACTTCCTCATGAACTAAAGAGAGGCACAAAAGAGAAATGCTTTTTTTGATTAATTTCGAGATGGTACATGAAAGTCTTCGTTAGGAATGGCAGGTAAATACCATGTATAGGAAGGTATGGTGGACTCATATGGCATAACTGGTTTAAAGGAGTTTGGATGCACAAGCAGTCAGTCCGCTTAGTACAGGCGAAGGTTAGCAAAAGACTGGGAGCGACCAACTAAAAGAGCAATGACGGTCATAATCATGCAGAGCGACAAAGCAACATTGAATCGGGCATGGAAGTTATATCGCTACTCAGAAATTAAAGATCATCAAGGCTTGATAGACTTTCTTTACAGTCTTAAATATGCGTGAGCATATGCCAAGTCAATCAAAATAAATTCTTGAAGGAAGATATCACTAGACCATACCACATCATAGGCAAACAAATCATGTTGGTACTCCACTAACACATTGAGAACCCCCCCAGCTATTTGAGACTAACCATAAGAAAACATGAACTACTAAGCACCATTACGCACATAGCATTTTTATCATAGACATATCAACCAATGCAACAGAAGCCAACTCTCTTAACAAGATAAGCATGATAACTAAAGAGAGTTCCAGCAACCAACTAAACAAAAGCTCTTAAAAAGATAAGCATGAAAACTAAGAGCTAAGCATGACAGTAGCTATTGAAAGACAAAGAACACACACAGCAAAGATAGACATGAAAATTCTATGTTATGTTCTAGGTTGAAGTGGAGCGTGTTTCTCTCCCACACAAAGAAAGCTGAGTTCCAACTCGTTATGAACAGCAAGCAAAGCTAAAGAAAACTAAAAAGGAAACTAAAAGCAAGACGCTCCAAGCATAGCACATAACACATGAAGTGATAAAAATATAGTGGAACGAAAGACGAACTGATAATTGTAGATGGAGAAGGGGATGCACGGGGGCATCCCCAAGCTTAGACGCTTGAGTCTTCTTGAATATTTCTTGGGGGTGCACGGGGGCATCCCCAAGCTTGAGCGTTTGACACTCCTGAATCTTTTTATCATCTTCCCTCGCACACTTGAAAACTCCCTTCATACATAACTCATCATAATCTGATTAGCGAGGTTAGTACCCTTAATAAAATAATTTTTCCTTGCTGGAAATAACGATATTCTTGAAGGTCTACTGTTTCTCAAGATTGCCAAAAGGTTTTTGCAAAGAAAAAGCAAGCTCAAGGTTTGCAAAACGAAGAAAAGGCAAAACATGACATAATCTGTGAAAAACAAACCAGCACGTAGTAAATAATTTTTTCGGGGCACTTCTGCAACTCAAATCAAAAAACGCAGAACAGGCGCCCGAAAGCCAATTGTATAGAGTATGCTGTCGAGAAAATTCAGACCAAAAATATGATCTGGTGATTTTATACGATTTTTTCTGTCCAAGGACAGAATCTGTTTCCTGGACAGCACGTCACAACTTTTGAACTTTCTTGCAATCAGAGGCTACACTTGGCACAAAGCTGAAAAGTAAAGATACAATGATGATGCTACTGTAGCAATAACATCAAGACACAACAAAAGCAAAATAAAATTTTATTCATTGTGGGCTGCCTCCCAAAAGCGCTTTCTTTTATGCCTTTAAGCTAGGCATAATGCAAAGAGATCAAGTTTTATCAAGAGTAAAAGAATAGCTAGCCCGTATAACGGACTCAAAAGGTAACTTAATCTTCTTTCTAGGGAAGTGTTCCATCCCTTTCTTGAGAGGAAATTGGAATTTTATATTCCCCTCTTTCATGTCAATGATGGCACCAACGGTGCGAAGAAAAGGACGTCCCAAAATAATTGGACAAGAAGGTTTACATTCAATATCCATAATAGTAAAATCAACGGGAACATAATTGTCATTGACAATGATAAGAACATCGTCGATCCTCCCCAAGGGTTTCTTTATGGAAGAATCAGCAAGACGAACACCAAAAGAACAAGAATCAAAAGGTTTCAATTTAAGCATATCATATATTCTTTTGGGCATAACAGAGGTACTAGCTCCAACATCACATAGTGCATATCAAGAGAAGTTATTCAACTTAATTTTAATCATAGGATCCCAACCATCTTTTAGCTTTCTAGGTATGGAGGCTTCTACCCTAAGTTTCTCCTCCCTAGCTTTGATGAGAGCATTAGTGATATGCTCTGTGTAAGGGCATATTTCTCCCTAAGTAGTTTTGGTGATTGATGACAATACATTTGTGGACTGATCGTGTGCTCTAAGCTCATACAGGTATATCTCCCTTAGGCACAAGACGATTGTTTGCCCCTCGGATTCTATGAAAGACGGTGTTTTCTTTTTGCTCCCTGTCGGTGGCTTTGAGTAATAGGAAAGCCGTACTATTAAGAGGGGGTCCGCGTCGGAAAGGTTTGGGTAGAATCAACACGTACACATCCTTCTCCCGCACCACCTTTCCTTGCTTCTCTAGAGGTCCAACCGGTTACTTCTCGTATTTGCAAAACTGTGTCTTCTTAACTGATCAACTGCTTGGCAAGCGGTAGTACCGCTCAACAAAGCGGTAGTACCGCGCAGGTACACGGTAGTACCGCTCCCACGGTAGTACCGCGTCCCCAGAGCGGTAGTACCGTGTATCTGGCCCAGGCGCTAAGTCTAAGTACAGTAGTGGATGCGGAAGTAATTTTTTACTTCCGCATACAATGCGGTAGTACCGCTTATCCTAAGCGGTAGTACCGTGTCGCATTTTTGCTACTACCGTTTTCCTTGCGGATGTAGCCACAGATGTAATTTATTTCATCCGTGATTGTCAATCATGTCGCAATTTTTGCCTAAGCGGTAGTACCACTCCCATAGCGGTAGTACCGCTCAGCCAGCGGTAGTACCGCAACTCATGCGCGGTACTACCGCTCTCTGCGGGCTGAAAACTCCAATAACGGTTGAATTTGTCCCCCCACTATATATAGGGGGTCTTCTTCTCCAAGAAGACTTACCTCTTCCCCCACTACTCCATTGTTGCTCCAAAAGCTCCATTTCCGCCCGATCTCTCTCCCTAGCTAATCAAACTTGTTGATTTGCTCGGGATTGCTTGAGGAGGCATCGATCTACACTTCCACCAAGAGATATTTGATTCTCCCCACTAATCCCTTGCGGATCTTGTTACTCTTGGGTGTTTGAGCACCCTAGACGGTTGAGGTCACCTCGAAGCCATATTCCATTGTGGTGAAGCTTCGTGGTTTGTTGGGAGCCTCCAAGTTGTGGAGATAGCCCCAACCTTGTTTGTAAAGGTTCGGTTGCCGCCTTCAAGGGCACCACTAGTGGAATCACGGCACCTTGCATCGTGTGAGGGCGTGAGGAGAATACAGTGGCCCTAGTGGCTTCTTGGGGAGCATTGTGCCTCCACACCGCTCCAACGGAGACGTACTTCCCCTCAAAGGGAAGGAACTTCGGAAACACATCCTCGTCTCCACCGGTTCCACTTGTGGTTATTTCTTACCTTTACTTTTGCATGCTTTACTTGTTCAACTCCTATAGCATGCATGTGTAGTTGTTGTCCTCCTTTATCTTAGTTGTCATCCTAGTAGAATATCTAGACAACTTATTTTGTCGCTTAATTTAAAGTGGTTAAGAAAAGCTAAAAATTGTTAGTTGCCTATTCACCCCCCCTCTAGTCAACCATATCGATCCTTTCAATTGGTATCAGAGCCTCGTCTCTTTTTAAGGACTTTACCGTCCGAAGAGTATGGTTAACAACGTAGTCGAGACGGAGGACCATTCCGGTGGAAATCCGTCCTTGCCTACGTCAGACGGGGGAGCCTCGGTCACTCGTGAGGAGTTCAATGTGTCCTTGACCACATTGAAAGAATCACTAGCGAGCGAGGTCAAAGGCATGTTTAAAGAAATGCTTGAGGGGCTTAAATTATCCACCTCACCGTTGGAAGTGGGTCGTCCCGCTACCAACGTGTCGGAGGCTAATCCCGACAAGGGAGAAGCTAGTAGTGAGCAAGCCCCGGTCATTAAGAATGGGAGTGGAAAATTTGCCCAATCTGCTCCTCCTACTCACTATGGAGGACCCGTTCCCACACCGCATTTAAATTCTGTTGGGCCCCCTCCCAAGTTTGTTAAAAATACTGATTTTGCTACTTGGGTGTTTCGTTTCAAACATCATATTAATCATTGTTCCACTAACCTTTGGAGAATCATTGAGCAAGGTTTTTATCCGTATGATCCCGACAACATGACTCCAAGAGAAACTGCCGATCATCATTTCAACGAGTCCGCACTTTGCATTCTTCAAGATTCCATCCCTCCTGAAGACATTGCTCACCTTCGCCCCTTCACTGTGGCCAAGGAAGCATGGGAGCATGTTGGCACAATGTACAAGGGAAGCACAAGTATTCAACGCTCCAACTATGAAGTGGTGCAAGGTGAAGCTGATGAGTTTGCTATGATCAAAGATGAAGATCCTCGTGAACTTTATCGAAGATTAACTATTCTTGCAGTGTCTCTTCGAGATCATGGCAGTAAGGATACAGATGACAATTGGATCAAGCGCAAGTTCCTCAAGGCCATGATGCCCTATCATAAGGCCACGTCCTCTGTCATTCGTCAGAGACCGGACTTCCACACTTTATGCTCAAACGAAGTGTTGGATGAATTTGTTGCCATGAGGATCCTTGACGTAACCGCCGACAATACGGTCCTAAGAGCTCAACGATCCAAGAAGCCTAATCTTGCTCTGAAGGCCAAGGCTTGTGTGGAAGAGGAGGAAGTGGAAGATGATGATGAGTGTTGCCCCGAGGACACCAAATATGCCTATCACGAGCACATGGCTCTTGCTTCAAGGCAATTCTGGGGCAAGAAGAACTCAAGGTCCAACTTTAACAGGAACAACTCTAGTGGGAACAAAGGGAAGCAATGAGTAAGGACATGCTTCAACTGTGGAAATGTAAGTCACTTCGTTGTGGATTGCCCATATGAGAAGACAGAAGACTTTGGAGGCAAGCTTATTCGGAAGGACAAGTCAAAGTCCTATCCCAACAAGAACAACTTCATCAAGAAGACTCCTCCGAAAGTGTTGGTGGCTCAAGAAGAATATGTGGAGGATGATGACAATGATGAAGACGATGAGGTGACCACTATGGCCACAATTGCAATTGCTACCACTCCGCACTCATCTCTCTTCAACTCACCAAACGAGAACATCACCGCCAAGTGTCTCATGGCCAAGGCCACCAACAAGGTAACCCCAAACATCAATACTACTATCTCTTCTAATCCTTCATTGACTAATTGTATTGATGAGGGTGAGGGTATTAAGAAGGGAGAAAATGAATTTGATTTGTTCATAAAGAATCTCAAGGGCAAACCCAAGAAGCATTTTGTTGCTCTCTTGGAACAACTCGGTGAGGCCAATGACATTATCGAGGCTCACGAGGAAACCATTACTAAAATGGAAGGGCATAGTCGAGACTATGCCGATGAGATATCGGATCTCTCTAATGCCCTAGAGGAAGAGCGTGGTCTTCGTTTGACTCTTGAGGAGTCACACAACGATGATCATGCTAAATTAAAGAAAGATCTTGATCATGCTTTAGTTGTCTCTCGTGTCCTTAACTCTGAGAAGGCAAAACTTGAGGTTGACCATGCTAAACTCAAAGAGGAGTTTGACATACTTGACAAGGCTCACAAGGCCTTGAAAGGAATGCATGCTACTCTCAAGGAGGTCTCATGATCAACTCCAAGTTTCGCTAACCAAGGAAAAGGCTATCTTTCCTCGCATGGTTTTAATTGATAATGCAAATGCTACTAACCCATGTTGTGAGCATGTGCATCTTGTTGAAGAGAATGCCGAATTAAAGAAGCAACTTGAGAAAGGCCTTGTGACTTGCATACAAGGTGAGAAGAACCTCAACGCCCTTTTGAGCAATCAAAAGGAAGTTGTGGCAAAGGAAGGAATTGGGTTTGCTCCTAACCCCAAGAAGAAGAAGAATGACAAGACAAAGCAACCACCCCCTCTCCGACAATCCTTTGTGAAAGAAGGAGAGGGCACGTCAACCAAGAAGAAAAATGGTGGTGTCAAGAAAAACTCCACCATACCATCAAACATGGCCGGCGATTTTAATCCTTCATATGTTTTATGCCGTGCTAGTGATGGCCATGTGTTTGCTAAATTTGTTGGTTCTTCTTATGAGTACATTGAATGGTCCATTTGGGTTCCTAAGACCCTTGTCACTAACCTCAAAGGACCCATTACCAAATGGGTACCTAAATCCAAGCATTGATCTATTGTAGGGGTTTGCTTCCGGTGGGGGATCATGGTTGCTCGATAGCGGAGCCGCAAATCATATGACCGGAAGCAAAGACTTGGTGGTGGACGTGCATCTCGGTTCATCTATGGCCACCAACGTCGAATGGGGTGATGCTTCATCTTCTAAGGTATTGGGACTTGGCAAGGTTGTTGTCTCTCATGATCTCACGATCGAGAAAGTCATGCTTGTTGAGTCCCTTGCATACAATTTACTTTCTGTTCGCCAACTTGCACTCATGGGCTTTGCTACATTCTTTGATATTGATTCTGTGGCCCTCTTGTGGAGCAAGACTCTTAAAGTAGCCTATGTTGGGCATGTCGAGAACGGTCTTTATGTGGTTAACTTCTCGAAGCAACCCACTAAGGTCGCGACATGCCTAATGGCTAAAGTTGATGTGGGATGGCTTTGGCATCGCCGTTTGGCCCACGTCAATATGAGATCTTTGCAAAGTCTTCTCAAGGGGGGCCATGTCCGAGGACTAACAAATGTTAGCTTTGCCAAAGATCGTGCTTGCAGGGCGTGCATTGAAGGAAAATTACATGAGAAGGCTCACCCTCCCACGACTATCATCTATTCAAAGAGACCTCTAGAGCTCCTCCACATGGATCTCTTTGGGCCTCCCACTTTTGATAGTCTTGGGGGTAGGAAATATTGCTTGGTGATTGTGGATGATTACTCAAGATATACCTGGGTGTACTTCTTCAAGAAGAAGAGTGAGACCCAACAAACCGTCATCAACTTTGCAAATGAAGCTCAACGACAACATGAAGCAAAGATTTTGATGATCAGAAGTGACAATGGCACCGAGTTCAAGAACTACACCTTGGATGAGTTTCTTGGTGATGAGGGGATCAAACATCAATATGCCGCCCCGTATACCCCTCAGCAAAACGGTGTTGCGGAGAGAAAGAACCAAACCTTAATAGATGCTGCAAGAACCATGATGGCTGAATTCAACTCTCCATACAACTTTTGGGCCGAAGCCATCAACACCGCTTGCCATGCGTCAAATCGTCTCTATCTCCGCAAAGGCTTGAACAAAACTCCGTATGAGATTCTTACCAGTAACAAGCCCAATCTCAAGTACTTCCGGGTGTTCGGGTGTAAGTGTTTCATTCTCAAGAAAGGTGTTCGTTTGTCTAAATTTGAATCTAGAGCTCATGAGGGCATATTTGTTGGTTATGCTACAAACTCTCATGCTTACCGTGTCCTCAACAAGTCCACTGGACTCATAGAGGAGACGAGTAACGTAGAGTTTGATGAAAATAACGGCTCCCAAGTGGAGCAAAGTGGTACTTGTGATGCAGGTGATGAAATTCCTCCTCAAGCCATAAGAAGAATGGGTGTTGGATATATCCTACCCGTTGAGGAACCCCTTGTGGCCGAAGGAGAATGACAATGTTCCACTCAAGTGGAACCATCACCAACCCAAGACCCACACGCTTTCGAAGAACAAAGTGAAGGCCCTCAGCCTGATGAACAAGGCCAAGTGCAAGATCAACCTCAAGTTGGTGAAGAACCACCAATTGATGCACAAGGCCAAGTTCAGTCCCCCGAGCAAGATCAAGGTCAAGAGGAAGCTCAAGATCAAGATCGTGCTCATGATGACGCTCAAGATGATCAACTCAATGCTCCTCAGTTATCACTTGAAGAGCAATTAGAGCGTCGTGCTGCAAAAGTTGCCTCCAGGCTTGCTTCCAACGAGCATCACATCGAGAACATTTTAGGAAGCATCAAAAGGGGGTAAGCACTCGTAGACAATTAGCAAACTATTGTGCTCATCAAGCTTTTGTCTCCTTTGTTGAACCTAAGAAGGTCTATGAGGCGCTCGAAGACCCTGACTGGCTCAATGCCATGCATGAAGAACTCAATAACTTCGAGCGCAACAAAGTGTGGCGTCTGGTGCCAAGACCAAAGGAGAACCATAATGTCATTGGAACCAAATGGATCTTTAAGAACAAGCAAGATGCCCATGGCATTGTCATCCGCAACAAGGCACGTCTGGTGGCTCAAGGCTACTCCCAAGTCGAGGGTATCGACTACGGTGAAACCTTTGCCCCCGTTGCTCGTCTTGAATCCATTTGTTTGTTGCTTGCCTATGCTTCCCATCATAACTTTAAATTGAAACAAATGGATGTGAAAAGTGCATTTCTTAATGGTCCCATTAATGAGTTGGTGTATGTTAAACAACCCCCGGGGTTCGAGGATCCTAAGTTCCCCAATCATGTGTATCAACTTGATAAGGCACTCTATGGCCTTAAACAAGCCCCACGAGCGTGGTATGAGCACCTTACCGAGTTGTTACAAGATCGTGGGTTTGAAATTGGGAAAAAATCGACCCCACTCTTTTTACTAAGAAGGTCAAAGGGGAGTTGTTTGTATGCCAATTATATGTTGATGATATTATCTTTGGTTCTCCTAACAAAGCTTTCAATGATGAGTTCGCCGCACTCATGACCACACATTTTGAGATGTCCATGATGGGAGAGTTGAAGTACTTCCTTGGATTTGAGATCAAACAACGAAGATAAGGCATATTCATCAAACAATCCAAGTATACTCAAGACATGCTCAAGAGGTTCAACCTTAGTGATATCAAGCCGGCTACCACTCCAATGCCAACCAAATGCCAACTTGACATTGATCCCAATGGTAAAGCAGTGGATCAAAAGGTATATCGCTCTATGATCGGATCCTTGCTTTACCTTTGTGCATCTAGACCGGATATTATGTTGAGTGTGGGAATTTGTGCACGGTTTCAAGCCTCACCTAAGGAAAGTCACTTTGTGGCTGTCAAGCGAATCTTTCGATATTTGGCTCATACCCCAAACTTTGGCTTATGGTACCCAAGAGGAGCAAATTTCAACCTTGTTGGTTTCTCTGATTCTGACTGGGCGGGAGACAAAGTGGATAGGAAGTCCACCTCGGGAGGGTGCCAATTTCTTGGTTGCTCTCTTGTTAGTTGGTCTTCCAAAAAGCAAAGTTGTGTATCTCTCTCGTCCACCGAAGCAGAATATGTGGCCGCTGGCAGTTGCTGTGCTCAACTCTTATGGATGAGGCAAACTTTAAAGGATTACGGTGTCACTTGTGACAAAGTGCCTCTTTGGTGTGACAATGAAAGTGCCATCAAGATTTCTCTCAACCCGGTGCTACACTTCAAGACGAAGCATATAGAGATTCGGTATCACTTCATCCGGGATCACATAAGGCAAGGAGAAATCGAGCTTCACTACGTCAACACTCATGATAACCTTGCAGATATCTTCACGAAGCCTCTGGATGAAGCAAGATTTCACGAGTTAAGGCATGAGCTAAATATCATTGATTTGAGCAATGTGGTTTGAATCTGTGCACACACTCCTCACACTCGACATAGCTATCTTGTCTAGATGTAGGCATGGACTTAGGGGGAGTACTGTTCTCTCAATGAACTATTCCTCCCCCCATTATGCATAAACTAACCAAAACTTCTTCATTTGCCATACATAGTTGGCTTAAATGCTTTAAGTCGAGCTTTGATCATGGGCCCAAGGATAATTCTTTGCGGTGTCATATCTATAAAACTCAAACATAGGTGGCCTCGGCCACCGCCCTCTTGTGAGGAATTTGTGTTACTTGTTTTGCCTGTGCACATGGTGTTTTTACTCTCTCTAGTGCTTAAAGCCTCTTGCCTTTTCGTGCATTTTCTTGGGGGAGCGGTACTACCGTGATTGGTTACGGTACTACCGCGGAGGACATATGGTACTACCGCACCTCCAGCACGACAGTAATTTTTTACCGCCGCTGGTAGGGCGGTACTACCGCCCGGCAAGCGGTACTACCGTGCGAGCGGTACTACCGCAATGACCGCGGTACTACCGCACATATCCGAACGTGTGGGGGTTATAAGCAGGCAGGGGGAGTTCCATCTCCCCCATACCCATTCACTCCTAACCCCCACGTCGTCCCTATCTCTCTCTCTCAAGAACGCCGCCGGAGGACCTCGCCGGATCTCCTCCCTCGGCCACTCTTCTCGCATTCCGACCGGTGGAATCGATCCCCACCACGTCCTCTTGCCATGGATGCAGGTTTCACCCCTTTTCCCCTCTTCTTATTGCCTTGCCTGAGTTTTTAGGGTTAGGGGAGATGCTTAGTGTTCTCGTGTTCTTCGTGATCTTATCCATGGATGCTTAGGATGTGGGAGAGTGTTTGTGCACTAGAAATATGATTAGAGTTGTTGCTACGAAGTTACTATGATCAGCCGTAGTACCGTGTGTTGATCTCTTTGGCCGTTTCTAGATCTGCTCTTCTCAGATCTGTTTCGTGCGGTACTACCACTGGAGAACCGCGGTACTACCGCACGATGTAATCCAGATCTGATCTGACCTGAGCGGTACTACCGCTGTCCTCAGCGGTACTACCGCTCGGGCGGAAGTAAAAATTTAGTACTGCTTGCCGAGCGGTACTACCGCGACCCAATGCGGTACTACCGCTCCGCATGCAGCACTAAGTTTTTAGTTCTGCCCCTTTGACGGAAGTAAAATATTACTACCGCAACGTATGCGGTACTACCGCATCCGTATGCGGTACTACCGCTTACGTTGCGGTACTAATATTTTAGTTCCGTCTCTTCTGGCGGAAGTAAAATATTACTACCGCAGTGTACGCGGTACTACCGCATCCACCTGCGGTACTACCGCTTACATTGCGGTACTAATTTTTTAGTTCCGCCTCTTCTGGCGGAAGTAAAATATTACTACCGCAGCGTATGCGGTACTACCGCATGTGACATGCGGTACTACCGCTTACCCTGCGGTACTAATTTTTTTTACTTCCGCAAGGGTCAGCAGTACTACCGCTTGTATCATATTTTCTTCGTAGCATGATCTCTTTCCTATTCTCGTGGTTTCTTGTGTATTTCGAGGCTTTGGCATTGATTCTTCTTGTGTTTGTGTTGTTGTGGTCCTATGTTTGTGTTTTTAGGTGGTGGCTCCGGTTTTGAGGGTCGTCGTACCAACCCTGTCCGCGACACCGGTTCCAAACGTCTGCGTACCCCAAGTGATGTGCCAGAGGGCTCCAATCCCCAACGCCGGTACAAGACTTCAGCCAACAAGCGTAAGGAATCCTCAATTTCCATGGAGGAGATGCCTGCTGCTGAGTTCATGTCATGAAGGAAGGTCAACCCGTATGGAGATCCCCGTGAGCACTTTCCTGGTGATGATATCTTCTGGACCAAGCAGCAGTTTCGCATCTACCATGAGGTGCTCAAGACCAAGGCCAATCTTTATCTGGATGCTCACTGGGTGGATGTGGATCACATGAGGAAGGACAAGAACCGAGCATACTTTGCAGAAGCTCTTGATTTGATCGAGCAGTTGGGCCTGGAGCACATCATGACCTTCCAGAATGACTTTGATCCAGAGATTATTGCTCAGTTCTATGCCTCTGTCAATTTCCAAGCCAAGGAGGATCGCCCCATGACGTGGATGACCAATGGTCACAAGATGACCTCTACTTGGAAGGAGTTCATGGATCTTCTTCAGCTTCCTGATGAGGGCCTCCATACCCCAATTGGTTTTCGGCCTCACGCCAATCCTGAATCAGCAAACAAAGACAAACTGCTTCCATTTTATGAGGAAAAGACTCTTGCTAGTGGCAAAACGACTTGGGTGTTGAACCCCTTCTTGGACATCATGTATCGGATCCTTCGCAACACTCTGTTCCCTCGTGTTGGCGATAAGGACAAGGTCCATGCCTACCTGGTGGACATGCTACTGATGTGTCAAGAGGCTCGCTCAGCCCAGGCTACACCGCTTGACATTTCCCACATCATGTGGAATGAGCTCCGTTTTGCCATCTACTCTCGCAAGGTACCCATCTATGGTCCATACTTGTTTCTGCTGATCTCCAAGACTTGGGAGAAGTTGTACCCAGAGGAGGAGTTCGAGGCTGACTGCTACCGCCATGAGCCCATCCGGCTTCGAGTCAAGACTCGATGGGCCAACACCACCACTCGTGCTCAGGCTGCTGCTGCCCAGATGGGCACTGAGGAGGGGCCTGTGGAGGAGACTGCTGATGTCCGCTCTGGCCGTTTTGCCCATTCTTCTTCCTCTGCAGTGGAGAAGCCTTCTTGGGCTAAAAAGCTTCAACAGAAGATGAAGGCCCTTTTCTGCATGCAGGCTAAGGGGCAATACCAGGCTCATGTGACTGACAAGAAGACTCGCCAGCGTGACAAGAAGATTCTGGCTCTCTATGGCGAGGAAGTTTCCAATGGATCTGAGAATGACATCACACCTGAGGCTACCTGGATGGCTCGCCGGGGTTACAAGTGGTCAGAATCTGATGAGGAGTTTCAGGAGGAGCAGCAGGGGTCTGAAGATGAGTATCAGGAGGAGCATCAAGGGTTTGATGATGAGTATGACGACTGAGCTTCTCCCGGGCTGCCACACGTCTTAGTGTCCTCTTTTCCCCTTTGTGGTGTCTCGATGACAAAGGGGGAGAGTGATTTGCCGTCTTGTGCCTGTTCTTGTGTTTTTCGTTGAACTCTGGTTTATTTGCGTGTTTGTGTCGTGTGCGTGAGACTATCATATGGTGTAAGACATATGCCCCGTTATCGTTAAACTTATCTTTATGTCTTTAATTTTTATCCAGTGCAGTCAGTTTTTATATAGAGTATCTCGTGTGTAGATTATAGGGGAGCACTACCCAGCATGTGTGTTGTGCAGTCCAAAGCACAATCTTGTGAAGGCACACATCCAGGGGGAGCTCACCTATACTCTAGGGCTTGGATTGCATACTCTATTATTTCTTCTCTGTGCAAATCTAATGTTGTCATCAATACACCAAAAAGGGGGAGATTGTAAGGGCATATTTCTCCCTAAGTAGTTTTGGTGATTGATGACAATACATTTGCGGACTGATCGTGTGCTCTAAGCTCATACAGGTATATCTCCCTTAGGCACAAGACGATTGTTTTCCCCTCGGATTCTATGAAAGACGGTGTTTTCTCCCTTAGGCAAATCTAATGTTGTCATCAATACACCAAAAAGGGGGAGATTGTAAGGGCATATTTCTCCCTAAGTAGTTTTGGTGATTGATGACAATACATTTGCGGACTGATCGTGTGCTCTAAGCTCATACGGTGTTTTCTTTTTGCTCCCTGTCGGTGGCTTTGAGTAATAGGAAAGCCGTACTATTAAGAGGGGGTCCGCGTCGGAAAGGTTTGGGTAGAATCAACACGTACACATCCTTCTCCCGCACCACCTTTCCTTGCTTCTCTGGAGGTCCAACCGGTTACTTCTCGTATTTGCAAAACTGTGTCTTCTTAACTGATCAACTGCTTGGCAAGCGGTAGTACCGCTCAACAAAGCGGTAGTACCGCGCAGGTACACGGTAGTACCGCCTGCCGACACGGTAGTACCGCTCCCACGGTAGTACCGCGTCCCCAGAGCGGTAGTACCGTGTATGTGGCCCAGGCGCTAAGTCTAAGTACAGTAGTGGATGCGGAAGTAATTTTTTACTTCCGCATACAATGCGGTAGTACCGCTTATCCTAAGCGGTAGTACCGTGTCGCATTTTTGCTACTACCGTTTTCCTTGCGGATGTAGCCACGGATGTAATTTATTTCATCCGTGGTTGTCAATCATGTCGCAATTTTTGCCTAAGCGGTAGTACCGCTCCCATAGCGGTAGTACCGCTCAGCCAGCGGTAGTACCGCAACTCATGCGCGGTACTACCGCTCTCCGCGGGCTGAAAACTCCAATAACGGTTGGATTTGTCCCCCCACTATATATAGGGGGTCTTCTTCTCCAAGAAGACTTACCTCTTCCCCCACTACTCCATTGTTGCTCCAAAAGCTCCATTTCCGCCCGATCTCTCTCCCTAGCCAATCAAACTTGTTGATTTGCTCGGGATTGCTTGAGGAGGCATCGATCTACACTTCCATCAAGAGATATTTGATTCTCCCCACTAATCCCTTGCGGATCTTGTTACTCTTGGGTGTTTGAGCACCCTAGACGGTTGAGGTCACCTCGAAGCCATATTCCATTGTGGTGAAGCTTCGTGGTTTGTTGGGAGCCTCCAAGTTGTGGAGATAGCCCCAACCTTGTTTGTAAAGGTTCGGTTGTCGCCTTCAAGGGCACCACTAGTGGAATCACGGCACCTTGCATCGTGTGAGGGCGTGAGGAGAATACGGTGGCCCTAGTGGCTTCTTGGGGAGCATTGTGCCTCCACACCCCTCCAACGGAGACGTACTTCCCCTCAAAGGGAAGGAACTTCGGAAACACATCCTCGTCTCCACCGGTTCCACTTGTGGTTATGTATTACCTTTACTTTTGCATGCTTTACTTGTTCAACTCCTATAGCATGCATGTGTAGTTGTTGTCCTCCTTTATCTTAGTTGTCATCCTAGTAGAATATCTAGACAACTTATTTTGTCGCTTAATTTAAAGTGGTTAAGAAAAGCTAAAAATTGTTAGTTGCCTATTCACCCCCCTCTAGTCAACCATATCGATCCTTTCACTCTGTGAAGGCAAGGTTAAGTGTGCTAGTGCGGGGATCTCTAGACATCTTGTGAAGGAAATCAATAACTTTGGTAAGGGTGCAATTATCAAAATCAAGGTCACTACTATCAAGTAAAGTGGTAGTGGTGTCCTTTAGGCTCACTTGTTTGGTAGTTTCTATGGTCATAGCATCACCATTAATAGGTCCAATGGGACCAGGAGTGCATTGGGTGCTAAGAGTTTGGATATCCTCAACAACTTGGATAGTAGCAACAGTGTGGTGGGTAGGAAGGTTCTTAATTTTATCTTCTTCCTCCTTTTCTCTAGCCCATCTCTCTTTAAGTTTAGCCAACATCCTAATGTTTTCATTAATTTGCACTTGAATAGCATTCATAGGAGTGGTCTTCCTCTCCTCAAGAGGGGAAGTTCTAATTTTAGGCAACTCTACCTCATGGGCTAAATTGTCTACCTTCGAAGAGAGATCATCTAGTTTGGCTAGTTTTTCTTCTACACTCTTATTGAAGGCTTTTTGGGTAGTGATGAAATCTTTAAGCATAATCTCTAGTTCAGAAGTGGAGTTCTTGGTGCTAGGATAAGCATTGTTGTTCCCATAGGAATTAGAGGGGAACGGTCTAGGATTGCTACCAAAATTACTCCTATAAGCATTGTTATTAAAATTGTTTCTAGAGATAAAGTTCACATCTACTTGTTCTTGAGCAATCAAAGAATTTAAAGGAACATCACGAGGATCAATAGAAGATTGCTTGGAAAGTAGAGACATGATCAAGTCAACTTTTTCATTTAGGCAGGAAATCTCCTCGACAGAGTTTACCTTCCTACCTGTTGGAGCGCGTTCGGTGTGCCATTGGGAATAATTGGTCATCATCTCATCGAGAAGCTTCGTGGCAGCACCAAGTGTAGTTGACATAAAGGTTCCTCCCGCGGCCGAATCTAACAAGTTCCGTGAGGTAAAGTTCAAGCCTGCATAAAAAGTTTGGATAACCATCCAAGTAGTCAAACCATGAGTAGGGCAGTTCTTGACAAGAGATTTCATGCGTTCCCAAGCTTGGGCAACGTGTTCATTATCCAATTGTTTGAAATTCATTATGTTACTCCTTAGTTGGATAATTTTAGCAGGTGGATAGTACTTTCCAATAAAAGCATCCTTGCACTTGTCCCAAGAATCTATGCTATTTCTAGGCAAGGATTGAAACCAGATTTTAGCTCCTCCTCTCAAGGAGAAAGGAAAAAGCTTAAGCTTAACAATATTACCATCTATTTCTTGGTATTTTTGCATATCACAGAGTTCAACAAAATTGTTTAAGTGTAAAGCAGCATCATCTCCAGCACCGGAGAATTGATCTTTCATAACTAGGTTCAATAAAGGAGGTTTAATTTCATAAGAAGGTGCTGAAGTGGCAGGTGTAGTGATAGGCGTGCAGATAAAGTCATCATTGTTATGACTAGTGAAGTCACACAACTTGGTGTTCTCGGTGGAACCCATAGCAGCAAGCAAGCAAGATAACTATTTTTGTGATTTTTTGATAAAGGGAACTAAAGCAAAAACTGAAAGGTAAACTAACAAGACTAAAAAGCAAAGGTAAAAGATAGCGTGCAACGCCCCTATCTTGAAGAGTGGAGTCCCCGGCAACGGCGCCAGAAAAATTTGCTTGATGGCTTCTCGCCCCTCGTTGGTTACCCCAAGTGGAAGGTTTGAGATGTAGTGTAGCGGTAGTTTTCCCTTGGCAAAGATACCAAGGATCGAATTCCCCTGAGACTCCAAGGTTCAACAAGAAGGTGTCAACTGCTAGCGGCGCAACTAGCGATCGACCGGACCTGCACACAGATACAAATAACTTTGCTCCCAACGAGTACAAAGAGGTTGTCAATCCCTCCGGCCTTGTCGTTTACAAAGGATCAAACGCAAGAGATAATAGTGATAGGTAAAACTGCAACTAGTAAGTAAGAACTGAAAGTAAATAGCGGATGTGATCAGTGATGGTAATATGGACTGGGGTCCCATGATGTTCACTAGTGATGTCTCTCTCCCAAAAGACGATAAAACAGCTAAGCGAGGTAAACAAATTACAGCTGGGTGATAACCCTCAACCATAAGGGATCGAGATAGTCTTCGCGGGTAAGAATAACCCAATTTATTGATTCGACACATGGGGAGCCAAAGAGTATTTATAAGCTTTGACAGTTGAGTTGTCAATTCAACCGCACCTGAAATATACTTACTTGCAACAAAAGATAAGTGGTAACAGTGATATGATAGTGATGATAGTAATAGTAAAAGTAAACAGCAAAAGTAAATAGCAGTAGTAAATGGCAAGAATAGCAACTAGTGACAAGCAGGATTTAAAACACTGTAGGCTAGGGAGATGGATGGTTGGGCGCTGCATGGATGAGATAGATTCTAACTTGGGGCACGGCACACGGAAAAGTAACGATCATCTAGGCAAATATCAAACATTAGGCATGTATCCCGTAGGTAGTTGTACGTGCTTGCAATAAGAACTTGCACAACATCTTTTGTCCTACCATCCCGCTACGAACGGGGCCAAAAGGAACTTATGGATATTAAGGTGCTCCTGTCAAAGAGCACCGGAACAAAGCAATGAACTCAATGGATACATGTAATCCTCAAACTACGGATCATCCCCTTTGGTGTCCCAAGCTGTCACTTTTGGGATTGCCGGTTCCGAACCGTAACAGGTGCAAACAACTCATAGATAGGATCACGAACACAAATATATTCATGCAAACACATATGGTTCATATCTGAAATCATGGCACTCGGGCCCTAAGTGTCAAGCATTAAGAATAACAAGTTGAAGCAAAGATGATAAACACCATAGTAGATGATAGGCAACATGCCCCCAACGATCTGATAAACTATTACATGATCTAACTCATCCAATCCCTACCATCCCCTTCGCCTACAGCGGGGGAATTACTCACACATGAAAGGGGAAGTCATGGAGGGATGATGGAGTGGTGATGATGATGACGATGGCGACGATCTCCCCTCTCCGGAGGCCAATTCAGCCTCTAGATTAGCCCTCCCGAGGAAGAACAGAGGGTGGCGGCGGCTCCGCGACGAAAAACTGCGAAAGAACTTCTGATCTGGGATTTCAGCGTCGGGATTAAAAATACGAGGTGAAGTAGGGCACCAGGGGGCGTGGGACCCACCCAGGCGGCCCCCCGGCGCGGCCCAGGGGGGGGGCGCCCACAGGGCGCCTGGGCAGCCCCTGGCCCCCCTCTGGCCCCACTTCTGGTTCCTGGTTCCTTCGGGTGCGTGGATTTTCTGTGATTTTTCGTGGATTTTTCTGAGATATCTAAAAATCCGTTTTCCTGCACACAAATAAACCATACAGACAGCTCTGCTGAAAACAGCGTCAGTCCGGGTTAGTTTAGTCCAAATCATGCAAGAATGAGGCCAAAACAATATCAAAAGTGTTTGGAAAAGTAGATACGTTTGAGACGTATCAACTCCCCCAAGCTTAGCATATTGCTTGTCCTCAAGCAATTCAGTTCAACAAACTGGACGCGACAAAGAAAACTTTGACAAACTCTTTTGCTTCATTAGATGTATATAAGCATGTACTACGAAAAGAGTTAGCAAGTATTGAAACAGTACTTATGAGGACAATGCAAGGAGCAATCCTTCTTTCAAGTGACTAGTCACAAATATTTAAAAGTAAATAATACATTACTGAAAATCAAGACAAGATTACATTGCACATAGCTTGAGCATATTAGGGTGGTATCTCGCTAGCCTCCATGAGTGAAGCAAAACATAAATGCAGAAACTCCTCCAGAGTTTTAAAGGAGACTAGAACTAAGAATTTCAGAATAAATCATATCACAAGTATGCAGAAGACAATGTAATACTTTGGGACAATGCACATTACACTCAGAATGACAATTATGCTCTCCTAGTCGGTGCTTTGAAGAAAGAAGGTGAGACTCTCGAACCGTGGCTTTTATTGGCAAGGTTGAAAACCCGTGGTCGGAAACAAAAACTAAACATGTACCAGAGCTCTTGGTTTTAAAAACAGAAGTAAACATATTTTGAGAAGTGCATATTTCGTCAACGAATGCTAGCAGATAACTCAATCACTTTTTGAGTGGACAAGTCTCGAGGAACGGCTCCCGCATGAGGACGATCACATCCTCTTAATCTCCTTTGTTTATCACTGCCAAAGTTTTCTGATTTCTCATGAACAAAGCGTGAAAGAGGGTTTGTTTGTTATATTATCTTTTTGAGCCGGGCGCACTCAATGCCAGTTCCTTCTCATATTAGGGGTTTGCACATTAGACATACAATCCAGGGGTGAAACTTGTCCAACTTAAAAAGATCATGAATTAACTACTACTTCCTCATGAGCTAAAACATAGGCACAAAAGAGAAATGCTTTTGATTAGTTTCGAGATGGTACATGAAAGTCTTCGTTAGGAATGGCAGGTAAATACCATGTATAGGAAGGTATAGTGGACTCATATGGCATAACTGGTTTTAAGGATCTGGATGCACAAGCAGTCAGTCCGCTTAGTACAGGTGGAGGTTTAGCAAAAGACTAGGAAGCGACCAACTAGAGAGCAATAACGGTCATAATCATGCAGAGCGACAAAGCAACATTGAATCGGGCATGAAAGTGATATAACTATTCTGAAACTCAAAGATCATCAAGGCAGAGTAGACTTTTTAGTCTTAAACATGTGTAAGCATGTGCCAAGTCAATCCAAAAATTCTCTAAAGGGAAATACCACCTTACTATACCAGACTATGAACAGTGCAATGCATGTAGATCATTTCAATAACACATTATATACTCTAGTTATTCGAGACTAGCCACAAGGAAAGCATGAACCACTGGAGGAGCATTGTAAACATAGCACTATGTCGCTACAAGCTGGTCTCTAGATCATAAGTACATGCATATGTACAAAAGTAGAAACAAAAAGAGTTCATACCGGTCTTCCCTATTGCTTCCCTTCAGTCGATCTTCGTCATCACTGCTTGTCACTTGCACGATCGAACGTAGGAAATATAATTAAATGCCATCACGGACTCGAGCTGAACTCTGAAAACAAAGCAAACTAAAGAGAGAAAGGAAATCATTTTGGGTTTTTCAAAGGTTGAATAAAAGCAAAAGAAAGAGAAAATCTTTTTGTTGTTTTTGCAAAGAGAGAAATAAAGAAGAACGGGCAAAAACTTCGAAAAGATCGAAGTGAATAAAGCGGATAATACAATGGAAAAGTGAGAAGGGCACGTACTCCCCCAAGCTTAGGCTTTTGGCCTAAGTTGGTAGCAGCTACTGCCCCCAGGAGCCTCCTACTCCAGGGGTATGGTGGTGAGTCCAAGGGTCGTAGAAGGATGCTGGCGCGTACACCGAACTCCTCGGAGTCTCCCACGAGGAAGGTTCCGAGCGCCAAACAGAGGAAGACCCTTCACCAAACTCGGTGGCGGTCTCTTCCTGAAAATGTGGTATCTCACCGTGCCTCTCCTCGTCGGGCACAACCCCCTCTATGGGGTTATGAAACTGATGCTGGACCATGAACTCATCGAACTGAACAACATCAAAGGACCATCCGTTCCTGCGAGAAAAATCAAACAAAAGAGGTGCAGGTAGACGGATCTTGCGTTACGCGGTAGTTCCGAAACGCAAGATATAAATAAGATTATCAAGCTCAGAACCCATGGTAACAAACTTATGCCTTTTCATAGTAGCAAGATCAAAGCTTAAATAAGTAAAAGGAGTATCATCAGGGTGTGGGGTGCCTCCAAGATGCTCTAAGATAAGTGTGGCGTAAACGCCACCATATAAATCCCCCTGTTACCGTTCATAGCAAGGCGTCGAGCAATTAAGGTACCCAGATTATAAGCAGACCTCCCTGAGAGGGCTGCTGCCAGGATAGCAATATCCGGAGCAGAAATGTTGCTCGTGTTGTCACGAGCTAACACCCCTCTAGCAATATAATATGCAAAATACCCGAGGTGAGGAAATAAGATGCTGGAGATCTTCGACCGATGAATATCCCTCGTACCCATGCTGCAGAGGGAGTTGATGACGGTTTTCAGCTCGGAGGGCTGAGTGGCCATCCTAGCCGTCTTCCCAACGTTCTGCACACCTATTATTTCACAAAAATTTCCCAAAGTCATGGTGATAAGATCATTATAAATTTTAAACTCAGTAGCACCTGAATCAGGATTATATCTAAAACTGTTAATGAAAATGGAGGTGAGTTTTTGATACTGAGTAACACGGCTCGTGACCAGCCGTGTCAAACCTGCATTAGCACAAAGATTATAAAACTCATCCTTGATTCCCGCAGCTCCCATGAATTCATCACATGGAAACGTCATCGCACGTGCTGGACTTGTGTCTTCCAACAACTCCAGGGGCACATGATCTTCATTATAGCTCACCCTAGCAGTCGATGGTGAAGCTGCGGCTCTAGTAACTCGATCGGAGTGTGCGGGCCTCCTCTTCTCAAGCCACCCTTTTGCCCTTCCTAACAAACTCATTTCTGAATTTTTTTATAATTTACAAAAACGAGGATTAAAACAAAGTGAGCTAAGGCAAACTACTCAACTCACTTGCCCAAGGCATAAACTTGCATCAAAACTTGGAAAATAACTTTCTACACATGCATGCAAGCTCATCTCTACAGCACCAAGAACTACTAAATACTCACAAATGAAGCCACCAATCAAAAATCTAATTGGAGGGGTGGAGGAGTCACATACCAGGGAGTATTTGCTCAAAATTTCAGCTCAAATGATGGGCTGTAGAGAGAGATCGAAGAATCGCCTCCAAGAACAGCAAGAACACAAGAACGGGAGCAGAACTCGTGTTTTTGGAGAAAGAGAGAGAGGGAGGAAGAAGACATATCTGGAGGGGGGTCCCGTGGGCCCCAGGCGCCCTATGGGCGCGGCCAGGGGCTGGGCCGCGCCAGCTGGCCACCTGGGCCACTGGTGGCTCCCCCTGGCTGGCCCCAGGCCTTTCCGGGTCTCTCCCGACGTGGAAATTTTTATTATAATTTTTCTGGATTTTTTCTGAAAACTTCACTGTTGAATTTTTTTCGAAGTTCAAAAAGCTGCGAAACTCTCTGAAAACTTGAAGCAGTTAGTAATATTGTGAAGCTTCAAAAACATAAATACTTGGTACAGCTAGTAGGACAAAACTAAAAATAAGTGAAAACATAACAAGCTCAACTTTTTATCTATATAAACCATATTTGCTAATAAGGTTGATCAAGTCTTACCAACAAACAGGCGATATATAGAGCAAAAAGTCTCACCTCCTACGAAGTAATCACTGAACCTTTACCTTGATGGACATTGTCCCTACCATGATAGTTTTGTATTTGTGAGGCACATGTAGTGGACAGTCCCATTCTCCAATTTTCACGGTCTCGATATTCTCTATAGAGTTGAGGCCATGCCTCCTGTCGGTCTTCTTCGGAAAATATACCGTGTATTCTTTATCATTCACATGAAAGGTAACCTTCCCTTTATTGCAATCAATAATAGCACCTGCGGTGTTAAGAAAAGGTCTACCAAGAATAATGGACATGCTCCCATCCTCGGGCATGTCAAGCACAACAAAATCAGTAAGAATTAAACAATTAGCAACTTCTACGGGAACATCCTCACAAATACCTATCGGAACAGCGGTTGACTTGTCAGCCATCTGAAGGGAGATATCTGTAGGAATTAGTTTCTCTAAACATAGCCTCTTGTAAAGAGAGAGAGGCATAACACTCACTCCTGCTCCAAGATCACATAAAGCAGTTTTGACATAATTATTCTTTATGGAGCAAGGAATGGTGGGTATACCTGGATCACTGAGATTCTCAGGAATCTTGCCACTGAAAGAGTAGTTAGCAAGCATAGTAGATATTGCATCATTAGGAACTTTTCTTTTATTAGTGACAATATCTTTCATATATTTTGAATAAGGAAGTAACTTAATAGCATCAGTCAAAGGGATTTGAAGAAAAAGAGGTTTAATCCACTCACAAAACTTATTGTAATGCTCTTCTTCTTTGGATTTGATGGACTTACCTGGAAAGGGCATGGGTTTCTGTACCCATGGTTCTCTTTCCTTCCCATGTTTTCTTGCAATGAAGTCCTCTTTAGTGTACCTCTTACGTTTGTCAGGTGCTTCTTCTCCTCGAACTTCAGGCGGATCATTTTTCTCATTATTATTACCTTCAGGTTCAGCACCGTCTTCAGTCTCAGCATCAGAGATAGATACACTGTTGGGATCAATAGCTGGTTCTTCATCTGCAATAGGATAATTAGAATTGTCAGTCTCCTTGTGTTTCTTCTTTCTCTTTGGAGAGCCAACGATTTCTTCTTCCTGCATTTGAGAATCCTGCTCGATTCTCTTCGGATGCCCCTCTGGATAAAGAGGATCTTGAGTGCTAGTTCCTCCTCGGGTCTTAATCCCGAAAGCCTGCAAATTATGTTGTTTGGCATTGTTAGCAAGCAAATCTCTTTGCACATTAGAAATTTGATCAAGTTGAGTTTGAACCATATGAAAATGCTTCACAAGACATTGAACATCATTAACTGTTCTATCTAAAACATCAAGCAGTCTTTTGATAGCAAGGGAATTATCATGCAACTGACTTTCTATCCTCTCATTAAAATGATTCTGTTTCATAATAAAATTATCAAACTCATCTAAACATTGATCAGGAGGCTTACCATGAGGGATGTCACTTGCGTTGAAATCTAAAAGAGAGTGTACCTCTACCATAGGAGGGTGAGTAGTAGGCTCACACAGCTTCTCAATAGGGGGTAGATTCTTCACGTCTTCAGCTTTAATACCTTTCTCTTTAATAGACTTCTTTGCTTCTCGCATATCCTCGGGGCTTAGAACAAACATGCCCCTCTTCTTTGTTGGTGGAGGTGGTTCAGGGACGGACCAATCTTCATGGTTTTTGGCAATCCTGCCCATCAAATCTTCCGCATTGTCCGGTGTTCTTTTCCTGAAAACACAACCAACACAACTATCCAAATAGGACCTGGATTCATCAGTTAGACCAGCATAGAATATATCGATTAATTCATTCTTAGGGATTTCATGTCCTGGTCTAGCCCGAATCAGACCGCAGTACCTCCCCCAAGCTTTAGGGAGGGACTCATCCTGCAACTGTTTAAAGTTATAAGTTCTTTGTAAAGCAGCATGTTGCATGTGAGCAGGAAAGTACTTATCAACAAAAGAGTGAGCTAAGTCCTGAGGACTCTTAATGGAACCGCATGGGAGTGAATCATACCATGCTTTAGCACCCTCCTTCAAGGAGAAAGGAAGAAGCTCGGTGATATAAAAGTATCGTATCTTCTCATCTGTGGTAAACAGGCTACCCAACTCACCGAGTTTAGTCAGGTGTGCAATAGCATCATCATTTTCTCTGCCATAAAAGGGGTCAGCTTCAACCATAGGTATAAGTGAAAGATCAACAGAGAAATCATAATCAGGATCATCAATGCATATAGGAGATGTAGCAAATTCAGGATTAGGAACGGTTTTGTTCTTCAAAGAGTGTTTTTCAAATAGTTTCTTAATAACTTCAGGGTCAGAGCCAGCAAACTCTGTCAGTTCCCTGCATAGATCTTCATCAAGCATATAGTAATCATCATCAAGGAGCCTCTCTTTGAGTTTACTCAAATCAGGATAGTCATAAGTTTCACCAATAGGGTAGCGAGCAACAGGAAGTTCAATTCCAGATTTTTTAGCAGCAGCAGCAATTTGTTTCTCAAGAGCATAACCAAGTGAACTAATATCATCAAAATCAGTAGAAGCATTATCAAGAGTATCAGACATAGTAACAGATTCAGTAGGAGCATCATGTGGTGGTGGTGAGGCAAACTTACTCATAACAGAAGGTGAATCAAGTGTAGCACTAGTGCTCAGAGCAGTACCTCTTCTTGTAGTAGATAGTAAGATCGGAACCTTGGGGGTCCCCTTTCTTACCCATAGTGAATGAAGTGCAGCAGGTAGGATACCTCAAGTAGACTTGTAAATATTGCTATGCTCCCCGGCAACGGCGCCAGAAAACGGTACTTGATAACCCTCAACCGTAAGGGATCGAGATAGTCTTCGCGGGTAAGAATAACCCAATTTATTGATTCGACACACGGGGAGCCAAAGAGTATTTATAAGCTTTGACAGTTGAGTTGTCAATTAAACCGCACCTGAAATATACTTACTTGCAACAAAAGATAAGTGGTAACAGTGATATGATAGTGATGATAGTAATAGTAAAAGTAAACAGCAAAAGTAAATAGCAGTAGTAAATGGCAAGAATAGCAACTAGTGACAAGCATGATTTAAAACACTGTAGGCTAGGGAGATGGATGGTTGGGCGCTGCATGGATGAGATAGATTCTAACTTGGGGCACGGCACACGGAAAAGTAATGATCATCTAGGCAAATATCAAACATTAGACATGTATCCCGTAGGTAGTTGTACGTGCTTGCAATAAGAACTTGCACAACATCTTTTGTCCTACCATCCCGCTACGAACGGGGCCAAAAGGAACTTATGGATATTAAGGTGCTCCTGTCAAAGAGCACCGGAACAAAGCAATGAACTCAATGGATACATGTAATCCTCAAACTACGGATCATCCCCTTTGGTGTCCCAAGCTGTCACTTTTGGGATTGCCGGTTCCGAACCGTAACAGGTGCAAACAACTCATAGATAGGATCACGAACACAAATATATTCATGCAAACACATATGGTTCAGATCTGAAATCATGGCACTCGGGCCCTAAGTGTCAAGCATTAAGAATAACAAGTTGAAGCAAATATGATAAACACCATAGTAGATGATAGGCAACATGCCCCCAACGATCTGATAAACTATTACCTGATCTAACTCATCCAATCCCTACTATCCCCTTTGCCTACAGTGGGGGAATTACTCACACATGAAAGGGGAAGTCATGGAGGGATGATGGAGTGGTGATGATGATGACGATGGCGACGATCTCCCCTCTCCGGAGGCCAATTCAGCCTCCAGATTAGCCCTCCCGAGGAAGAACAGAGGGTGGCGGCGGCTCCGCGACGAAAAACTGCGAAAGAACTTCTGATCTGGGATTTCTGCGTCGGGAGTAAAAATACGAGGTGAAGTAGGGCACCAGGGGGCGTGGGACCCACCCAGGCGGCCCCCGGCGCGGCCCAGGGGGGGCGCCCACAGGGCGCCTGGGCAGCCCCCGGCCCCCTCTGGCCCCACTTCTGGTTCCTGGTTCCTTCGGGTGCGTGGATTTTCTGTGATTTTTCGTGGATTTTTCTGAGATATCTAAAAATCCGTTTTCCTGCACACAAATAAACCATACAGGCAGCTCTACTGAAAACAACGTCAGTCCGGGTTAGTTTAGTCCAAATCATGCAAGAATGAGGCCAAAACAATATCAAAAGTGTTTGGAAAAGTAGATACGTTTGAGACGTATCACTGGGCAATTGACAGGATTATGTGCGCAAACCAATGCTAACTATGCTACAAAGAAAGGTAGAGGCTCAAAAGCATGGGCGGTACGCCAAGGCAAGTAGACCGAAATCCATCTGCATCTACTACTAATCATCCACCTTGAGATATCTATCCAGAACATCTCGCTGGTATTAAGTTGCGAGTCCCACCCATAGTGTAAACTCAAAGCAACAGACAACTGCATTAAAAGAACTTTGCGTAAAGTAAACAATCCTTGCACCCGCGAGTACAAGCACCATTGTTTTCCCCCTTGTGGCAACAACACATCCCCTAGACTCATGTTTCTGTCACTCAAGCTAGTCATCGAGGGGCATGAACCCACAATCAAGCATAACGTTCCCTCTTGGAGTTACTACCTACTACTTGGCCAAAGCAATAAACAACAACGGAGAACATGCAATAATTACTCAAGAACATAAATATAAAAGAGGTAAATCAAATATATTACTCACACACAATCTGAACATAATCTCATAATCCATCGGATCCTAGCAAACTCATCATAGCAACAGCATAAGGATTACATATGTGCCTCGATCATGTAGGGCAGCTCACGAGGTCTAATCGGTGAAGAACAAAGAGGGGAGGAGAACATCACATAGCTACTGGTCATGGACCCATGGTCCAAGGGAGACTACTCACAACTCATCCGGGAGGCGTCCATGGTGGTGGAGAGGCTCCCGGTGGTGATCCTCCCCTCCGGCAGGGTGCCGGGAAGAGTTCTCCTGGTGCTCCCGATCTTGGAAGCGCGGCGGCGGCGGAACAGAGATGAGATCGCGAAAAAGGGTTCCGTCCTCGAGGGTTTCGGGACGCGGTGTAAATATATGCCAAAGGGGGGCATCAGCGGAGACCTGGGGGGCCCAGGCGCCCCCCCGGCGCGGCCAGGAGGGGGGCCGCGCCCCCAGGGCGCCTGGAGCCCTGGTGGCCCCCCTCCGGCCCTACTTTGGCCGCATGGAAGCTTCCGGAACGCTGATTTTTTATATATTTTTCTCGGAATTTTTCTGGCAGTTTACGTAATGGGAAAACCTGAAATACAAAAACAGCAGAAAACAGAAACTGGCACTGGGGTGCACTGAGTTAATAGGTTAGTCCAAATATGATCAAAAGTGTATGGAAGTGCATAAATATCATAGCAATATCACACAAAAGAGGCATGGAGCAAGCAGAGATTATAGATACGTTTTGGACGTATCACGCGTCCGGCTCGGTCCGGACGTGTCCGGCGGCGGAGGGAGCGGTGGAGCTAGGTTTTTGGACGAAAAATGGACATGGTGGACGTTTTTATAGGCACAAGGAGCTAGGAGACTCCAAATGGGGAGAGGTTTTCGGCCACGCGATCACAATTCGACGACCGAGATGATGGGAAGGGTTGTGCTGGGTTGGTGGGCTGTTGTGGATGGGGTCTTGGGCCTCAAAGAAGAGGTTCTTTTAGCCCACTAGGTTAACCGTTGGAGTACCGAACGAACTCCAAACGCGACGAAACTTGACAGGCGGCCTACACGTACCAAAACAACATCGCACGACAAGTCTCACGTCATTCCGGAAACGTTACACGGCCACACACGAAAGAAGGACTCGGGGATGCCACGGGCACGTGTGAGAGCGTCGGAACTCGAAACGGACAACGGGAGGAGACGAGTGGGACCAGATGTAAGTGACAACACAAATGCAATGCAATGTACATGACAACATGGCATGGATGAAATGCACACACGCACACGACAAAACGAAGAACCCGAAAAGAAAGAAGAGCCCGAAAGGAAATGATGAAGCCAAAGTTTATATATTGCCATATTGGAAAAGTGTTACATCTGGGGCATTACAAACTCTCCTCTACTACGGAAAGATCTCGTCCCGAGATCTAGGACTGGAAGAAGGAAGGGTACTCGGAACGAAAGTGATCTTCTCGTTCCCACGTAGCTTCTCGGTCGGTATGGCGTGATCACTTAACTTTCAAGAACTTGATTGACTTGTTGCGGGTCTTGCGCTCGGTTTCTTCAAGAATAGCAATGGGGTGCTCTCAATAAGGCAAGTCATGTTGAAGATCAATCTCCTCGAACGGAATGGTGCGTTCAGGTGTCTTGAAGCACTTGCGGAGTTGAGACACGTGAAACACATCATGAACATTAGCGAAGTTGGAAGGGAGCTCAAGTTGATAGGCTAGATCGCCTCTTTTGCCAAGGATCTTGAAAGGGCCCACGTATCTAGGAGCAAGCTTTCCTTTGATACCGAATCTTTGGGTGCCTTTCATAGGAGAAACACGGAGATAGACATGATCACCAATGTTGAAGGCCAAATCACGATGCTTGCCGTCATAGTAGCTCTTTTGACGCGACTGAGCGGCCTTGAGATTCTCACGTATGACTTTGCACATTTCTTCGGCTTCTGAGATCAAGTCATTGCCAAGAAGTTGACGTTCACCAGTCTCGGACCAGTTGAGAGGGGTACGACACTTTCTGCCATAGAGGATTTCAAACGGAGCTTTGCCGGCACTTGCTTGGAAACTGTTGTTGTAAGAGAACTCGGCAAACGGAAGGCAATCTTCCCACTTCATGCCAAAAGAGATGACACAAGCTCTGAGCATGTCTTCTAGGATCTGGTTCACTCTCTCGACTTGACCACTAGTCTGAGGGTGAAATGCAGTGCTGAAACGGATCTTAGTGCCCATGGCAGACTGAAAGGAGTCCCAGAACTTGGATGTGAACAAACTTCCACGGTCTAAGGAGATAACTTGAGGAATGCCATGTAAGGATACAATTCTGGAAGTGTACAACTCTGCCAGTTGAGCTGCATTGATGGATTCTTTGACTGGAAGGAAGTGAGCTACTTTGGTTAGCTTGTCAATCACCACAAAGATAGAATCATTCCCCTTCTTGGACTTGGGAAACCCAGTGACGAAATCCATTTCAACGTGGTCGAATTTCCACTCGGGGATAGGAAGAGGTTGGAGAAGACCGACTGGACGTTGATGCTCTGCCTTCACTCTTCTGCAGACATCACATTCATTCACGAATTGGGCAATCTCCCTTTTCATGCGAGTCCATGATGTCTACACACGCTTCTATTCTTGTAGACTATGTTGGGCCTCCAAGCGCAGAGGTTTGTAGGACAGCAGCAATTTCCCTCAAGTGGATGACCTACGGTTTATCGAACTCAGGGAAGTATAGGTTGAAGATGGTCTCTCTCAAGCAACCCTGCAACTAAGATACAACAAGTCTCTTGTGTCCCCAACACACCTAATACAACTAGGAGTTGTATAGGTGCACTAGTTCGTCGAAGAGATGGTAAAATATGGATGATAGGAGTGGCAAAGCAAAGTAATATAAATCTGTAATAAAAAAGTGCAGCAAGCAAACAAGTGGTAAACGTGAGCACAAATGGTATTGCAATGGTGGAAACAAGGCCTAGGTTTCATACTTTCACTAGTGGCAACTCCCAACAACATTAACATAGTCTAATCACATGATATTTCCCATAAAACAAGCAATGGAGACGCACTCGGAGGTCATTCCTTTGTCGTCAAGAGAGGACGAGAATTATGTAGGGCTACAAAAGCACACATCAAAGTTCATAGTTCTCAATCTATGGATTTCCCAATGTCACCGCGGCCATCCAAAGAGAGTACCACAATCACCACAACATATCTCCAGGATTGTCAAAGACAAGCACCAAGAGACTCTCAATCTTCAATCAACACACAAAAGAGGAAATCACTCATGAAAATATTCTTCTAATCCATGTCCAATAGACCGCTGTCACCTTGGTCTCGGGGATTATACTAGATAAAGACAATTGAGTACATCAATTCAATACATAGAGGAAGGGGAAATATCATGGGATCACCCTAGATTAACATAGCCTATGATCACAACGAAGATCACATCATGGGAGAGAGAATTGACCACATAGCTACTGGTAGAAACCTCAGCCCCGAGGAGGAACTACTCCCGCATCATGGAGGGAGGAAGCAACGTCGATGGAGATGAATCCGGGGGCACTTCCCCGTCCCGGCAGGATGCCGGCACAGGAATTCTGGTCCCCCGAAACTTGGTGGCGATGGCGGCGGAGATCGGAATTGCTTCTGGAGAAAAGTGTTCTGGAATCAGGGTTTTCGCGACGGGAGAATAAATAGGAGGCCAAGTAGGGCACCAGAGGAGGTGGGAGCCCCCCAGGCGGCCCCCCGGCGCGGCCAGGGGTGGGGCCGCGCCATCAGGGCGCCTGGGGCCCCTCTGCCCCCCCTCTGGCCCCACTTCTGGCGCATGGAAGCTTCTGGAGCGCTGATTTTTTATATATTTTTCCCGGAATTTTTCTGGCAATTTAAGTAATGGGAAAACCTGAAATAAAAAAACAGCAGAAAACAGAAACTGGCACTAGGGTGCACTGAGTTAATAGGTTAGTCCAAATATGATCAAAAGTGTATGAAAGTGTATCAAAAGCATAGCAATATCACCCAAAGCATGCGTGGAGCAAGCAGAAATTATAGATACGTTTGGGACGTATCAACATCCCCAAGCTTAATTCCTGCTCGTCCTCGAGTAGGTAAATGATAACAAGCACAATTTCTGTGGTGACATGCTACCAAAGAGTCTTTCACAATCACATGACAAATGCTTATTGAGATAATGAATCTTTAGTAATTAAGTTGCCTCATGAGAATATCACAAAGAACTGAAAGTTTACAATATGATACTGAAACACCCAATAGATTTGTAGTGAGCATGGTGTGCAAACATGACAAAGTGATACCTCGCTTGCCCCCTTTAGTGAAGCAAAACATAAATGCAGGAGCACCTCTGAAGTTTAAGTGATGACTAGATACAATGATTTCAGAATAAGCGATATCACAATCATGCAGAAGACAATGGTACTTTGGGACAATGCACATTACACTCAGAATGACAATCATGCTCTCAATAGTTGGTGCTTTGAAGAAAGAAGGTGGAGACTCTCGAACCGTGGATTTTGATGGCAAGGTTGAAAACCCGTGGCTGGAAGCAAAGACTAAACAAGTACCAGAGCTCGTGGTTTTAAAAACAGAGATAAAAAGCTTTTGGGAGGTGCATAATTCGTCAACGAATGCTAGTAGATAACCCAATTACTTCTTATGCTGGACAAGTTTCGAGGAACGGCTCCCACGCGGGGACGATCACATCCCCTTAATCTCCTTTGTTTATCACTGCCAGAGTTTCCTGATTTCTCATGAACAAAGCGTGAAGGAGGGTTTGTTTGTTGCTATTATCTTTTGTGAGCTGGGCGCACTCATGCCAGTCCCTCCTCGTATTAGGGGTTTGCAGATTAGACATGCAATCCCGGGGTAAAATTTGTCCAACATAAGAAGATCATGAATTACCTACTACTTCCTCATGAGCTAAAACAGAGGCACAAAAGAGAAATGCTTTTGAATAATTTTGAGATGGTACAAGAAAGTCTTCGTTAGGAATGTCAAGTAAATACCATATATAGGAAGGTATGGTGGACTCATATGGCATAACTGGTTTCAAGGATTTTGGATGCATAAGCAGTCAGACCGCTTAGTAGAGGTGAAGGCTAGCAAAAGACTGGGAGCGACCAACTAAGAGAGCAATGACGACCATAATCATGCAGAGCGACAAAGCAACATTGAATCGGGCATGGAAGTTATATCACTACTCAGAAATTAAAGATCATCAAGGCTTGATAGACTTTCTTTACAGTCTTAAATATGCGTGAGCATATGCCAAGTCAATCAAAATAAATTCTTGGAGGAAGATATCACTAAACCATACCACATCATACGCAAACAAATCATGCTGGTACTTCAATAACACATTAAGAACCCCCAGCTATTTGAGACTAACCATAAGAAAACATGAACTACTAAGCACCATTATGCACATAGCATTTTTATCATAGACATATCAACCAGTGCCACAGAAGCCAACTCTCTTAACAAGATAAGCATGATAACTCAAGAGAGTTCCAGAAGCAACAACCTAAACAAAGGCTCTTAAAAAGATAAGCATGAAAACTAAGAGCTAAGCATGACAGCAGCTATGAAAAGATAAAGAACACACACAAGAAGATACACATGCAAGCCTATGTTGTGTTCTACAGTGGAGTGGAGCATGTTTCTCTCCCAAACAATGAAGGCTAGGATCCAACTTGTTAAGAACAGCAAGTAAAACTAAATAAAGTAAAAAGAAAAGAGCAAGACGCTCCAAGCATAGCACATAACGCATGAAGTGATAAAAATATAGTGGAACGAAGGACGAACTGATAATTGTTGATGGAGAAGGGGATGCACGGGGGCATCCCCAAGCTTAGATGCTTGAGTCTCCTTGGATATTTCTTGGGGGTGCATGGGGGCATCCCCAAGCTTGAGCGTTTGACACTCCTGAATCTTCTTTTATCATCTTCCCTCGCACACTTGAAAACTCCCTTCATACATAACTCATCATAATCTGATTAGAGAGGTTAGTACCCACAATAAAATAATTTTTCTCTACTGGAAACAAAGATATTCTTGAAGGTCTACTGTTTCTCAAGATCGCCAAAAAGTTTTTGCAAAGAAAAAGCAAGCTTAAGGTCTGCAAAACGAAGAAAAGGCAAAACAGGGCAGAATATGTGAAAAACAGACCAGCAGGTAGTAAATAATTTTTTGGGGTACTTCTGCAACTCAAATCAAGAAACTCAGAACGGACGCTCGAAAGCCAATTGTATAGAGCATGCTGTCAAAAAAATTCAGATCAAAATTCAGATCTGGTGATTTTATTCGAATTTTTCTTTCCAAGGACAGAATCTGTTTTCTGGACAGCATGTCACAACTTTTGAACTTTCTTGCAATCAGAGGCTAAAATTGGCACAAAGCTGAAAAATAAAGATACAATGATGTTTCTACAGTAGTAACAAACATCAAGACCACTAAAAACTGAAAGAACAAACTGAAAGCAAAGATAACAAGGGTTGTCTCCCTAGAGCTCTTTCTTTATAGCCATAAAGATAGGCTTAAGACTTTAATGATGCTTTCGTAGGAATAAGAGTTGAAGAACAAAAGAGAGCATCAAGAAGCAAATACCAAACACATTTAAGCCTAACATGCTTCCTATGCATAGGAATATTGCAATAGAATAATTCATTGAAGCACAAAGCAATAAGCATAGGAAGACAAAACAAGTGCAACTTCAAAACCTTCAACATAAAGAGAGGGAACTTGATATTATTGAAATATCTATAAGCATATGTTCCCTTCTCATAATAATTTTCAGTGGGATCACGAATAAACTCAACAATATAAGCATCACATAAAGCATTGTTACCATGATCCACATGCAAAAAGGTACTCTTACTCTCCACATAAGCATAATCTTTCTCATTGGTAATAGTGGGAGTAGGACTATCATAAACAACTTGAACACTATAGATTAATTGTGTATTACGAAGATGGTGTTCAACAAGGGAGTAATTCCCTCCATGATTATGACAAGTTTCATAAGGATAATTTCTCCTTATGTCATAGGTACCTTTATAATCACTATAGATTGGAGTTATAACATCATCATAGTAGAGAAGAGCATTATCATTGCTAGCAACTATATTTGTAAACATGTTGTCTTTATTCTTACTAGCAAAATAATTATCAATTATCACATCACTAGTGGGTAAAGGATTTGCAATCCTATCATCCCCAAGCTTAGAGCTTTCCATATCATCACTTTCAGAGTTGGTACCAAAAAGATTTTCAAGATCATAAGTAGCATTATCATCATTTTCCCAATCACAATAAGTAACATGCATATCATAATCAAAATCATCTTCAATAGTACCTACGGACGTATCATCAAGATGATAATTAAGGCAATAAACTTCACCTTCTTCTTTAAACATACAACCGTTAGGATAAAAGTTGATGGGAGGAATATGCTCAGGCCAGGTTGATACCCATTCTTCTTCCTTCTTGCTCCTCTTCCTCCTCCTCTTCTTTTTCTTCTTCTTCACCTTAGGAGGGAGTGGTTGGAGATGAAGCTTCTCCACATATCCTGGTTTATCATTAGAAACAATAGGGGAAACTTGGGAGAAACTCTCCTTTTTATTAGCAGAAATATAAGAGACATTTTTATACTTTGGTAAAGTTCCCTCCTTTCTAATCTTACTTATGTAATCATTTTTATGGCAATTAACAACACAATAGAGATGGCAATTTTGCAAAGTGTTTTTTATTCCTATGGCATTAACATCTAGCCAAGAAGTCTTTTCTGATAACTCTTCACACATCAAAAATAGCATAAGCTCATCATAAAGATCAGGGGTGATCATGTTATCACACAACTGGTTAACAATTATGTTTTGAAAGTGCATGCATTGAAAATTAAAGTGACCCTCTATACAACAAAGTTCACAAGTAAAAGGATAAAGGTCACACAATTCTCTAGCAATTTCATTTAAATCTTTGACCCAAGTGATTGTTCTTTCATGCTTATGTTGCTTACAATACTTCTCTTCTTCAATCATAGGCCTTTCACAAGGTCTATCCACTCCACAAAAATTAACATGCTTATATAAAACTTCATTTTTAGGAATTGGATCATGCATGTTGCAATCATCATGAACAATTTCATTTTCTTTGCAAGTCTTTTTAAAAGGTTCATGATGCTTGATCCAATCCTCCTTAGGCATATTAAGATGTGAAGCAAAAGATTTGAGGAAATCAACAAGGAGTTGAGAATCAAGCCCAAACTTAGCACTAAACTTATTAAAACTTGTAGTTTCAACAAAGGAATTAATGCAATCATACTCATAAATTATACCTGACTCTTTACCTTTGTCGATCTCCCAATCTTCAGTGTTGCGTTGAATTCTTTCAAGGAGTTCCCATTTAGCATCAATCTTTTCGTTTGTGAAAGAACCCATAGAGGAAGCATCGAGCAAATCTTTATCCTGTCGAGAGAGCCTCGCATAGAAATTGGTAATAATCATATCTTTGGGGAGCCCATGGTTAGGACATTTTAGCATTAACGTTTTCAGTCTCCCCCAAGCTTGAGCTATGCTCTCTCCGTCATGAGGATAGAAATTATAAACATAATTCCTATTCTCATGGACTTCATGAAGAGGATAAAACTTGGAGTAAAAGAGAGACTGGATCTCTTCCCAATCCAGCAGGTGAGAGTCATCTAGTAGCCTATACCATTCCAATGCTTTTCCTTTCAGTGACAAGGCAAATAATTTCCTCATGACTCCATCTCTTGTCAAACCTGAAATCTTAAACAACTCACAAAGTTCTGTAAGTTTCAACAAATGAATACTAGGATTGACTGTCCCATCATAACAATCATTCCTAATTATTTCAATTATCCCAAGTGATATTTGGAACGGGATACATTCAGTAGGTGGAGGAAACTTCTCTACCACGGGTGTGGTAAAGCGGCCTTCCCCAAGCAGCGAACTAAGAGTGCGGTTTTCCATAAACATAACTAGTGAAACTAAAAACAAGAAACGAAAAGATTTAATTGCAAGATCTAAAGATATACCTTCAAACACTTACTTCCCCGGCAACGGCGCCAGAAATAGCTTGATGTCTACACACACTTCTATTCTTGTAGACTATGTTGGGCCACCAAGCGCAGAGGTTTGTAGGACAACAGCAATTTCCCTCAAGTGGATGACCTAAGGTTTATCGAACTCAGGGAAGTAGAAGTTGAAGATGGTCTCTCTCAAGCAACCCTGCAACTAAGATACAAGAAGTCTCTTGTGTCCCCAACACACCTAATACAACTAGGAGTTGTATAGGTGCACTAGTTCGGCGAAGAGATGGTAAAATATGGATGATAGGAGTGGCAAAGCAAAGTAATATAAACCTGTAATAAAAAAGTGCAGCAAGCAAACAAGTGGTAAACGTGAGCACAAATGGTATTGCAATGGTGGAAACAAGGCCTAGGCTTCATACTTTCACTAGTGGCAACTCCCAACAACATTAACATAGTCTAATCACATGATATTTCCCATAAAACATGCAATGGAGACGCACTCGGAGGTCATTCCTTTGTGGTTAAGAGAGGACGAGAATTATGTAGGGCTACAAAAGCACACCTCAAAGTTCATAGTTCTCAATCTATGGATTTCCCAATGTCACCGCGACCATCCAAAGAGAGTACCACAATCACCACAACATATCTCCAGGATAGTCAAAGACAAGCACCAAGAGACTCTCAATCTTCAATCAACACACAAAAGAGGAAATCACTCATGAAAATATTCTTCTAATCCATGTCCAATAGACCGCTGTCACCTTGGTCTCGGGGATTATACTAGATAAAGACAAGTGAGTACATCAATTCAATACATAGAGGAAGGGGAAATATCATGGGATCACCCTAGATTAACATAGCCTATGATCACAATGAAGATCACATCATGGGAGAGAGAATTGACCACATAGCTACTGGTAGAAACCTCAGCCCCGAGGAGGAACTACTCCCGCATCATGGAGGGAGGAAGCAACGTCGATGGAGATGAATCCGAGGGCACCTCCCCGTCCCGGCAGGATGCCGGCACAGGAATTCTGGTCCCTCGAAACTTGGTGGCGATGGCGGCGGAGATCGGAATTGCTTCTGGAGAAAAGGGTTCTGGAATCAGGGTTTTCGCGACGGGAGAATAAATAGGAGGCCAAGTAGGGCACCAGAGGAGGTGGGAGCCCCCTAGGCGGCCCCCCGGCGCGACCAGGGGTGGGGCCGCGCCATCAGGGCGCCTGTGTAATGCCCAGGATGGGACTATATCTCCTACGTGTCGAGGCACGACTTAGAGACATAACCCCATGCTGGAATGATCGCAAGTTTGGTATCTTTGCACAACTCATGTAAAAGATGGGGATGGAAAACATAAAATAGTTGGCTTACACTCGCCACGTCACCCAAATACACTACATGTTTCAATCCTCATACCAAAAGAACATCACAACCCATCTAAGGGTAAAATCCAAATGACAAGATACCAAACATAATTTAAATCCACAGGTCGGATCGAATCCTAGTAGAAGTTCCACTACTGATCATCAGGATAACGAACATAGTAACGACTACGCTCCTCGTCGTACTCCCAGTCTAGCTCGGTGCCATCACCTGGATAGCTCACCATCGGACCTGCATCTGGTGTGGTGAAGTAACTGTGAGCCACAGAGGACTCAGTAATCCCGTTCCCGGGTAAGATGACTATCTAAGCCTTGGGTGTGGAACAAGGCTGAAGAAAGAATAAGAATAAGTGGTTGCAGCAGCACTAGCCTAGCTTACGTGAATGAGAGCGAGAAGAGAAGGCGCCACGGTCGAGAGATGATCACTAAGTGATCCTGAACTAATCAAGTCAAACATAACCCCACCGTGTTCATCTCCCGAAACCCCTTCGGAAAATGACAGTCACGGTACTCACGCTGGTAGTGTATTGGAACATGGTGTCAAGTTATCTACAACCGGATATTAACAAGCTCCCATCTGCCACATAACCGCGGGCACGGCTTTCGAAAGTTCATAACCCTGCAGGGGTGTTCCAACTTGGCCCATGACAAGCCCACGATCCGCGGAGTCGCAACTCCAAGGTGGGAAGACCCAAGTATTCTCGGAATCCCGTGCTCAAGATACTCCGAACTAAGGTAAGGCTAATCCAGCAAATCCTCCCGGCGTGCCGACACCCTGATAGTAGCCGCGCGTATCTCGTCTCAGGCCACGACCGGATGGGTGATGCTACGGGTTTTTACCAGACCTCGAGTTTCCTTGAGGTGGCCCCGCAGGACCCCCAGTTCGGACCAACACTCATGTGGAGCACTGGCCCGGGGTTGTTGATTAAGAAAGAGGGTTAATTACTCCCTATGCAAGTTTATTTAGTTATTAGGCAAATAGTACCAATGTTGGGACTTGCTGGAAAAGACTTAGCACTTAGCGGTTTATCGAGGGGGCCCCATAAACCCCAACCGTGTGAGGAACACATAATCAAGGAACATAACACCGGTTTATATGGTTCCTAGCGGCATGAGTGGAACAAAACACCAAGCAAAAGGCTTAGCCTTCCACCCATTGCCAATATATAGATGATTTTAAGCATTTATATAGTGTGATATAACCCAACAAAACTTCAACATGAAGCAAGCATCTTCAACTTCACCCGCAACTAGCAACGCTATAAGAGGGGCTGAGCGAAGCGTACTTATAGCCAATCAAAGGTTTGCATAGGTAGGGTGGTTAGACATGATCATGGTTACAAGTAGGAGGCTGACATGAAAGACATGGGCATCGAGGCAAAACTACAGATCGAGACTTCTAGCAATAGGCAAAGATAGTAAAGGTATCCGGGTTCGGTCATCTTGCCTGAAGAGTTGTCATTCGGATCGCAAGAGGGGTCCTCGTGCTCAACCTCGGTAGTAACCTCGTGCTCATACTCGTACTCGGTCTCAGCTTCCGGCTCTAAACAATACAATCACACAAGGCACGAATCAACAAGATGCAATGCGCACACCAGAATGATGGATGCATGGTAGATGCACTAAGAGGGCACATGAAGCACGGAAAATAGCACTCAAGCAAAATACTTCAAAACATGATAACAATAGGATATTATGAAACTATATGAAAAACCAATCAAGTTTCATATAAGACTTGCTGCAATCGGAGCTACGGGCTAAAAGTTACACACAAAACAATAAACATGCGAAAGCTGAAAATTACAACAACATAGCAACTTCGGAGCACTAGATAAATAAGCTACAACACTCAAACATCATGGCAAAGAGCATGAACATAAACTAGACATATCCTACAGCAAATAAGTCCATTGGTGCACCCCCAAAGGAGCCACGGATCAATAGCAACAAGCTTGGACATATTGAACTTGACAACAAAATCCTGACAGCAGAATTTTATTGCAACTTCGGAGCCAAAGTTAAATATGCTACAGCCACTCAAATAAGCATGTGAGGGCATGAATGGATAGCCAACAATATATACTACAAGGAACCATCAAGATTCACTCCAAAACTATCATGGTTTGTCCTAGAACAGCAAGCAAACATGGCATGTGGAAATAACAGATTCCAGACTTAGTGAAATTTCACTAAGTGCTAAAACAACAGTTTCATCATGGCATCTTCGAGAGCAAGTTTAAGTCACCTCGAAACTAAACATGGCAAGTGGTAAGCACCACATCAAAGTACACATGATGGTGATTCCGAAACATACAAGCATGCATCATGGAGATAAACACAACGATAGCAATGAGCTCTACAAGATGGCATTTCATAACAAGTTAAACAACTAAACAACCACATAGCACTTTGCAACGAGGATAAACATGGCAAGATTAAATCTATCATGCAGACTAACACAAACAACATGTAGAGCATGGCAAGACGAACACGTGGACATGTCATTTGCATCATTCGGATAAACGAGCTAAAAGTTATCACTATGCAAAGATGGCATAAAAACATCACTAACATCAGTTTATAGCGGGATGCACTCTTGCAACAGAAAAATAAGCATCTAGATGATCTCAAACATGCATGGCACAAAGGAATGAAACGTAGTGCTAGTCACCACGAACGTCTGGACATGTCATTCACTCAAATCGGAGCACCACACACAAAGATATCATCATATAAATATTGCATCAGACAACACAAATCACAGGGACTTAGTGGAATAGAGGTCAACCTCTCAGATCTGGGAAAAGGGTCAACGGGCGTTGATCTGGAGCAGGCCCGCGGATCGGGCTCGGGGCGGTGTGGATCTGGCCGGATCCGAGCGGCTCGGGCTGGAGGCGCTAACGGGCCCCGGTGCCCGGCCCGCTAGGGTTTCACCCGCGAGCAGATCGCGGCGAGGGAAACCTCCCGAGCGGCGGTGGCTGGAAGGCCTCACAGCCTGGCGGTCTGGAAGGGTCGGCCCGTCCTGGCGGCGCGGACGAAGGAGGAACCGGGCCGGCGCGGCCTGGCGATCTGGAGAAGGTGGCCCCGGCCTGGCAAGGAACGGAGGCCCGGCCCGATGGGATCCAGCGGGGGCTCCCGATCTGGCTCGACGAGGCCCCGATCCGGGGAGTCAAAGGGGATCGGCGGCGGGAATCGGGCTCCCGAGCGCGGCGGGCAGGCGCTGGAGGCTGGGCCTTCGGGCTCGATAGCGGTCGGCGGAGGGGGATGATGGGCCGCGCGGTCAACGGCCCCAACCGGCACGACGGGATCTGGCTCCCGGAGCGGCGGCGGCTCGAGCGCCCTGAACGGCGGTGGCGATTCTACGTGCGAGGGAGGCGGCAGCTGGCGGTTGGTGGCGGATCCGGCGGCGGGGATGGTGAGGTGGCGGCCGACGGCGAGAAGAGGTGGCCGGAGGTGGGGCAGTGCGGGCCTCCAGCGCGGATTCCGGCGAACCTCCGGCGAGAAGTCCGGCGAAGTGGCGGTGGCTGGAGGTAGAAGAAGGAGAGGAAGGGGATGGGGCTAGGTTTTCCTTGATTTGAGGCAAAAATTGGGGGAAGTGGACAAATATATAGGCACAAGGAGCTAGGGTTGGCCAAATGGGGTGTGGTTTTCGGCCACACGATCAGATTTGGATGGCCTAGATGATAGGAGGGGTTTGGAGTGGTTTGGTGGGCTTTTGGAGGGGTGTCTTGGGCCTCAAAGTGGAGGCACTTTGAGCCCACGAGAATAACTGTTGGGGTAGCAAACGGACTCGAAACGCGACGAGATTTGACAGGCGGGGTACACACACCAAAACAACAACACACGACAAGTCTCGCGCCAAACCGGTAACATTACACGGCCAAACACCAAAGTAGGCCTACGGGACGCCACGAACACGTGAGGGAGCTCCGGAACGCGAAACGGACAACGGGAAGGAACGCGTGGAACCGGATGCAACTGACAACACAAATGCAATGCGATGCACATGACTACATGATATGAATGAATGCCACACACGCACACAACAAAATGACGAAAACCCGAAAGACAAAGAACCCGAAATGGAATAGATGAAGCAGGAGATATATTATATGCCCAAAAGGGAAAGTATTACATCCGGGGCATTACAGCCTGGGGCCCCTCTGGCTCCCCTCTGGCCCCACTTCTGGCGCATGGAAGCTTCTGGAGCGCTGATTTTTTATATATTTTTCCCGGAATTTTTCTGGCAATTTAAGTAATGGGAAAACCTGAAATAAAAAACAGCAGAAAACAGAAACTGGCACTGGGGTGCACTGAGTTAATAGGTTAGTCCAACTATGATCAAAAGTGTATGAAAGTGTATCAAAAGCATAGCAATATCACCCAAAACATGCATGGAGCAAGCAGAAATTATAGATACGTTTGGGACGTATCAGTCCACCAATAAGATTGCTTGAGGTCTTGGTACATCTTGGAACTTCCAGGATGAATCGAGAGGAGGGAGTCATGTGCTTCGTTCATAATGAGCTTCCTCAGATCACCCTTGGGCACCACAAGTCTGTCCTCAAAGAACAAGGTATCTCTCTCATCAACGCGATATCACTTGTATTTGGGAGTACCCTTTGCAATACCATGTTTCACTTTCTGCACCATAGCATCACTGAGTTGGGCCTCATGGATTTGATCTTCCAAGGTAGGAGCAACTTGCAGATTTGCAAGAAAGCCTTGCGGAACAACTTGGAGGTTTAGCTTCCTGAATGCTTCACAAAGCTCAGGCTGAAACGGCTTGATAAGGAGACTGTTGCAATATGCCTTTCTGCTCAAGGCATCTACAATGACATTTGCCTTGCCAGGTGTGTATTCGATGCTTGGATCATACTCTTGGATCATCTCAACCCAACGAGTCTGGCGAAGGTTCAGGTTCGGCTGTGTGAAGATGTACTTCAAGCTCTTGTGATCGGTGAAAATGTCCACTTTTCTACCCAACAGAAGGTGTCTCCACGTGATCAAGGCGTGTAGCACAACTGCTAGCTCGAGATCATGTGTGGGGTAGTTCTTCTCACTTGGCTTCAATTGACGAGAGGTGTATGCCACAATTTTCTTGTCTTGCATTAGAACACCACCAAGTCCTTGAAGAGATGCATCACAGAATACTTCGTAGGGCTTGGACTCATCTGGAGGAGTAAGAACCGGAGCAGAGATGAGCTTTTCTTTGAGAGTTTTGAATGCCACATCACAATCCGGAGACCAGTTGTACTTGACATTCTTCTGCATCAAGTTGGAGAGAGGCTTGGCAATCTTGGAGAAGTTCTCAACGAACCTTCTGCAATAGCTAGCAAGACCAAGGAAGCTTCGGAGTTGCTTGACGTTCTGAGGAGGTTCCCAGTTGACAATCGCTTCAACTTTCTCGGGGTTGACCGCAATACCGTCAGCGGAGATGATATGGCCCAGATACAAGACCTTATCGAGCCAGAACTCGCACTTGGAGAACTTGGCATAGAACTTATGTTCACGGAGTCTGTCGAGAACCAGACGGAGGTGCTTTTCGTGATCCTCTTCATTCTTGGAGAATACCAAGATGTCATCTAGATACACAAGCACAAATTCGTTGGTGTAGGGGTTGAAAATGTAGTGCATCATTCTCGAGAAGGTGGGTGGAGCATTTGCAAGTCCAAATGACATGACTGTGTATTCATAGGAGCCGTAGCTTGTTCTGAATGCAGTCTTGTGAATATCTTCTTCGCGGATACGGATCTAGTGATAACCCATCCGGAGATCGAGCTTCGAGAACACTTTAGCTCCTTTGAGATGCTCGAACAATTCATTGATGTTGGGGAGCGGATACTTGTTCTTTATTGTCTTCTTGTTCAATGGCCGGTAATCAACGCAAAGGCGCTCCGTGCCATCCTTCTTCTTGACAAATAAGACACCACAGCCCCAAGGAGAAGTGCTAGGCCTGATTAGATCCATACGCTCTTGCTCATCGAGCTGTTTCTTCAACTCCTTCAACTCTTCAGGGGAGAGCTTGTACGGACGCCGACATGCTGGCTTAGTACCAGGCTCGAGTTCAATGACGAATTCAACTTGACGATGCGGAGGCATGCCTGGAAGCTCTTCAGGGAAAAAAATCTTCATATTCATTGACCACCGGAATTTGAGAGATGGCATTAATCTCGCCCTTGTCATTGAGAGAGAATAGCCTGATTGTGTTATCTCGAGAGGCGAAGATAATCACGTCTTCGTTTGAATGAGTAAGCTTGACTTTCTTGTTTGCACAATCAATGTGAGCATCATGCTGGGAAAGCCAATCCATCCCGAGAATGAGATCAATGTCGGAGTTGCCGAGAATAACCGGAGAAGCCAGAAAGTGGTAATCACCCATACAAATAGATACATTTGGAGCATACAAGCTAGAATGTATCTGTTTTGCCGGAGAAGAAATTGCTAATTGCCTTGGTAAAGCTGCTGTGTTCACATTATGCTTGGATGCAAATGGATATGACATGAAAGAATGTGAAGCCCCAAAATCAAACAAAACTTTAGCAGGCTTGAGATTGACTGAAAGGTTACCAAGTATCACATCTGAAGAATTCTTTGCTTGAGCTGCATTCATCAGATTCACTCTTGCAACCTTCGGATCATGCTTGACAATAGCAGTGCTGACAGGTGGAGAAGGCGGAAGGCGCCTTTGAGTACACTTGTTGGCATAGTGTGGGGACCCTGACTTAGAAGTCGAGATCACCGAATGCACGTGTACAGTGATCCCAGAGATCAATGCTCACTGAACACACAGAAGCTGGAATAACAAGAGTCTTACATCCATACAAATAGTCTTACACGAATTATGGCCATTAAGGCCAAGTCTTACATAGATAGAGCCTCACGGGCTGAATAGCAAATAACTCAAATAGTGGAAGACTTCGATAACGGGTAGAACCCATGCCATCTGCCTTAGCCCTACAGGCATTCTGACTGGGATAGCGTCCAAGTTCGCATGTTCGTCTCCAAAGAACTCTTCCTCATATTCCTGTTCTTCCATGCCTGGCCAATTAAATAACCAGTGGCAAGCCAATGAGTACTTTGAATGTACTCGCAAGCAACCCATGATGTGGTTCAAAGTAACAATGCAATTGAATGATAACGAACAATCTAGCAAAGGGCTAGAATAAATATTCTACTATCAAGTTTATGCATCAATAACCTCGCATAACCTCGAAGACAGGTTACCGATATCAACATGATTATGATAAAACTCATCGAGTCAAGTCACCACCTTGACTCATCACACACATACTATCACCGATGAAGTAAAATTCAGGACATAGTTTAAGTAGCACTACCCAACTGTCCATGACCGTGGACACGGCTATTCGAATAGTTTTACACTCTGCAGAGGTTGCGCACTTTACCCACAAGATCCGGGGAACTTCCGTGTCATCCACGACCCGCGGTACCTCAAGTACCTGGGGTAAGCACCCGGTCATTACCTTTCCTTAGACGACACTAACATAGAGTCCACTCGTTGATACACGGCCCTCGGGTACAAACAATAGATCACAAGACTTGCCCTAATTTCAATGTCACGCGTACCCGAAGGGACCAACGGTGTGTCCGGTGCCCTATAAAAACAGTCATGGTCGTCTATCCAAGCACGACCCCGTCCCGGGAAAGACCTCAAGTCTTCCCGTCACTAGTAATGCGGGCACCATGCTAGTATCGACCTAAGTAATCAATAAAGCCCCGTCCCATAAGGGGTAGTGTGGTTGCACATGTTTGGTTGGGACGGTAGTCACACATAAATCTAATCCATCATTCCACTATGCACATGATTTTACCGGCACATCACTTGTTTCTCAAGTGATGACCTAATACATCATCACCCTCGGGCATTAGGGGCACCCGATGCGTTCATGCAAAGATTTCAACTACGAAGGTTAAAATCACACATGCATCATTTAAGCTTCATGACCAACTATTTGCATGTCATCTAGCACCTAGCAAGATCAGGTTCAAGCATGCATCATGTGGTGGTTTCAACTAGGTCACTATCGTAACCCTAACATCATGCATCGGAAACAAACGAGTTCCGAAGAGCAAGTGTATCATGGTCAAAGGGCTGCTTGCCTGGATTGGCTTGGTCTTCAAAGTCTTCAAATCCTTCTCCTTCTTCTTCCACAGCAACTTCGTCAAATACGGGATCTATACGTCGCATAATAACCACGGAAAATAAGACCACAAATAAAACAGAAAAATCAAAGTGCTCAAAAAAATGTCAACTTATTTTTGTTAAATACTAGAGGAATTTCTAAGATGGGGAAAAATCTTAGTTGGAGTTTTGGAGTAACAGAATGGAATCTATTGATTTTAGAACATGAGTTTTACTACTCAAATTTGAATTTAAATTTGAACAGAACAGAAAAGTTTCATAGATGTGAGTGAAAGTGGTACCTTTAAATAGGTTGGAATATTACAAGATTTTAGGAGTTGGAATTATTTTATTTGGACCATTATTCTTTTCTGTAGAAATGTTTGAATTAATACAAAAAAGAAAAAGGAGAAAAAGACCTGTGCAACTGGGCCAGAGAGGCCACAGTGCACGGCCCAGGGCGGGCCAGCCCAGCCGCACGGGTGCCTGCGCGCGCACGTCAGGTTTTTGAACCTGACGGGCGGGGCCCGTGGGTCAGTGGCAGAGGGGAGGGGGAGAGAGGTGTGGGGATGCCAGGCGGGGCCCGCCTGTCATCTCTGAAGGAAATATGCCCTAGAGGCAATAATAAAGTTGTTATTTATATTTCCTTATATCATGATAAATATTTATTATTCATGCTAGAATTGTATTAACCGGAAACTTGATACATGTGTGAATACATAGACAAAATAGTATGTCCCTAGTATGCCTCTACTAGACTAGCTCATTGATCAAAGATGGTTATGTTTCCTAGCCATAGACATGAGTTGTCATTTGATCAACGGGATCACATCATTAGAAGAATGATGTGATGGACTAGACCCATCCGTTAGCATTGCAATATGATCGTTTAGTTTTACTGCTATTGCTTTCTTCATGACTTATACATGTTCCTCTGACTATGAGATTATGCAACTCCCGAATACCGTAGGAACACCTTGTGTGCTATCAAACGTCACAACCTAACTGGGTGATCATAAAGATGCTCTATAGGTGTCTCCGAAAGTATTCGTGGTGTTGGCATAGATCAAGATTAGGATTTGTCACTCCGAGTGTCGGAATAGGTATCTCTGGGCCCTCTCGGTAACACACGTCACAATAAGCCTTGCAAGCAAAAGACTAATGAGTTAGTCACGAGATGATGTGTTACATAACGAGTAAAGAGACTTGCCGGTAACGAGATTGAACTAGGTATAGAGATACCGACGATCAAATCTCGGGCAAGTAACATACCGATGACAAAAGGAACAACGTATGTTGTTATGCGGTTTTGACCGATAAAAGATCTTCGTAGAATATGTAGGAGCCAATATGAACATCCAGGTTCCGCTATTGGTTATTGACCGGAGATGAGTCTCGGTCATGTCTACATAGTTCTCGAACCCGTAGGGTCCGCACACTTAACGTTTGATGACGATCGGTATTATGAGTTTATAAGTTTTGATGTACCAAAGGTAGTTCGGAGTCCCGGATGAGATCACGGACATGACGAGGAGTCTCGGAATGTCCGAGACATAAAGATTGATATATTGGACGACTATATTCGGACACCGGAAGTGTTCCGGAAAAGTTTCGGATTTAACGGGATTGCCGGAGGGGGTTACCGGAACCCCCTACGAGGGGGGATGGTCCATAGTGGGCCTTGAGGAAAGGAGAGAGGCAGCCCATAGAGGCTGGCCGGCGCCCCACCTAGGGATCCTAGTTGGACTAGGATTGGAGGGGCGCCACCTCTCCCTCTTTTCCTTTCCCTCTCTTCCTTCTTGGTGGACTCCTACTAGGAATAGGATTGCAATCCTATTCCTAGTAGGATTGCCCTAGCGGCACCATAGGAGGCCGGCCGGCCCTCCCCTCTTGCTCCTTTATATACGGGGGCAGGGGGCACCCAAAGACACACAAGTTGAATTGTTCCAGCCGTGTGCGGTGCCCCCCTCCACAGAAACACACCTCGGTCATACCGTCGCGGTGCTTAGGCGAAGCCCTGCGCCGGTGAATACATCATATCCGTCACCACGCCGTCGTGCTGACGAAACTCTCCCGTGAAGCTCAACTGGATCAAGAGCTCGTGGGACGTCATCAAGCTGAACGTGTGCTGAACGCGGAGGTGCCGTACGTTCGGTGCTTGATCGGTTGAATCGCGAAGAAGTTCGACTACATCAACCGCGTCACTTGACGCTTCCGCTCCCGGTCTACGAGGGTACGTAGACACACTCTTCCCTCTCGTTGCTATGCATCTGGTAGATAGATCTTGTGTGATCGTAGGAAAATTTTAAAATACTACGTTCCCCAACAGTGGCATCATGAGCCAGGTCTATGCGTAGATGATATGCACGAGTAGAACACAATGAGTTGTGGGCGATACTAGTCATACTGCTTACCAGCATGTCATACTTTGCTTCGGCGGTATTGTGAGATGAAGCGGCCCAGACCGACATTACGCGTACGCTTACGCGAGACTGGTTTCACCGTTACGGGCACTCGTTGCTTAAAGGTGACTGGCGGGTGTCTGTCTCTCTCACTTTAGCTGAATCAAGTGTGGCTACGCCCGGTCCTTGTGAAGGTTAAAACAGCACATACTTGACGAAACATCGTTGTGGTTTTTGTATACGTAGGTAAGAACGGTTCTTGCTAAGCCCGTAGCAGCCACGTAAAACTTGCAACAACAAAGTAGAGGACGTCTAACTTGTTTTTGCAGGGCATGTTGTGATGTGATATGGTCAAGACATGATGAGTTATACGGTTTTGTATGAGATGATCATGTTTTGTAATGTTATCGGCAACTGGCAGGAGCCATATGGTTGTCGCTTTATTGTATGAAATGCAATCGCCATGTAATTGCTTTACTTTATCACTAAGCGGTAGCGATAGTCGTAGAAGCAATAGTTGGCGAGACGACAACGATGCTACGATGGAGATCAAGGTGTCGCGCCGGTGACGAAGGTGATCATGAAGGTGCTTTGGAGATGGAGATCAAAAGCACAAGATGATGATGGCCATATCATGTCACATATTTTGATTGCATGTGATGTTTATCTTATTATGCTTCTTATTTTGCTTAGAACGACGGTAGCATTATAAGATGATCCCTTAACTAAATTTCAAGGTATAAGTGTTTCCCTGAGTATGCACCGTTGCGAAAGTTCGTCGTGCCGAGGCACCACGTGATGATCGGGTGTGATAAGCTCTACGTTCAAATACAACGGGTGTAAGCCAGTTTTGCACACGCAGAATACTCGGGATAAACTTGACGAGCCTAGCATATGCAGATATGGCCTCGGAACACTGGAGACCGAAAGGCCGAGCGTGAATCATATAGTAGATATGATCAACATAAGATGTTCACCATTGAAACTACTCCATCTCACGTGATGATCGGACATGGTTTAGTTGATTTGGATCACGTGATCATTTAGATGACCGGAGGGATGTCTATCTAAGTGGGAGTTCTTTAAATTAATATGATTAAATTGAACTTTAATTTATCATGAACTTAGTCCTGATAGTATTAGCATATCTATGTTGTAGATCAATAGCTCACGATGTTGCTCCACGTTTATTTTTTTATATGTTCCTAGAGAAAACCAAGTTGAAAGATGTTAGTAGCAATGATGCGGAATTGTTCCGTGATCTGAGGATTATCCTCATTGCTGCACAGAGAAATATGTCCTTGATGCACCGCTAGGTGACAGACCTATTGCAGGAGCAGATGTAGACGTTATGAACGTTTTGACAAAAGCTCGGTATGATGACTACTTGATAGTTTAGTGCACCATGCTTTACGACTTATAACCGGGACTTCAAAAACGTTTTGAACACCACAGAGCATATAAGATGTTCCAAGAGTTGAAATTAGTATTTCATACTCATGCCCATGTCGAGAGGTATAAGACCTCTGACAGTACTTTGCCTACAAGATGGAGGAGAATAGCTCAACCAGTGAGCATGTGCTCAGATTGTCTGGGTACTACAATTACTTGAATCAAGTGGGAGTTAATCTTCCAGATAAGATAGTAATTGACAAAGTTCTCTAGTCACTATCACCAAGTTAGTAGAACTTCGTGATGAACTATAATATGCAAGGGATGACGAAGGTAATTCCCGAGCTCTTCGCAATGCTGAAATCGACGAAGGTAGAAATCAAGAAAGAACATCAAGTGTTGATGGTTAATAAGACCACTTGTTTCAAGTAAAGGGCAAAGGGATAGAAGGGGAACTTCAAGAAGAATGACAAGCAAGTTGTCACTCCCGTGAAGAAACCCAAAGCTAAACTCAAGCCTGAAACTAAGTGCTTCTACTGCAAAGGGAATGGTCACCGGAAGTGGAACTGCCCTAGATACTTGGCGGATAAGAAGGATGGCAAAGTGAACAAAGGTATATTTGATATACAGATTATTGATGTGCATTTTACTAGAGTTCATAGCAACCCTTCGGTATTTGATACTGGTTCAGTTGCTAAAGAGTAGTAAATCGAAATGGGAGTTGCATAATGAACATAAACTAGTTAAAGGATGAAGTGACGATGTGTACTGGAAGCAGTTCCAAGATTCATATGATCATCATCGCACACTCCCTATACTTTCGGGATTAGTGTTGAACCTAAATAAGTGTTATTTGGTGTTGAGCATGAATATGATTTGATCATGTTTATTGCAATACGGTTATTCATGTAAGTTAGAGAATAATTGTTGTTCTGTTTACATGAATAAAACCTTCTATGGTCATACACCCAATGAAAATGGTTTGTTGGATCTCGATCGTGGTGATACACATATTCATAATATTGAAGCCAAAAAGATGCAAGGTTAATAATGACAGTGCAACTTATTTGTGGCACTGCCGTTTAGGTCATATTGGTGTAAAGCGCATGAAGAAACTCCATAGTGATGGACTTTTGGAATCACTTGATTATGAATCACTTGGTGCTTGCGAACCATGCCTCATGGGCAAGATGACTAAAACTCCGTTCTCCAGAACAATGGAGCGAGCAACAGATTTGTTGGAGATCATACATACTGATGTATGCGGACCAATGAGTGTTGAAGCTCGCGGCGGGTATCGTTATTTTCTGACCTTCACTGATGATTTGAGCAGATATGGGTATATCTACTTAATGAAGCACAAGTCTGAAACATTTGAAAAGTTCAAAGAATTTCAGAGTGAAGTGGAGAATCATTGTAACAAGAAAATAAGAGTTTCTACGATATGATCGTAGAGGTAAAATATTTGAGTTAGCGAGTTTGGCCTTCAGTAAAAACAATGTGAAATAGTTTCACTGCTCACGCCACCTGGAACACCGCAGTGTAATGGTGTGTCCGAACGTCATAACCGTACTTTATTAGATATGGTGCGATCGATGATGTCTCTTACCGATCTACCACTATCGCTTTTGGGGTTATGCATTAGAGACAGCTACATTCACGTTAAATAGGGCACCATCTAAATCCGTGGAGATGACACCGTATGAACTGTGGTTTGACGAGAAACCTAAGCTGTCATTTCTTTAAGTTTGGGACTGCGATGCTTATGTGAAAAAGTTTCAACATGATAAGCTCGAACCCAAATCGGAGAAGTAAATCTTCATAGGATACCCAAAAGAAACTGTTGGGTACACCTTCTATCACAGATCCGAAGGCAAGGTCTTTGTTGCTAAGAGTGGATCCTTTCTAGAGAAGGAGTTTCTCTCGAAAGAAATGAGTGGGAGGAAAGTAGAACTTGATGAGGTAATTGTACCTTCTCCCGAATTGGAAAGTGGAACATCACAGAAACTAGTTCCAGTGATTCCTACACCAATTAGTGAGGAAGCTAATGATGATGATCATGAAACTTCAGATCAAGTTTCTGCTAAACTTCGTAGATCAACCAGAGTTCGTTCCGCACCAGAGTGGTACGGCAACCCAGTTCTGGAAATCATGTTACTAGACCATGATGAACCTACGAACTATGAGGAAGCGATGATGAGCCCAGATTCCGCAAAATGGCTTGAGACCATGAAATCTGAGATGGGATCCATGTATTAGAACAAAGTATGGACTTTGGTTGACTTGCCCGATGATCGGCAAGCCATCAAAAATAAATGGATCTTCAAGAGGAAGACCGACGCAAACGGTAATGTTACTGTTTACAAAGCTCGACTTGTTGCGAAAGGGTTTCGACAAGTTCAAGGAGTTGACTACGATGAGACTTTCTCACCCGTAGCGATGCTTAAGTCTGTCCGAATCATGTTAGTAATTGCCGCATTTTATGAAATCTGGCAAATGGATAACAAAACTGCATTCTTTAATGGATTTATTAAAGAAGACTTGTATATGATGCAACCAGAAGGTTTTGTCAATCCTAAAGGTGCTAACAAAATGTGCAAGCTCCAGCGATCCATCTATGGACTGGTGCAAGCATCTCGGAGTTGGAATATACGCTTTGATAAGTTGATCAAAGCATATAGATTTATACAGACTTGCGGTGAAGCCTGTATTTACAAGAAGTGAGTGGGAGCACTACAACCTTTCTGACAAGTATATGTGAATGACATATTGTCAATCGGAAATGATGTAGAATTTTCTGGAAAGCATAAAGGAGTGTTTGAAAGGAGTTTTTCAAAGAAAGACCTTGGTGAAGCTGCTTACATATTGGGCATCAAGATCTATAAAGATAGATCAAGACGCTTGATAAGACTTTCGATGAGTACGTACCTTGATAAGATTTTGAAGCAGTTCAAATTGGATCAGTCAAAGAAGGAGTTCTTGCCTGACTTGTAAGGTGTGAAGTTGAGTAAGACTCAAAGCCAGACCACGGCAGAAAATATAGAGAGAATGTAAGTCATTCCCTATGCCTCAGCCATAGGTTCTATAAAGTATGCCATGCTGTGTACCAAACATGTTGTGTACCTTGACATGAGTTTGTCAAGAGGGTACAATAGTGATCCAGGAGTAGATCACTGTACAGCGGTCAAAATTATCCTTAGTAACTGGATGACTAAGGAAATGTTTCTCGATTATGGAGGTGATAAAGAGTTCGTCGTAAAGGGTTACGCCGATGCAAGCTTTGACACTAAATCCAGATGACTCTAAGTATCAATCTGGATGCATATTGAAAGTGGGAGCAATTAGCTAGAGTAGCTCTATGCAGAGCATTGTAGACATAGAAATTTGCGAAATACATACGGATCTGAATGTGACAGACCCGTTGACTAAACTTCTCTCACAAGCAAAACATGATCACACCTTATTACTCTTGGGTATTAATCACATAGCGATGTGAACTAGATTATTGACTCTAGTAAACCCTTTGGGTGTTGGTCACATGGCGATGTGAACTATGGGTGTTATTCACATAACGATGTGAATTATCGGTATTAAATCACATGGCGATGTGAGCTAGATTATTGACTCTAGTGCAAGTGGGAGACTGAAGGAAATATGCCCTAGAGGCAATAATAAAGTTGTTATTTATATTTCCTTATATCATGATAAATGTTTATTATTCATGCTAGAATTGTATTAACCGGAAACTTGATACATGTGTGAATACATAGACAAAATAGTATGTCCCTAGTATGCCTCTACTAGACTAGCTCATTGATCAAAGATGATTATGTTTCCTAGCCATAGACATGAGTTGTCATTTGATCAACGGGATCACATCATTAGAAGAATGATGTGATGGACTAGACCCATCCGTTAGCATAGCACTATGATCGTTTAGTTTTACTGCTATTGCTTTCTTCATGACTTATACATGTTCCTCTGACTATGAGATTATGCAACTCCCGAATACCGTAGGAACACCTTGTGTGCTATCAAACGTCACAACGTAACTGGGTGATCATAAAGATGCTCTACAGGTGTCTCCGAAAGTATTCGTGGTGTTGGCATAGATCAAGATTAGGATTTGTCACTCCGAGTGTCGGAGAGGTATCTCTGGGCCCTCTCGGTAACACACATCACAATAAGCCTTGCAAGCAAAAGACTAATGAGTTAGTCACGAGATGATGTGTTACAGAACAAGTAAAGAGACTTGCCGGTAACGAGATTGAACTAGGTATAGAGATACCGACGATCGAATCTCGGGCAAGTAACATACCGATGACAAAAGGAACAGCGTATGTTGTTATGCGGTTTTGACCGATAAAAGATCTTCGTAGAATATGTAGGAGCCAATATGAACATCCAGTTTCCGCTATTGGTTATTGACCGGAGATGAGTCTCGGTCATGTCTACATAGTTCTCGAACCCGTAGGGTCCGCACGCTTAACGTTTGATGACAATCGGTATTATGAGTTTATAAGTTTTGATGTACCGAAGGTAGTTCGGAGTCCCGGATGAGATCACGGACATGACGAGGAGTCTCGGAATGTCCGAGACATAAAGATTGATAGATTGGACGACTATATTCGGACACCGGAAGTGTTCCGGAAAAGTTTCGGATTTAACGGGATTGCCGGAGGGGGTTACCGGAACCCCCTACGAGGGGGGATGGTCCATAGTGGGCCTTGAGGAAAGGAGAGAGGCAGCCCATAGAGGCTGGCCGGCGCCCCACCTAGGGATCCTAGTTGGACTAGGATTGGAGGGGCGCCACCTCTCCCTCTTTTCCTTTCCCTCTCTTCCTTCTTGGTGGACTCCTACTAGGAATAGGATTGCAATCCTATTCCTAGTAGGATTGCCCTAGCCGCACCATAGGACGCCGGCCGGCCCTCCCCTCTTGCTCCTTTATATACGGGGGCAGGGGGCACCCAAAGACACACAAGTTGAATTGTTCCAGCCGTGTGCGGTGCCCCCCTCCACAGAAACACACCTCGGTCATACCGTCGCGGTGCTTAGGCGAAGCCCTGCGCTGATGAATACATCATATCCGTCACCACACCGTCGTGCTGACGAAACTCTCCCATGAAGCTCAACTGGATCAAGAGCTCGTGGGACGTCATCAAGCTGAACGTGTGCTGAACGTGGAGGTGCCGTACGTTCGGTGCTTGATCGGTTGAATCGCGAAGAAGTTCGACTACATCAACCGCGTCACTTGACGCTTCCGCTCCCGGTCTACGAGGGTACGTAGACACACTCTTCCCTCTCGTTGCTATGCATCTGGTAGATAGATCTTGCGTGATCGTAGGAAAATTTTAAAATACTACGTTCCCCAACAATCTCCAACCTTGCGGCCACGACGACGGCGAGCTCACTGGCGAGGTTTCCGGCCACGGCGACGGCAACAGAGGGCAGGGTTGGGTCCAGCGTCGAGTGGCGGTTGTAGGGGTGGTGGTACGGCACGCCGGGGAGGTCAGGTTCGCCGGCGGCGAGGTGGGACGGCGGAGGCTCGTCGGGAGGTTGTTGCTCCGATCGTTTCCGACTGCCACAGAGAGGGGAAACAGGGGGGAAAGGGTCAGTGGAGCACGGCGGTTCTGAATCGGGCAAAAGAAGGGACAGGGGAGGCCCATACCGCGAGAACACCGGCGGCTCGACGCGGCGGAGCTCCGGTCGATCCCGAGTACTGGGGCTACTTGGGGAGGAGTGGATGGTGCTGGAGGACTCAGTGGGGTGAGGTGAGGCTGCTGGTGCTGCTGGAGAGGCCCGGGGGGGGGTCCTATTTATAGGGGGTCGACGGAGGCCCGTGGTCCAGTGCGCCGGCGAGCTCTGGCTCGAGGCTACAACGCTCGGGAGGCAAGAGGGATGAGTCCATGGTGTTGCTGGACGAGCTCCACGTCCAGCTGAGGTGAGAGGAGGAGCGGGGGAGCTTCTAGACCGCGCGCGCGTGCGAGGCAGCAGAGTGGCCGTTGCGGGCGGCCGGTGCGCGTGCGACGACGGTCACTGGAGGGCGCAGGAGGAGGGGGGACAGCGCCGGGGTGATTGCGGACGTCGAGGGGCCTCGACTGGCGCGAAGGAGGAGCCCGAGGCTGTCGGGGGCCAGCGACTGGCTGAAGCCACCGTGCGGGGGTGTACTGTAGCGCGCCCCAGAGCGCGCGTATGGCTGGCATCATCGTGCCCTCGCCGCTCTGGTCAAAACCAACATGCCCAAGAGTGTCTAGAAGGTTGAGGGAGGAGTAAAGAATTGGCCTGCGGCCTTGGATGCCCTGGAGATGCTGAGAGAGAGTGAGAATGCTGGTGACTTGGTGAAAACTTGCTGTCCAGCAAGGTAAACTTGGGTTCTTACCCCTCAATCATGGAGCTGGGGTGCTGGGGAAGTTACTGGGGGTAGCTAGTAACTCAATGATCATGTGGTAAAAAGTTGAGGCCATGGAGAAGAGTAAAAGTGATCAAGATGGAGGTTTTAGTAAAAAGCCAGAAGGTGTTTGATCAGTGTTTGGTCAAGCAAATGATCCCCACTTGACATGGCACTTAACATGATTGAAAGACATGAGAAAATAGGGTGCTTCACCAAATTTGGGCTCATTTGAAGAAACTAGCCAATGTAACTTTGGTGAACCCTAGAAATCAACAGAAACAGCTTCATCTTGTTTGAGTCAAGCTAATCATCTCCCCTTGATGCACCACTTGGTGTAGCATCATCATTTGGGGTATTGATCATGCCCACAAAGTTTGAAGCTCCAGATAAAAAGTTGGTAATGTAAAGTTGTTCAAATTTGCATTTGAACAGAAAGGGTTTTGAGGTGATCTGATCAAGTTGCTCTATTCCAAATCTTGTGCCATTTGGTCTAGATGCCTTATTAGGCCATTCTAGCATGTGCACCACATTTGAGAGCAGTTGGACAAGTTTGGCAATGTAAAGTTGCTCAAACTTCAAATATGGACATAATGGTTATGAAGGGGTTTGAGGATGTTTTCTTGCTTCCCAAGGCATGGGACTTGGCAAGATCATCAAATATGTCATAAATGACATGATAGAATTTCCCTGGAATTTTTGGAGAAAGTTTCCTTTGTAAATATTTCAAAAGCTTGAAGTATCCAGAAAGGGTTTTAGAGGGTTTAGCCCATTATTTTGAACATGACCAAGTGTTGAAACTCTTATATATGGACAATATATGTCCTCTGAGTCTCACTGAATTTTGGCAAATATTTTTGAAACAGTTAAATAATTTTCCCCTATTAAAGACCATTTCTGGCCTTAATAAAAAGCTTTTAAATAAAATAGGAAAATAACTTTTAAAATTATACCTTTGTGGTTTCTGGGAGTCCTATGACTACTAGGTCTCAAATGTTCCTTTTGAAATAATTTTCTCACCCTAAATCAAGTACTTGCAGTGCAAATCTCAATTCAGGGGTTTTTGGAAAACTAAATTTATAAAATACTTTTTGGCCAAATTAATTTTGTAAGAAAATTATATACTGTTATATAACACTTGGCATGATCATTGGGCAGAAGTTTTGGGTATGGAGATGAATTCTACAAGAGGTTATAGTTGACTTTAATGAGCACAAGAAAAAGCACATGAAGAAAACTCAATTTCAAATAAAAGCCAAATGATGCTAAAATTTTTTGCTGGTCCAAATTTTCATGCCTCAAAGGTACAAATAACATGTTACAAAATGCAGGGTGTGACAGACCTACCCCCCTTACAAGAATCTCGTCCCCGAGATTCCTAAACTAGGTCTTAAAAGAGGTCGGGAAACTCGGATCTAAGATAGTCTTCTCGTTCCCAGGTTGCTTCTGCTTCGGTGTGGTTGCTCCACTGGACCTTGAAGTACTTGATGGTACGGCTTCGCGTCCGTCGTTCTGCTTCGTCCAGAATGCGAATGGGCTTCTCGCGGTAGGTCAAATCAGGCTGCAGATCAATGGCTTGGTGATCCACATCCTTGTAGAGATTAGGCTTGTCTGGAACTTGGAGACATTTCCGGAGTTGTGACACATGGAATACATTGTGCACATCGGATAGCTCAGGTGGTAGTTCCAAATGATAAGCCACTTCTCCTCGTCGGTTGGTGATCTTGAAAGGGCCAATGAATCTTGGCGCAAGTTTCCCCTTGACGTGGAAACGATTGGCTCCCTTCAGAGGAGTTACCCGCAGGTACACATGGTCCCCGACATGGAAACTCATGTTCCGACGGTGAGTGTCAGCATAACTCTTCTGCCTTGACTTGGCTGCCTTTAATCGCTCTCTGACTAGTTGGACTTGCTCTTCTGCTGCGCGGAGATTATCCGGTCCAAAGACTAGTCCTTCTCCAGTCTCTGACCAGTTGAGGGGTGTGCGGCATCTGCGCCCGTACAACACCTCAAATGGTGCCATCTGAAGGCTTGACTGGTAACTGTTGTTATAGGAGAACTCGGAAAAAGGGAGACAATCTTCCCACTTGGCTCCATATGCCAGGACACAGGCTCGGAGCATATCTTCGAGAATTTGATTGACTCGCTCTGTCTGACCTCCGGTCTGTGGGTGGAAAGCTGTGCTGAAAGACAACTTGGTTCCCAAGGCTTCTTGGAACTTCTTCCAGAACCTTGAGGTGAACTGGGTTCCTCGATCTGACACAATCTCCTTGGGAACACCGTGAAGACTTACGATTCGGTCGATGTAGAGAGCCGCCAGCCGGTTGCCATCATAAGTGGTCTTGACAGGAATGAAATGGGCTACCTTGGTCAAATGACCGACTATGACCCAGATAGAGTCATGTCCTCTATTCGACCTCGGTAATCCAGTGATGAAGTCCATTCCGACTTTATCCCACTTCCACTCAGGAACCTTGAGTGGTTGAAGCAATCCAACAGGTCACTGATATTCAGCCTTGACCCTTTGGCACACACCACACTTTGCAACATAGGTTGCAATCTCTCTTTTCATCCCGTGCCACCAGAATCGTGCCTTCATGTCTTGGTACATCTTGGTTCCTCCGGGGTGGATAGAATACGGGGTGTCGTGGGCTTCTTGCAGAATCAACGTCTTCAGCTCGGTGTTGTTTGGTACGCAGATGTGACCTTTGTACCAAACAATCCCGTGCTCGTCTTCGGAGAATCCTGGGGCCTTGCCCAGCTTCATCTTTGTAATGCCCAGGATGGGACTATACCTCCTACGTGTCGAGGCACGACTTAAAGGTATAAGCCCATCCTAGAATGATCTCAAGTTTGGTATCTTTGCACAACTCATGTAAAAGAGGGATTAAATTGCAAAAGGAGATAGTTGGCTTACACTCGCCACTTCACACAATACAATACATAAGCAAAACATCATTCAGAACATCACAACCCGACTACGGGTGAAGAACCAAAAGAAAGATACCAAACAACATAAAGCCACAGGTCAAGGTCGAATCCTAGTAGAAACCACTACTGAACATCGAAACGTCACAAGCAAACGGCCGCACTCTTTAACGAGCTTCCAGTGAAGAACTTGAACCAACTCCTGCATCGAACTCGGCTGAACCTGCATCTGTTGTGGTGAAGTAACTGTGAGCCACAGAGGACTCAGCAATCCCGTTCCCGGGTAACAAGACTATTTAAGCCTTGGGTGAGGACAAGGCTGAAGAAAGAACGAGAGGTGAAGGAACAACAAGAGTCTGCAGCAGCAACTAGCACTAACTTACGTAACAGAGAGCGAGAAGAGAAGTGCATCGGTCGAAAGATGATCACGAAGTGATCCTAACTAAAGCCGGTCAAACATAACCCCACCGTGTTCAACTCCCGAATCCCTATTCGGAAATTGACAGTCACGGAACACACGCGGGTAGTGTATTGAAACATTGTGTAAAGTTATCTACAACCGGAATTAACAAGCTCCCATCTGCCACATAACCGCGGGCACGGCTTTCGAAAGTTCAAACCCTGCAGGGGTGTTCCAACTTGGCCCATCACAAGCCCATGATCCGCGGAGTCGCAACTCCAAAGTGGGAAGACCCGAGTATCCTCGGAATCCCGTGCTCAAGTTAAACCGAACTAAGGTAAGGCTAATCCAGCAAATCCTCCCGGCGTGCCGACACCCTGATAGTAGCCGCGCGTATCTCGTCTCAGGCCACGACCGGATGGGTGATCCCACAGGTTTTTACCAAACCTTGAGTTTCCTCGAGGTGGCCCCGCGTAACCCCCGTTTCGGACCAACACTCATGTGGAGCACTGGCCCGGGGTTGTTGAATTAAATAAAAGGGATAGCTAGTCCACATGCAAGTTTTATTAGTTATTAGGCAAATAGTACCAATGTTGGGACTTGCTGGAAAAGACTTAGCACTTAGCGGTTTATCAAGGGGGTCCGATACACCCCAACCGTGTTAGGAACGCATAATCAAGGAACATAACACCGGTTTATACGGTTCCTAACGGCATGAGTGGAACAAAACACCAAGCAAAAGGCTTAGCCTTCCACCCTTGCCAGTATATAGATGATTTCATTTTAAGCATTTATATAGTGTGATATAACCCAACCAAACTTCAACATGAAGCAAGCATCTTCAATCTTCACCTGCAACTAACAATGCTATAAGAGGGGCTGAGCGAAGCGTACTTAGCCAAGCAACGGTTTGCATAGGTAGGGTGGTTAAACATGGCAATTGGTTACAAGTAGGAGGCTGACAAGAAAGACATGGGCATCGAGGCAAAACTATAGATCGAGACTACTAGCAATAGGCAAAGATAGTAATGGTATCCGGGTTCGGTCATCTTGCCTGGAATTCCACAAGGGAGAAGAACGGATCCAAGAAGAAGACGGAGCAACAGACGAGCGGATCCTCACAACTCCGGAACGAAACCGAAGCTAACAAGAGAAGCAACCGGAAAGAAAAGAAACAACACGGTAAACACACATATCATAAACATGGCATACGATGCACAAGCAAGTATGATGCATGTCCGGTTTAATTATGCATGGCATGGCAAAGTGCACAAACAAATCTACAAGTTAAGTGGAGATCAATATGCAACGAGTTGCATATTGACGAAACACCACATTTAAATTATTTAGTTTACTCTCGTTATTTACAAGACAAGATTAATTGTTTTTAACATGGCAAGAGGTGAAGCATAAAGAAACTACACTATTTAGGCATTTTAAATGAGGCCGGAAATAACAACAACATATCCGGAAAATCCCCATGAGCATGTTTAATAATTATAAAAGCAACAACAATTACACATTTAGTGTTGTTAACATGATGCGGATGACATGATCGAGTTTATGCAATTTTTAAAGGGTTGACATAAGAGGATAAGAAGCATTTGTCACCGTGGTGGAAAGAAAAAGGGTGCCACGGCAACGCTCCGAAAATGATGCAACGGCACCATATCGGTTCCGATAACTCGTTGGGAGTCCGGTGCAAAAGATAGATGGCGTGGGTGAGTTAAACGAGATGAAAGGTGGGCGATCCCGTTGCCGGGTTCCCACGAGTCGGTGACGAGGCAACCGAGGAACATGACAAGAGGCACAACGACCACGAAGCACACACGGGAGACGTTCCATACAACACAAGCAAGCATTCATGGGTCATCCACGGGGTCGTCTCGTTATACCTTCGAAGCGTGCGTTTCGGGGCGGTTCGAGACGTAGAGGAAGGAGGCGTTCCGTTCGGGGAGGAAGTAGACGTTCTCATTTCTTCACCGAAGGTAGTCGTTCTCGTAGCGGTAGTTGTACTCGGGCGACGGTAGTGGTACTCATGTTGTCGGGGTACTTGTCGTTCTCGAGTGCTCCGGGCGTCGAGGTACTTGTTACTCGCGAACGTAGGGGTACTTGGCGCGTAGTCGTACACGGAGCGTTTTGTAGATGTTCACGGAGCTCGTTCGTAGAGGAACTTGTTTCGAAGAGGTACTTGGTCGGTTCGCCGGGTACTCGTTCGGGCCATCTGACAAAATAACAGAACATGGCAGCACACAAAACAAAACAAAACTGCTCGGGAGCAACAAAAGGGGCAGCACGGCGACGAGTCCGCGGGCACTGGATCCGTTGCTGGAAAACGACGAGGCGGGACCTGGCCACGCGAAGGGAGCTGCGCGGAGGGGGCGCTGGAACCCGCAGGAGACGAGGCCCTGACGAGGCTGGAGCTCTGGCTGCGGTGTTGAGGAGGCGTCGGTGGAGGCCATGAGGGCAGCAGGACGGCGACGCGGCCGGATCATCGCTGGCGGACGGAGCAGAGGGGGACGCGCCCGACTGGAGGAGGGGCGCTCGGGGCCGCGGCTCCTGGAGACGAGGAAGGGCCCTGGCGAAGCTGGAGAGCTTGGGCGCGGGCGCGCGCTCGCCTGGAGGAGGGGTCGGGCCCGGCCGCTGCTCCTGGCGAGGGGGCTGCAGGGCTCGAGGCGCGGGCGCCTGCCGCTGGACGGAGGGGAGGCCGGCGCTGGAGCGTCGGGACGCCGGCTTCTGGAGGCGAGGGCCCCTGGCCGCGGGAACGGAGGAGGGTGCCGGGATGCGGGGAGGCCGCGCGCTGGAGGAAGGGGATCGGGGGAACGGGTCGAGGGAGATCGAGGGGTGGCGGCGGTCGTGCGGGAAGAGAGGGAGAGAGCGCTGGGATCGGGCTCGAGGGGAGGGGTCGCTAGGGATAGAAAGTGAGGGAGATCGAGAGAAGCTGCGGCGGGGAGGAAAACGGAGGGAGAGAGCGATGGCTGGCTCGGGGGTTAGGCTTAGAGGCGCTGCGGGCTGGGCCTTGAGGAGGTGTTGGGCCAGATAGGAGGGAAGGAGGAGGCCCAGAAGGAATTGGGCCAGGGAGGCCTGGGCTGCACTCTTTTTTTAATATTACTTAGTAGAATAAAACAAAGAAGGAGAGAGCCAAAAATAAAAAGAAAAGAGGCAAGGAAAAGAATAAAATGATGGACATTTTTGTAAGGCTTTACGGATTAATTCCAACCTCACAAAAATAGTTCCAACAAAAGGGAAGTGCAAAACTAAAACATTTAGCTTGCAATAAAAGGAGTTTAGATAAAAGGAGGAGCCTCGAAACAACGGAAAGAATTATAGGCAAGGTATAGAAGTCAAACTTGAAGTGAAATAAACATGGGGAATTAATGCAAGTGTGTTACGATGAATTCCAACGAATGGAATATTTATTATAGCTCTCTAAAATAATGAGAGACTTTTATATGTTATAAAGAGAAGTCACCTTCCCTCGATTTAAATGGACCGAAGGTCCACACGATTTATTTAGGTTGAGATGCAAAAATAAAATATGACATGATGGCATGATGACACGATGCAATGCAAAAAATAAATAACACAAGCAAAAGAAACACACGGGCAACCCGGAACATCTGGAATCTTCTGGAATCTTCTGGGACATCGGTCTCGGGCGTCACAACTCTCCCACACTAACAGAGGATCTCGACCCGAGATCCTAGAGATATCACCGGGTAAAAACGGAAGAGGAAGAGGTAAAACAAAATTGCTTCTTTGACAGACGAGTGAAACCAAGGAACCTTGAGAGGTTGAACAAAGTGAAAGAAGAATGCAACGGAGATGAACGAAGTTAAGAGCACTCCGTTAGAAAAAGAGGACCAAGTAACATAATGAGAACCTTGTAGGTTGAAAGACATGAACAAGAGCTTACGAACCAAAAGAATATGAAACCAGAACGGTATAGCCAAGGAATAAGAATGACAGAATTCGGACAGCACTCCGTCTGAAAATGGAAGGAATTGAACAAGAACTTGAGAAGATGGGAAGATACTTGAAGAAAACAACAACATATTGCCTCCGAAACAATTGAAAGAATGGCACAAGGGGTAAGAAAGATTCAGACAACACTCCGGTTAAAAGATAGGCAAAAACTTGATAAGATGAGATAACTAGAATAAAGAATACAACACTCCGGTTAAATGATAAGCAAGGGAAATAACATGATCTCAATAAAAACGAGATGATGGTTTGGAGAGAGCAACATTACAAAGCCTCCGGAACGAAAGAATAGATGCTAGATCGTTGGAAAGAAAGGATCGAAGAAGAAGATGACAACTTCTCCCCCGAATGAATTAGAAAAACCTCCTTACGGAGAAGGGTAGAACGGAGTTGTTGGAAAAAATCAACAACGAAAAGAATAAGCTTGAAGTGGGCTTATGGAAAACATCTCAGAATTATGAGGTGACAACCAGCCACTAACGGAAACAATTGATTGATTGAGATCAACAAGGAGATGAAAAACTTATTTCACCGGAATGATAAATGAAGAACTTGGGTCATTTATAAACAGCACAATACAACAATCCTTAGGGAAAGCTTTAGGTGAAATACAACCCAAATCACTCCAACAGATAAAAATGATGGGTTGAAGGATCTCCTGAACAAAGAAAATGATGGGTTTAAATATCTCATTTTTGACAACTTGTGAATCATGAAACATGAAGGAATTGACAAGAATGACATAATACCACCTCAAAAGATAAGGTAGAAAGAATTGCACTTGGAAAGCATGATGAAGAATGCTTGAGCTCCAACAAGAATCTTGATGAAGAATTCAAGGATGAATTAAAACATGATGAACCACCATGAAGAACTCCGGTAATGAAAGCATGAGAAGTGAAAGATGAAAATAATAAGATTCAAGGCCTGTGATGAATTAGATTGAGCTTGGAAATGATATAATAGAAATAACTTGGAACTCCGGAAAACAAGATGAAGAACTTAGAACTGAGAATATGATATGATGAACAAGCTCCAGACAAAAGAATTAAATCACCTGAAGGAATAAGAATAAGAATTATGTCATGCATCTCCTTCACCAATTTAAATTGATGACAACCAAAAGATTTGGCATACTACTTATTCTCGTTGCAAAGAATTAAGAGAGATCTAGCACAAGCTCGGATTCAACGAACCACCGGTAGGATTATGAGAAGAACAAATGAATTAAAACGATAACAACGGAAGGGAAAACTTGAAAGAACTACCGTAAGAATAGGGAGACGAACGAAGAGACATCAATGAAGAATATTTGGAGGACGAAGTTGAAAACTGAGAACGAAGAAATATTCTGAAATGATGTCCTTCGGAGGATCACAAAGAAAAGAATTCATGAAAATCTTCGGACGGGTATAAAAAGAATTCCTCACAATCTGAACAATAATGAGGATGGCAAGACGCTAGAACCACAACTCTTGAGAGAACGAGCCAAGATTAAGAGAAACACTTCTCCGGTCTCCAAATGTTGAGAATGAAGACGAGAAATGCCATGAAGACTTGATGAGCACTCCGGATTGAAGAATTAAAAAGTTGAACCAATGATGAAAAAAGAATCTGAAAACGATCTTGGAGAAGGCATGTGACTGATGGAATTCATTCTTACATCACACTTGAAAAGAATTTCAGAATACTCCGGAAAATAGAAGAGTCAGGTAAGATCCTGGGAAAGACCTGTGGGTTAGGGCCCACTCAAAGAAACCACCGTTGGAAAAGATTGCTTAAGGGATATTGCACCGGTTGAATTAAATGGCTTGACTAAGATAACAATCCTCAAAATAATTTGGACGGATTAAGAATGGAATTATGAATCTTCTGAGATACCTTCAGCTCTCCGGATATGAATAGCAAGAGGAGAATGATTAATTGGTGCACCGGAATAAGAAAGCATAGTGAAAAGAGGAAAAGGATAAGATCAACACCGAATTCTTGAATTATATCCACCGGAAGAATTGAGAACAAAAGAATGATGAACTTGAAGCTCTTGAGCATCTTCCTGAGAAATCACCGGATAAGAACATTGAAGGAAAAAGAATGGAGAAATATCACATGAATAAAATGGATACTTCATTTGAGATTACTGGCTCCAAGAAGAAGAAGGGTGGGAGGGTGTGGAAAACAAAGACAACTTGGGATGAAAGAATACAGACAAAACGTTAGATTTCTCAACAGTGTCCGTATGGAATAACTTGAAGAGAAGGCACACCGGTTGAAAAGGAATAACATAACCATCTTGATGATCAAGAAGGACTAGCACTCCCATAGAAATATGAGAATACCGATTAGGAAGGTATGGGATCAACATTTGACAACGAAGCAACTCGAATACCAGAATCAAAACAAGAACAAAGGATAGATGTGTAGCATGATCTTCACAATATCATCCGAACAGAGAATTGAACGAATGAATTCCGCAGGTACATCAACTGGTCGAGAAGCCACTTGGAGAACAAAAGATAAATAAAAAGGAACAAGGATCAGATAGAACAAATACAAGATAGAAGCTTCGTTCGACATCTTCGTGCTGCAAGCTCATGGAACATGTTACAAAAGGGTTTTGTCATCCCCGGATCAGCATAGCCAAGGACCCTTTAAGATGCAACTCCCGATCAGAACAAGTCCATAAAACCACTTCACTCAATGTAGAACCCCAAACTTCGTATCGAGCATCCGTTGGAAGAATGCCTAGAACTACTAGATGAACCCACCTATAGATTTCCGAAAGTTTCCAGTTATGCAATCAGGTGTTGGGGATACACGGGAAGCACCGCGCAATCAACTCTAAACCTACATCCAGGTGTATCCATCCTTCAACACATAACCAGTCTTTCTCGGAAACTGTTTACCTCGGACCTTCGAAAAGCATCCACTATAAAAAGCTATGGCAATACTCTCGAGCTACCTCCCCAGTACTGGGTGATGTCGGGGTTATCTTGCCACTGGCCGTATAGGAGAGATTTTCGATGTCGGCCGTCTTAAGTATTTAGTACTGCCGCGATATGCTTGTGTCAATGATACCCCGAAGCTCAACTCCTCGGTAACAGGAGGCATCGAGAACAATATCCTTGTCACAAGAACATCAAAACAATCCCAGAATACTCGCGGGATCCTAAAAAAAAATTTGGTGCAATTTTTGAAAAATAGAAGAGACAAGAGTAATCGTCAGGAGTCCTCACCAGAGAGAAAGGGGATGAGAAGCAAAGAAATCCTACTCTCCGATATAATATAGGACTCAAAACATTTTCAGTGTGTGCCTAGACTCAACCGTCAACGATTCGATCAATCAGTGGGGGCTTCTAGGTCGGAGAAGGCTCTGATACCAACTTGTAATGCCCAGGATGGGACTATACCTCCTACGTGTCGAGGCACGACTTAAAGGTATAAGCCCATCCTAGAATGATCTCAAGTTTGGTATCTTTGCACAACTCATGTAAAAGAGGGATTAAATTGCAAAAGGAGATAGTTGGCTTACACTCGCCACTTCACACAATACAATACATAAGCAAAACATCATTCAGAACATCACAACCCGACTACGGGTGAAGAACCAAAAGAAAGATACCAAACAACATAAAGCCACAGGTCAAGGTCGAATCCTAGTAGAAACCACTACTGAACATCGAAACGTCACAAGCAAACGGCCGCACTCTTTAACGAGCTTCCAGTGAAGAACTTGAACCAACTCCTGCATCGAACTCGGCTGAACCTACATCTGTTGTGGTGAAGTAACTGTGAGCCACAGAGGACTCAGCAATCCCGTTCCCGGGTAACAAGACTATTTAAGCCTTGGGTGAGGACAAGGCTGAAGAAAGAACGAGAGGTGAAGGAACAACAAGAGTCTGCAGCAGCAACTAGCACTAACTTACGTAAGAGAGAGCGAGAAGAGAAGTGCATCGGTCGAAAGATGATCACGAAGTGATCCTAACTAAAGCCGGTCAAACATAACCCCACCGTGTTCAACTCCCGAATCCCTATTCGGAAATTGACAGTCACGGAGCACACGCGGGTAGTGTATTGAAACATTGTGTAAAGTTATCTACAACCGGAATTAACAAGCTCCCATCTGCCACATAACCGCGGGCACGACTTTCGAAAGTTCAAACCCTGCAGGGGTGTTCCAACTTGGCCCATCACAAGCCCACGATCCGCGGAGTCGCAACTCCAAAGTGGGAAGACCCGAGTATCCTCGGAATCCCGTGCTCAAGTTAAACCGAACTAAGGTAAGGCTAATCCAGCAAATCCTCCCGGCGTGCCGACACCCTGATAGTAGCCGCGCGTATCTCGTCTCAGGCCACGACCGGATGGGTGATCCCACAGGTTTTTACCAAACCTTGAGTTTCCTCGAGGTGGCCCCGCGTAACCCCCGTTTCGGACCAACACTCATGTGGAGCACTGGCCCGGGGTTGTTGAATTAAATAAAAGGGATAGCTAGTCCACATGCAAGTTTTATTAGTTATTAGGCAAATAGTACCAATGTTGGGACTTGCTGGAAAAGACTTAGCACTTAGCGGTTTATCAAGGGGGTCCCATACACCCCAACCGTGTTAGGAACGCATAATCAAGGAACATAACACCGGTTTATACGGTTCCTAACGGCATGAGTGGAACAAAACACCAAGCAAAAGGCTTAGCCTTCCACCCTTGCCAGTATATAGATGATTTCATTTTAAGCATTTATATAGTGTGATATAACCCAACCAAACTTCAACATGAAGCAAGCATCTTCAATCTTCACCTGCAACTAACAATGCTATAAGAGGGGCTGAGCGAAGCGTACTTAGCCAAGCAACGGTTTGCATAGGTAGGGTGGTTAAACATGGCAATTGGTTACAAGTAGGAGGCTGACAAGAAAGACATGGGCATCGAGGCAAAACTATAGATCGAGACTACTAGCAATAGGCAAAGATAGTAATGGTATCCGGGTTCGGTCATCTTGCCTGGAATTCCACAAGGGAGAAGAACGGATCCAAGAAGAAGACGAAGCAACAGACGAGCGGATCCTCACAACTCCGGAACGAAACCGAAGCTAACAAGAGAAGCAACCGGAAAGAAAAGAAACAACACGGTAAACACACATATCATAAACATGGCATACGATGCACAAGCAAGTATGATGCATGTCCGGTTTAATTATGCATGGCATGGCAAAGTGCACAAACAAATCTACAAGTTAAGTGGAGATCAATATGCAACGAGTTGCATATTGACGAAACACCACATTTAAATTATTTAGTTTACTCTCGTTATTTACAAGACAAGATTAATTGTTTTTAACATGGCAAGAGGTGAAGCATAAAGAAACTACACTATTTAGGCATTTTAAATGAGGCCGGAAATAACAACAACATATCCGGAAAATCCCCATGAGCATGTTTAATAATTATAAAAGCAACAACAGTTACACATTTAGTGTTGTTAACATGATGCGGATGACATGATCGAGTTTATGCAATTTTTAAAGGGTTGACATAAGAGGATAAGAAGCATTTGTCACCGTGGTGGAAAGAAAAAGGGTGCCACGGCAACGCTCCGAAAATGATGCAACGGCACCATATCGGTTCCGATAACTCGTTGGGAGTCCGATGCAAAAGATAGATGGCATGGGTGAGTTAAACGAGATGAAAGGTGGGCGATCCCGTTGCCGGGTTCCCACGAGTCGGTGACGAGGCAACCGAGGAACATGACAAGAGGCACAACGACCACGAAGCACACACGGGAGACGTTCCATACAACACAAGCAAGCATTCACGGGTCATCCACAGGGTCGTCTCGTTATACCTTCGAAGCGTGCGTTTCGGGGCGGTTCGAGACGTAGAGGAAGGAGGCGTTCCGTTCGGAGAGGAAGTAGACGTTCTCATTTCTTCACCGAAGGTAGTCGTTCTCGTAGCGGTAGTTGTACTCGGGCGACGGTAGTGGTACTCATGTTGTCGGGGTACTTGTCGTTCTCGAGTGCTCCGGGCGTCGAGGTACTTGTTACTCGCGAACGTAGGGGTACTTGGCGCGTAGTCGTACACGGAGCGTTTTGTAGATGTTCACGGAGCTCGTTCGTAGAGGAACTTGTTTCGAAGAGGTACTTGGTCGGTTCACCGGGTACTCGTTCGGGTCATCTGACAAAATAACAGAACATGGCAGCACACAAAACAAAACAAAACTGCTCGGGAGCAACAAAAGGGGCAGCACGGCGACGAGTCCGCGGGCACTGGATCCGTTGCTGGAAAACGACGAGGCGGGACCTGGCCACGCGAAGGGAGCTGCGCAGAGGGGGCGCTGGAACCCGCAGGAGACGAGGCCCTGACGAGGCTGGAGCTCTGGCTGCGGTGTTGAGGAGGCGTCGGTGGAGGCCATGAGGGCAGCAGGACGGCGACGCGGCCGGATCGTCGCTGGCGGACGGAGCAGAGGGGGACGCGCCCGGCTGGAGGAGGGGCGCTCGGGGCCGCGGCTCCTGGAGACGAGGAAGGGCCCTGGCGAGGCTGGAGAGCTTGGGCGCGGGCGCGCGCTCGCCTAGAGGAGGGGTCGGGCCCGGCCGCTGCTCCTGGCGAGGGGGCTGCAGGGCTCGAGGCGCGGGCGCCTGCCGCTGGACGGAGGGGAGGCCGGCGCTGGAGCCTCGGGACGCCGGCTTCTGGAGGCGAGGGCCCCTGGCCGCGGGAACGGAGGAGGGTGCCGGGATGCGGGGAGGCCGCGCGCTGGAGGAAGGGGATCGGGGGAACGGGTCGAGGGAGATCGAGGGGTGGCGGCGGTCGTGCGGGAAGAGAGGGAGAGAGCGCTGGGATCGGGCTCGAGGGGAGGGGTCGCTAGGGATAGAAAGTGAGGGAGATCGAGAGAAGCTGCGGCGGGGAGGAAAACGGAGGGAGAGAGCGATGGCTGGCTCGGGGGTTAGGGTTAGAGGCGCTGCGGGCTGGGCCTTGAGGAGGTGTTGGGCCAGATAGGAGGGAAGGAGGAGGCCCAGAAGGAATTGGGCCAGGGAGGCCTGGGCTGCACTCTTTTTTTAATATTACTTAGTAGAATAAAACAAAGAAGGAGAGAGCCAAAAATAAAAAGAAAAGAGGCAAGGAAAAGAATAAAATGATGGACATTTTTGTAAGGCTTTACGGATTAATTCCAACCTCACAAAAATAGTTCCAACAAAAGGGAAGTGCAAAACTAAAACATTTAGCTTGCAATAAAAGGAGTTTAGATAAAAGGAGGAGCCTCGAAACAACGGAAAGAATTATAGGCAAGGTATAGAAGTCAAACTTGAAGTGAAATAAACATGGGGAATTAATGCAAGTGTGTTACGATGAATTCCAACGAATGGAATATTTATTATAGCTCTCTAAAATAATGAGAGACTTTTATATGTTATAAAGAGATGTCACCTTCCCTCGATTTAAATGGACCGAAGGTCCACACGATTTATTTAGGTTGAGATGCAAAAATAAAATATGACATGATGGCATGATGACATGATGCAATGCAAAAAATAAATAACACAAGCAAAAGAAACACACGGGCAACCCGGAACATCTGGAATCTTCTGGAATCTTCTGGGACGTCGGTCTCGGGCGTCACAATCTTCCTCTTGATGCCTTCAATGCTTGCGTGTCCATCTTGTGCCTTCTTGACGTCGTCCATCAGGGTCGGTCTGACTTCCAAGTGATCCAGAAATCCAGGGGTGACCAATTCCAAACTGAATTGTTCGAACTCCTTAAACAAGGCTGGCTGCCTTTCTTGAATAACGGCACACAAAGAGCAAGCCTTCCTGCTTAAGGCATCGGCCACCACGTTAGCCTTCCCAGGGTGATATTGAACACTGAGGTCATAGTCTTTGATGAGTTCCAACCATCTCCGCTGCCTCATGTTCAATTCCTTTTGGGTGAAAATGTACTTCAGACTTTTGTGGTCTGTGTAGATCTCACACCGTTTCCCTAGGAGGTAATGCCGCCATGTCTTCAAGGCATGAACTACTGCCGCTAGCTCAAGATCGTGAGTAGCGTAGTTCTCCTCATGGGGTCGTAGTTGCCTGGAGAGGTATGCTATGACGCGACCTTCTTGCATCAGAACGCTTCCCAATCCGGTTCGAGAGGCATCACAATATATCACGAACTCCTTGTGAATATCATGTGTTGCCAGAATTGGGGAGGTGGTCAACCTCTTCTTGAGCTCTTGGAAGCTCTCTTTGCATTTTGGCGTCCACTCGAACTTCTTGTCCTTCTTGAGGAGCTGAGTCATGGGTCGTGCAATGCTAGAGAATCCTTCCACGAACTTGTGGTAATAGCCCGCTAGTCCGAGGAAGCTTCTAACTTCCTTGACGGTCGTTGGAGATTGCCATTGGGTCACAGCTTCGATCTTTGCAGGATCAACAGATAATCCTTCCTCGGTCAAGACATGACCTAAGAATCCAACTTTATGCAGCCAGAACTCACACTTGCTGAATTTGGCATATAGTTGGTGCTCACGAAGCTTGTCTAGGACCATCCTCAGATGCTGCTCGTGCTCTTCCTCCGACTTCGAGAACACAAGAATGTCATCAATGAAGACAACAACAAACTTGTCCAAATATTCCATGAAGACTTTATTCATGAGATACATGAAGTAAGCTGGGGCATTGGTTAACCCAAAAGACATGACCGTGCACTCGTACAGGCCATATCTGGTTACGAATGCCGTCTTCGGAATATCTTGGGGTCTGATCTTCAGCTGGTAGTACCCAGATCTGAGGTCGATCTTGGAGAACATCTTGGCTCCGCTGAGCTGATCAAACAGATCTTCGATCTTGGGAAGTGGATACTTGTTCTTGATTGTAACTTCATTGAGGGAACGATATTCAATGCATAAGCGGATGGTACCGTCCCTCTTTGCCACAAACAGAACAGGAGATCCCCAAGGGGAGGCACTTGGGCGAATAAATCCCTTCCTTAGCTGCTCTTCCAGCTGCTTCTTCAACTCGGCTAATTCTTCCGTTCCCATTCTATAAGGCTTCTTATAGATGGGTCCTGCTCCGGGCACGAGCTCGATGATGAATTCAATGTCACGGTCAGGGGGCATTCCCGGTAGTTCATCCGGAAAGACATCAGGATACTCACATACCACTGGTACTTGATCTAGCCCAACTTCAGACAGAAAGTTGACTTTAGCGGCTTGAGCGGAAGAGGAGTTGGAAGCAAACTTGACTTCGACTCCTTGGTCATTGGTAACAGTGACTGTCCGATTGGCACAGTCTAACAAGCCTTGATGCTTGCTGAGCCAATTCATGCCTAGGATCACATCCAAGCCTTGCGACCTCAGGACGATAAGGTCTGCTAGGAAGTCTACACCATTAATGGTAATACTGACTCCTTTACAGCCTATCTTGGCTCTCATCTCGGCTCCGGGGGTTTGTACCACCATAGGGTTATTCAGGGGTGTAGGGGTCATGCCACTTTTTAATGCAAATCTTTGAGTGACAAATGAATGCGTTGCTCCAGAATCAAACAAGACAGTTGCAGGTGCTGAGTTGACAAGGAATGTACCCAGCACGATGTCCGGGTCTTCCTGGGCTTCTTCAGCAGCTATGTGATTCACACGCCCCTTCCCACGGTTCGGTGGATTGCGAGGAGATGGGTTCCTTGGTGGCATTCCACGGCCTTGCCCCTGGTTCTGCGCATTGGGGCGCGGGGCATCAGGCTTCTTGTTGGGGCACACCCTTAAGATGTGTCCGGACTGACCACATCCAAAGCAAGTGACTTGGTTTGGATTGATCTTGTTGCCACCACTGGTATTGGGGTTGAAAGCTGGCATGGGGTTGGCATACTGCTGATGATGAGGGCTGGCACGAGGTGCAGGAGCTCTTGGTTGCTGATAGGTTGGCTTGGCCGGGGCTGACTGCCACGGACGAGGTTTCTGGTTGCTGGAACTTCCCTTACTGACCAACTTGCGCTTGCGAGTGTCTTCCAAAGCACGCCGCTTGTCTTCAAGCATAAGTGCCTTGTTCACCAGGTCAGGGAAAGATGGGCAGTCGCACACGACAAGCGAGTATTGCAGAGTCTGATTGAGGCCTTCCATGAAGCGCTCCCTTTTGGCAGCATCAGTGCTAACATCTTCAGGGGCATACCTTGACAGAATACTGAACTTCTGCATGTACTCCTTGACAGTGCCACTTCCTTGCTTCAGGGCTCGGAACTCACGCTTTTTGATAGCCATGATTCCGGAAGGAATGTGGGCCTTGCGGAATTCTGCCTTGAAGTTAACCCAAGTGATGTCTTGTTCAGCATGCATGGCCTTGAATCCATCCCACCAAGCTCTAGCAGTCCCCCCGAGGCAGTGGGCTGCATAAGCCACCTTCTCGCGATCTTTGGTGCATCCGACTTGTTCCAGTATCTCCTCAATGGAACGGACCCAGTCGTCTGCATCCAGGGGTTCAGCAGTCTCGATGAAGGTTGGCGGTGCATGCTTCTTGAACTCTACCAACGTGGAACGTCCATTGCCATTCCCCGCCGGCTGGCGGTTGTTGGTGACAGCTTGAGCGATCAGCTGAAGAGCTGCAGTGTTGGCTTGGCGTTCCTCTCGGAAAGCTTGGAGAAGCGGAGCTATGTCCATGCTTGGAGGAGGTGGTGGTGGAGCTTGGTCATTGGTTTGGTCGTGGCCTGCCTCTGGCTGAGCGAATGCTCCGGCTTCAGGCTGCTGGGTAGAGGTACCAGTACGAGTTACAACAGGCATCCTATTGGAGCGGTAAAAGGTCTCATGACTCGGAAGAGGGAAAGCAAGATGGATGGGTGCCTAGTAAGGGGGTGGGTGTGACACTAAATCAAATTATGCAAGGGCCGAAAGGCCAAAACACATTCATTAAAATCCAAATGGGTGATGTAGTCGTTTACACATTCCCGAAGGAAGAATACGACATACATCCAGACACATCAAAAGCAAACACTAGATGGTTTCATATGAACCATACAAGGACTCGACTGCGCATAGGGGTTACACGACCTATCCTACCATAGAGGTCACAACTGGCATATCCGAGTAGCGAATAATGCCTAAGCGGCAGAATGCTCGGTCGCGTATTCCGGCTCTTCTGGGTCTTCCTCCTTGTCTTCATCTGTCTGGGCCCCCTTGTCACTTGAGGGTGTGGCGGAGTGGAGGAGTTGGATACGACGGTGCTTCGTCGGTGGTGCAGGGAAAAGCTTGCGATATTCCCTTGCTGTCATCCGGCGTCGCCGAGGTGGTTCTTCATTCCTGGAAGATACATCCTCGGAGGGCCTTCCGCCTCAATATGCGATAGCGAACTGTCCAGAAGGTGCTCCTTCCTTCTTGATCCTATTTGCCTTCTCTTGAGCTCGACGAAGAAGTGCCTTGGTCTTGTGAAGTTCTTCTCGAAGCTTCGTTGATTCCGAGGCCAAGTCTTGTGCCAAGCTATCGGCACATAGACTGAAGTAGGTCTGGAATCGCAGCGAGAGTCCTTCCTTCAGTGGAGGGGCTAGTGCGCTGCTTTCTTCTTCACCTTCCTTCCGGTAAGGTAAGAAGCGAGTTGTCATCTTGGCTGCCATCTCCGGAAGAAGCTCGCGGAGACGGGTTAATGCCTTGAGTGCAGCAGCCTCGACAGCGAGTGGTAGTGTTGCCATTTGGGGTCCCTCGAAGAACCAACTTGTGGGAGGATCGTTTGCCTTCACGATCACTTCCACATGGTACTCCACCTCAGTATCGCTCACCCAATGCTCAAGGTAGGTGAGGATGGGTGCTCGGTGGAACTGACACTCCTGGAGGCTATCCTCGAGAAGTAAGGGAAACCCAGTGGTCAGGTGCTCTTCGGGTACAGCGGCCATCTACAAAGGTGGAATAGGAGGGGTTAATAAGCTGATGAAATCTCAGGTTTAGAAAAGAAGAGAGGTTCAGAAGGTTTTTGAAAAGGGTCTCATCTAACTAACGCCCATGCTAACTAAGGCTTCCTACAGTCAGGATGGCTCTGATACCAGCTCTGTGGGGACCCCGACTTAGAAGTCGAGATCACCGAATGCACGTGTACAGTGATCCCAGAGATCAATGCTCACTGAACACACAGAAGCTGGAATAACAAGAGTCTTACATCCATACAAATAGTCTTACACGAATTATGGCCATTAAGGCCAAGTCTTACATAGATAGAGCCTCACGGGCTGAATAGCAAATAACTCAAATAGCGGAAGACTTCGATAACGGGTAGAACCCATGCCATCTGCCTTAGCCCTACACACATTCTGACTGGGATAGCGTCCTAGTTCGCATGTTCGTCTCCAAAGAACTCTTCCTCATATTCCTGTTCTTCCATGCCTGGCCAATTAAATAACCAGTGGCAACCAATGAGTACTTTGAATGTACTCGCAAGCAACCCATGATGTGGTTCAAAGTAACAATGCAATTGAATGATAATGAACAATCTAGGAAAGGGCTAGAATAAATATTCTACTATCAAGTTTATGCATCAATAACCTCGCGTAACCTCGAAGACAGGTTACTGATATCAACATGATTATGATTCAACTCATCGAGTCAAGTCACCACCTTGACTCATCACACACATACTATCACCGATGAAGTAAAATTCTGGACATAGTTTAAGTAGCACCACCCAACTGTCCATGACCGTGGACACGGCTATTTGAATAGTTTTACACTCTGCAGAGGTTGCGCACTTTACCCACAAGATCCGGGGAACTTCCGTGTCATCCACGACCCGCGGTACCTCAAGTACCCGAGGTAAGCACCCGGTCATTACCTTTCCTTAGACGACACTAACATAGAGTCCACTCGTTGATACACGGCCCTCGGGTACAAACAATAGATCACGGGACTTGCCCTAATTTCAATGTCACGCGTACCCGAAGGGACCAACGGTGTGTCCGGTGCCCTGTAAAAACAGTCATGGCCGTCTATCCAAGCACGACCCCGTCCCGGGAAAGACCTCAAGTCTTCCCGTCACTAGTAATGCGGGCACCATGCTAGTATCGACCTAAGTAATCAATAAAGCCCCGTCCCATAAGGGGTAGTGTGGTTGCACATGTTTGGTTGGGACGGTAGTCACACATAAATCTAATCCATCATTCCACTATGCACATGATTTTACCGGCACATCACTTCTTTCTCAAGTGATGACCTAATACATCATCACCCTCGGGCATTAGGGGCACCCGATGGGTTCATGCAAAGATTTCAACTACGAAGGTTAAAATCACACATGCATCATTTAAGCTTCATGACCAACTATTTGCATGTCATCTAGCACCTAGCAAGATCAAGTTCAAGCATGCATCATGTGGTGGTTTCAACTAGGTCACTATCGTAACCCTAACATCATGCATCGGAAACAAACGAGTTCCGAAGAACAAGTGTATCATGGTCAAAGGGCTGCTTGCCTGGATTGGCTTGGTCTTCAAAGTCTTCAAATCCTTCTCCTTCTTCTTTCACAGCAACTTCGTCAAATACGGGATCTATACGTCGCATAATAACCACGGAAAATAAGACCACAAATAAAACAGAAAAATCAAAGTGCTCAGAAAAATGTCAACTTATTTTTGTTAAATACTAGAGGAATTTCTAAGATGGGGAAAAATCTTAGTTGGAGTTTTGGAGCAACAGAATGGAATCTATTGATTTTAGAACAGGAGTTTTACTGCTCAAATTTGAATTTAAATTTGAACAGAACAGAAAAGTTTCCTAGATGTGAGTGAAAGTGGTACCTTTAAATAGGTTGGAATATTACAAGATTTTAGGAGTTGGAATTATTTTATTTGGACCATTATTCTTTTCTGTAGAAATGTTTGAATTAATACAGAAAAGAAAAAGGAGAAAAAGACTTGTGCAACTGGGCCAGAGAGGCCACAGTGCACGGCCCAGGGCGGTCCAGCCCAGCCGCACGGGTGCCTGCGCGCGCACGTCAGGTTTTTGAACCTGACGGGCGGGGCCCGTGGGTCAGTGGCAGAGAGGAGGGGGAGAGAGGTGTGGGGATGACAGGCGGGGCCCGCCTGTCATCTCCAACCTTGCGGCCACGGCGACGGCGAGCTCACCGGCAAGGTTTCCGGCCACGACGACGGCAACGGAGGGCAGGGTTGGGTCCAGCGTCGAGTGGCGGTTGTAGGGGTGGTGGTACGGCACGCCGGGGAGGTCAGGTTCGCCGGCGGCAAGGTGGGACGACGGAGGCTCGTCGGGAGGTTGTTGCTCTGGTCGTTTCCGACTGCCACAGAGAGGGGAAACAGGGGGGAAAGGGTCAGTGGAGCACGGCGGTTCCGAATCGGGCAAAAGAAGGGGCAGGGGAGGCCCGTACCGTGAGATCACCGGCGGCCCGACGCGGCGGAGCTCCGGTCGATCCCGAGTACTGGGGCTACCTGGGGAGGAGTGGATGGTGCTGGAGGACTCAGTGGGGTGAGGTGAGGCTGCTGGTGCTGCTGGAGAGGCCCGGGGGGTCCTATTTATAGGGGGTCGATGGAGGCCCGTGGTCCAGTGCGCCGGCGAGCTCTGGCTCGAGGCTACAGCGCTCCGGAGGCAAGAGGGATGAGTCCATGGTGTTGCTGGACGAGCTCCACGTCCAACTAAGGTGAGAGGAGGAGCGGGGGAGCTTCTGGACCGCGCGCGCGTGCGAGGCAGCAGAGTGGCCGTTGTGGGCGGCCGGTGCGCGTGCGACGACGGTCACTGGAGGGCGCAGGAGGAGGGGGGACAGCGCCGGGGTGATTGCGGACGTCGAGGGGCCTCGACTGGCGCGAAGGAGGAGCCCGAGGCTGTCGGGGGCCAGCGATTGGTTGAAGCCACCATGCGGGGGTGCACTGTAGCGCGCCCCAGAGCACGCGTATGGCTGGCATCATCGTGCCCTCGCCGCTCTGGTCAAAACCAACATGCCCAAGAGTGTCTAGAAGGTTGAGGGAGGAGTAAAGAATTGGCCTGCGGCCTTGGATGCCCTGGAGATGCTGAGAGAGAGTGAGAATGCTGGTGACTTGGTGAAAACTTGCTGTCCAGCAAGGTAAACTTGGGTTCTTACCCCTAAATCATGGAGCTGGGGTGCTAGGGCAGTTACTGGGGGTAGCTAGTAACTCAATGATCATGTGGTAAAAAGTTGAGGCCATGGAGAAGAGTAAAAGTGATCAAGATGGAGGTTTTAGTAAAAAGCCAGAAGGTGTTTGATCAGTGTTTGGTCAAGCAAATGATCCCCACTTGACATGGCACTTAACAGGATTGAAAGACATGAGAAAATAGGGTGCTCCACCAAATTTGGGCTCATTTGAAGAAACTAGCCAATGTAACTTTGGTGAACCCTAGAAATCAACAGAAATAGCTTCATCTTTTTTGAGTCAAGCTAATCATCTCCCCTTGATGCACCACTTGGTGTAGCATCATCATTTGGGGTATTGATCATGCCCACAAAGTTTGAAGCTCCAGATAAAAAGTTGGTAATGTAAAGTTGTTCAAATTTGCATTTGAACAGAAAGGGTTTTGAGGTGATCTGATCAAGTTGCTCTATTCCAAATCTTGTGCCATTTGGTCTAGATGCCTTATTAGGCCATTCTAGCATGTGCACCAAATTTGAGAGCAGTTGGACAAGTTTGGCAATGTAAAGTTGCTCAAACTTCAAATATGGACAGAATGGTTATGAAGGGGTTTGAGGATGTTTTCTTGCTTCCCAAGGCATGGGACTTGGCAAGATCATCAAATATGTCATAAATGACATGATAGAATTTCCCTGGAATTTTTGGAGAAAGTTTCCTTTGTAAATATTTCAAAAGCTTGAAGTATCCAGAAAGGGTTTTAGAGGGTTTAGCCCATTATTTTGAACATGACCAAGTGTTGAAACTCTTATATATGGACAATATATGTCCTCTGAGTCTCACTGAATTTTGGCAAATATTTTTGAAACAGTTAAATAATTTCCCCCTATTAAAGACCATTTCTGGCCTTAAGAAAAAGCTTTTAAATAAAATAGGAAAATAACTTTTAAAATTATACCTTTGTGGTTTCTGGGAGTCCTATGACTACTAGGTCTCAAATGTTCCTTTTGAAATAATTTTCTCACCCTAAATCAAGTACTTGCAGTGCAAATCTCAATTCAGGGGTTTTTGGAAAACTAAATTTATAAAATACTTTTTGGCCAAATTAATTTTGTAAGAAAATTCTATACTGTTATATAACACTTGGCACGATCATTGGGCAGAAGTTTTGGGTATGGAGATGAATTCTACAAGAGGTTATAGTTGACTTTATTGAGCACAAGAAAAAGCACATGAAGAAAACTCAATTTCAAATAAAAGCCAAATGATGCTAAAAATTTTGCTGGTCCAAATTTTCATGCTTCAAAGGTACAAATAACATGTTACAAAATGCAGGGTGTGACACATAGTGACCCTTCTTGCCACACTTGTTGCAAACCACTTCTGAGAGAAGACGGTAATAAGGAGCACTTGACTTCGAAGCTTGAAAGTGATTCTTTGACTGATTGCTTGGGTTGGGTGAGTGGGAGAAAGCACGACCACCAGAATTCTTGTTGTTGTTGTTGGGAGCTCGGATCACTGGAGGAAGTGGAAGCCAAAACTTCTGTTGCTTTGCGACTACTTGAGAAGAAGAGGAGGAGTGAATAGAGTCTATGATCCTCTTTTTGGAAGCTTCCATCCTGAGCTGGGCTGCCTCTTGCTTAAGTGCCATGTTATAGAATTGATCAAACTCATCAGGCTCGAACAAGGTGAGAGCTAGTTGGAGTTCATCCTTCAGACCACCTCGGAACTGATAGATCTTGCTCTTGGCATCTGGGATGTCTTGCTTGGCATAGCGGGCAAGGTTATGGAACTTGACATTATATTGGTAGACAGTCTTTGAGCCTTGCTTCAGGTTGCGGAATTGCTCACGCATACCCTCGATGACACTTGTTGGAATGTGGTGAGAACGAAAGTCCTTGCAGAAGTCATCCTAGGAGATTACACGCCCTTCTCTGGAATCTTTGTACTGCTGCCACCAATTAGCAGCTTGGTCCTTGAGTTGGAAGGCGGCAAACTTCACATAGTCCTCAGGCCTCACGTTACTGCATTCAAAGTGTTTCTTGATATCTGTTATCCAGTCTTCAGCATCTAGAGGGTCCACACAGTAACTGAATGCCTTTGGTTCATTTGCCAGGAACTGGTTGAGCGTAGCAAAGTGAGGTTGGTTGAACAAATTGCCTTGGCCTTGGTTCCCATGAGCACCCTGATTTGCTTGAATGTTCTGCATCATTTGCATAAGCATCTGGGTGTTCTCGTTCGTCGCTTGCATAATTGCTCTCCAGGCCTCAGACGGAGGAGGAGGGGAAGGAGGACGATCAGGAACCTCTTCATCCTCTGGGTTAGCGTTGGGAACCTTTTTAGGAGCCATCCTGAATGAGATGCCAACTATTAGCCATTGATTGAAAGAATATATAAGCTGAATCAACGGCTAGAAATTGCAACATAAGCCTTCACAAGAACATTCGAACGAGAATGAACGAATGTAATCCACAGTTTTAATAGTAACAACAATCTTCACGAGAAGCCACTTGGGAGAACAAAAGGTAAATAAAACAACAAGGAGCAGATAGAACAAATACAAGATAGAAGCTTCGTTCGACATATTCGTGCTGAAAGCTTATGGAACGTGTTACAAAAGGGTTTTGCGATCAGCATAGCCAAGGACCCTTTAAGATGCAACTCCCGATCGTAACAACGACCATAAAACTACTTCACTCAATGTAGAACCCCGAACTCCATATCATGCATTCGTTGGAAGAATGCCTATGAGCTACTAGATGAACCCACCTATTAATTTCCGAAAGTTTCCAGTTATGCAATCAGGTGTTGGGGATACAGGGGAAGCATCGCGCACTCAACTCTAATCCTACATCCAGCTGTATCCATCCTTCAACACATAACCAGTTATTTCCGGAAACCGTCTACCTCGGACCTTCGAAACGCATCTACTATACAAGCTATGGCAATACTCCCGAACTACCTCCCCAGTACTGGGTGACGTCGGGGTTATCTTGCCACTAACCGCATATGAGAGTTTTCGATGTCGGTCGTCTTAAGTATTCCAGAACTGATGCGATATATTTGTGACGACAACACCTCGGAGCTCAAATCCCCGGGACACTGCCACAACCCCTAAATGACAGGAGGCATCGAGAACAATGTTCTCATCACAAAGACATCGGAACAATCCAAACAATACTCGCGAGATTCCTAAAAAAAAATTGGTGAAATTTTGAGAGTAGAAGAGACAACAGTAATCGTCAGGAGTCCTCACGAGAGTGAAAAGAGATGAGGAGCAAAAGAAATCCTACTCTCCGATATATATAGGACTCAAAACATTTTAAGTGTGTGCCTAGACTCAACCGTCAACGATTCAATCAATCACTGGGGGCTTCTAGGTCGGAGAAGGCTCTGAATACCAACTTGTAATGCCCAGGATGGGACTATACCTCCTACGTGTCGAGGCACGACTTAAAGGTATAAGCCCATTCTGGAATGATCTCAAGTTCGGTATCTTTGCACGACTCATGTAAAAATAGGGATGAAATTGCAAAAGGATAGTTGGCTTACACTCGCCACGTCACACAATTCATTACATAAGCAAAACATCATCCAAATAACATCACAACCCAGCTACGGGAGAAGATCCAAATGAAAGATTCCAAATACATAAAGCCACAGGTCCGAATCGCCCCTAGTAGAAACCACTACTGATCATCGGGATAGTGCACATAGTAACGGCTACGTTCTTCATCGTACTCCCAATACAGCTCCGTGCTGTCACCTGAGTAGTTCACCATTGTACCTGCATCTGGTGTGGTGTAGAATCTGTGATCCATGAAGGACTCAGCAATCCCGTTCCCGGGTAGCAAAACTATCTAAGCCTTGGGTGTGGAACAAGGCTGAAGAAAGAATAAAAGGTTGCAGCTGCACTAGCACTAGCTTACGTGTTAAGAGCGAGAAGTGCCACGAGCGTCAAAGTGATCACTGATACGTCCAAAACGTATCTATAATTTCTGCTTGCTCAATGCCTCTTTTGTGTGATATTGCTATGATATTTATGCACTTCCATACACTTTTGATCATATTTGGACTAACCTATTAACTCAGTGCACCACAGTGCCAGTTCCTGTTTTCTGCTGTTTTTCTATTTCAGGTTTCCCCCATATTAAAAGTGCTCTAAAAATTCCGGGAAAAATAGAGGAAAAATCAGCGTAACGGGAGCTTCAAGAAAAACCAAAGCAGGGCCAGAGGGGAGCCTGGGGTGGCCCAGGCGGCCACCCGGGGTGGCCCCACCCCTGGCCGCCCAGGGGGGGCGCCTGGGGCCCCCTCTCCGCCTCTGGTGACCCCCCTTCGCATATATATTCCTCGCGTCCCGAAACCCTCGAGGACGGAACCCTTTTTCGTGATCTCACCTCTGTTTCGCCGCCGCCGCGCTTCCAAGATCGGGGCACCAGGAGAACTCTTCCCGGCACCCTGCCGGAGGGGAGAACCACCACCGGGAGCTTCTCCACCACCATGGACGCTTCCCGGATGAGTTGTGAGTAGTCCACCTTGGACCATGGGTCCCTGACCAATAGCTATGTGATGTTCTCCTCCCCTCTTTGTTCTTCATGGTTTAGACCTCGTGAGCTGCCCTACATGATCGAGGCACATATGTAATATTTATGCTGTTGCTCTGCTGAGTTTGCTGGGATCCGATGGATTATGAGATTATGTTCAGATTGTGTGTGAGTAATATATTTGATTCACCTCTTTTATATTTATGTTCTTGAGTAATTCTTGCATGTTCTCCGTTGCTGTTTATTGCTTTGGCCGAGTAGTAAGTAGTAACTCCAAGAGGGAACGTTATGCTTGATTGTGGGTTCATGCCCCTTGATGACTAGTTTGAGTGATAGAAACATGAGTCTAGGGGATGTGCTGTTGCCACAAGGGGGAAAACAACGGTGCTTGTACTTGGGGGTGCAAGGATTGTTTACTTTACACAAAGTTCTTTTAGTGCAGTTGTCTGTTGCTTTGAGTTTACACTTTGGGTGGGATTCGCAACTTAATACCAGCGAGATGTTCTGGATAGATATCTCAAGGTGGATGATTAGTAGTAGATGCAGATGGATTTCGGTCTACTTGCCTTGGCGTACCGCCCATGCTTTTGAGCCTCTACCTTTCTTTATAGCATAGTTAGCATTGGTTTGCGCACATAATCCTGTCAATTGCCCAGCTGTAATTTGTTTACCTCGCTTAGCTTTTTTATCGTCTTTTGGGAGAGAGACATCACTAGTGAACATCATGGGACCCCGGTCCATATTACCATCACTGATCACACCTTCTATTTACTTCCTATTTTTATTTCCTAGTTGTAGTCATAGCTATCATTATTATCTCTTGTGTTTGATCCTTTGTAAACAACAAGGCCGGAGGGATTGACAACCTCTCTGTACTCGTTGGGATCAAAGTTATTTGTATCTGTGTGCATGTCCTGTCAACCGCTAAGTTTCTGGCGCCGTTGACACCTACTTGTCGACCCTCGGAGTCTCACGGGATTCGATCCTTGGTACCTTTGCCAAGGGAAACTTGCTGCTACGCTACATCTCAAACCTTCCACTTGGGGTAACCAACGAGGGGCGAGAAGCCATCAAGCAAAGTTTCTGGCGCCGTTGCCGGGGACTCCACTCTTCAAGATTGGGGAGTTGCACGCTATCTTTTATCTTTGCTTTTTAGTCTTGTTAGTTTACCTTTCAGTTTTTGCTTTAGTGTCCCTTACCAAAAACCACAAAAATAGTTATCTTGCTTTTAGTTGGCATTATGTCTGGTCCTTTTGCCTTTGGTGAGGCAGAAGTGCTCACCTTTAAACAAAGAGGTGGTGAGAGTCTAAAAGATGCTTGGTATAGAATTAATGATTCTCAAAAAAGAGCCACCAAGAAGCAATCTACTACTATCCTGCTTAGAAATTTTTATGTTGGAATTACTTCTTGGAATAGGTTTATTCTAGATTCTGCTATCAATGGAAAATTCCTAGAAGCCCCAGTTTGGGAATCTCTTAGTATTATGGAAAATCTTGTTGGAAATCCCCCTGTTGTTAGCATTCAAGAGGACATTACCCTAGCTCACATTATGAAAAAACTTGAAAAGATAGAGCTAGAGATGCCAAGCATTAATAAAATAAATGAGTTGGACCGTAACATCCAAGGAAATTTGAATAGGCTTGATAGCTCCATGCATAAAATTCTCAAAACTTTGGAGACCATCAAATCCCATGACTTGGATTCTTCTAGGATAGACAAGATTGAGGAAATCTTTGACACTTTAGGAACTACTTTCTCCTCAATCAAAGCCAAAAAGGTAGAAACTCCGGCAAAGAAGGAACATAAGTTCGGTTACGTTCCAAAGGCTCCTCGTTTCAAAAGTAATCCATCTATTGCCAAAGGGGTTGAAACTGTGAAAACTTTGGAAGAAATACCTCTCTTTGATAAATTTATAAATGAATCTCCCATTGACTTTCCACCTTTTGGTTTTCTCCCTAGAAGTATCTTTACTAGGCCTTTATTTGAAAGTCCTCTTAAGACTAGTTGTACTATTAAAGAGCTTTTTGATGATCTTGATGATGGTTCAATTGATACAACTTGATCTTTTTGCATCATGCCTAGTTTAAAGGCATAAAAGAAAGCGCTTTTGGGAGGCAGCCCACAACGAATTAGGTTTTATTTTGCTTTTGTTGTGTCTTGATGTTTGTTACTACAGTAGCATCATCATTGTATCTTTTCTTTTCAGCTCTGTGCCAAGTTTAGCCTCCGATTGCAAGAAAGTTCAAAAGTTGTGACGTGCAGTCCAGAAAACAGATTCTGTCCTTGGACTGAAAAATTCGTATAAAATCACCAGATCATCTTTTTGATCTGAATTTTTTTGACAGCGTGCTCTATACAATTGGCTTTCGGGCGTCTGTTCTGAGTTTTTTTATTTGAGTTGCAGAAGTTCCCCGAAAAAATTATTTACTACCTGCTGGTCTGTTTTTCACAGATTCTGTCCTATTTTGCCTTTTCTTCGTTTTGCAAACCTTGAGCTTGTTTTTTCTTTGCAAAAACCTTTTGGCAATCTTGAGAAAGAGTAGCTCTTCAAGATTATCCTTATTTCCAGCAGGGAAAAGTTATTTTATTATGTGTACTAACCTCGCTAATCAGATTATGATGAGTTATGTATGAAGGGAGTTTTCAAGTGTGCGAGGGAAGATGATAAAAAGATTCAGGAGGGTCAAACGCTCAAGCTTGGGGATGCCCCCGTGCACCCCCAAGAAATATTCAAGAAGACTCAAGCGTCTAAGCTTGGGGATGCCCCCATGCATCCCCTTCTCCATCGACAATTATCAGTTTGTCTTTTGTTCCATTATATTCTTATCACTTCATGTGTTATGTGCTATGCTTGGAGCGTCTTGCTCTTAGTTTCCTTTTTAGTTTTCTTTAGCTTTGGTTGCTGTTCATAACAAGTTAGAACCCAGCTTTCTTTGTGTGGGAGAGAAACACGCTCCACTTCAACATAGAACACAACATAGGATTTTCATGCTTATCTTTGCTGTGTGTGTTCTTTGTCTTTCCATAGCTGCTGTCATGTTTAGCTCTTAGTTTTCATGCTTTTCTTTTTAAAGAGCTTTTGTTTAGTTGGTTGCTGAACTCTCTTGAGTTTTCATGTTTATCTTGTTAAGAGAGTTTTGCCTGTTGCACTGAGTTGTGTGTCTTAACTTAAAGTAGGTAAATGAGGTTGCTATTTAATTTTAGTAGTTACTTGCAATAGTTTTGAGGTATTGCCACGAGAAATGTCTGAACTTTTGGTGAAGAGCTTTAGCCTATTAGTGATAGATGTCGTATTTTGGGCAATCCGTGTTTATTTTCGAAAAACAACAAATAGTTGAGAACTTTAGCTACTAAATGAATCACTAATCTTTGGAGGGATCGAATATTAGAGTACACTCACGTACCATGAGTCGAGGATGCGCAAGGATAACCAAACCCCCAGACACTCCTCCTCGGGGTACTTGTCTCTTTGTGAACCTCCTAATTAGATTGAGAGTTACCGATAATAAGTGCATGAGTTCTTCGGACTAATGTGAGTATTCGAAGGTTGACACTTCCACCTAGCCATATTTTTCTAGCCTCTTCGGTACCGTGCATTGCCCTTTCTCACCTCGAGAGTTGGCGCATACTTCGCCGGTGCATCCAAATCCTTGGCACGATACGCTCTGTCATCATAAGCCTCATTATATCCTTCCTCAAAACAGCCACCATACCTACCTATTAAGGCATTTCATAGCCTTTCCGAGATACATTGCCATGCAACATCCATCTTCTCATGACTTGATCTTCATGTCATACGTGCTTTTTGCTTGATCGATGAGCCGCATGCTAGTTGGGCCTTGCCCTAATCATTGCTACATGACGCCTAGTATCATTGCATATCCTGCTACACCGGCAGAGGCATACATTTGCATACATCATGATAGTTTCATTTTCTTTATGTTGAGTACTTTTGTAAAGTGTGAAAGATCTTCTATACTTCTTGTAATAAATAGAGTGTTGCCCCTAAAGTGAGGAAAAGATCCCAAAGAGGACAAAATCAAAAGATCCCAAAGAGGACAAATGAGAGTTAAATAGAAAGAGCCATTGAGGCCACAAAAAATGAAAAAATAGAAAAAAGAAAGAAAAAGAAATAAAAAGAGAGAAGGGGGCACACTACTATTCCTTTTGAGAGATCCACACTCGTACTCCATCTTATACCTTGTACTCCATAGAGATTATCATTCATGCATATAGCTATGTGGGGACCTTCACACTATAGAACTTGGCTTGTATATTCCAATGATGAGCCTCCTCAAAAGAGCTCTAGGTCTTCTTGAGCAAGCAAGTTGGATGCACCCTCACTAGTTCCATTGGAGAGCTTACCTTAGCTCATATGTGCATCCGTTGCATAGCAATCCCTACTCCTCACATCATATCTATCATTTGGCTTTCTCTCGCCGATGATTGTCCTCATTGATGTGAGCCTTTCACACCTTTTTTGTCTTCCCCCTTCATCATTTTTGAAAGCACATTTGCTCCCTGGGTGGTTTTGGTGATTAATGACAACATACTTTGTGGTTGGACTAATACTTTTATCAAGTATGTTTCAGGAAACCCAATCACATTGGTATGGCAAGATGTCTGAAGAAGTGGACCCCTCAAAATGCTAAGACAAGCATTGGCAAAAGCTCAAGACTCCATTTCTGGTTTAGTGATCAAAGATCACATTGAGTCCATAGGAAAGCCAATACTATTAAAAGGGGATGAGGTTGTGTTAATGTCCTTGTTGCTCAAGTGCTTGGTGATCTAACTCCCTCAACTATCAGCACTATTCACTACTTAACACACACCCATAAGTAATCTCGGTCAAACCAACTCTGTCTCACCGAGATGAAGTTATCTCCACAAACCCTAACATCTCGGTCACACCGATTCTTTCAACTCAGTCCCACCGAGATGAACCACTTTTGCCATTTTCCAAACCCTAGAAAAATCGGTCTTACCGAGTTTGAGATCGGTCTCACCGAAACTGAACTGCCAACCTTCTGTAACCATTTCACATCATATCGGAATATCCGAGTTTGGATTATCGGTCTCACCGAAATGGGCAGGGTTCTGCCTTGACTCAAATCGGTCGCACCGATAATTCATTTTCGGTCAAACCGATTCTGGCATGCTCCTACTCTTTCTCAAATCGGTCCAACCGAGTTTTCTTTCTCGGTCTCACCGAAATCTCCAACGTTCATATCAGATGCACTTTCGGTCTCACCGAGATGGTATTTTCGGTCCCACCGAAAATCCCAACGTTCACTACATTTGAACTTTCGGTCTGACCGAGTTTTCACTTCGGTCTCACCGAGATTGGTCAAATGTGTGTGTAACGGTTGGATTTTGTGTGGAGGCTATATATACCCCTCCACCCCCTCCTCATTCGTGAGGAGAGCCATCAGAAAGTACCACCACTTCTACCATACACTTTCTGAGAAGTGAACCACCTACCCTTGTGTTGAGATCAAGCCATTCCATTCCTACCATATGAAACTTGATCTCTAGCCTTCCCAAGTTGCTTTCCACTCAAATCTTTCTTCCACCACAGCCATATCAGTGAGGAGAGTTGAGTGTTGGGGAGATTATCACTTGAAGCACAAGAGCAAGGAGTTCATCATCATCAACACCGTCTATTACCTTTTGGGGGGTGGTGCCTCCTAGATTGGTTAGGTGTCGCTTGGGAGCCTCCGTCTTGATGATGTGGAGTTGAACCAAGAAGTTTGTAAGGGCAAGGAGATCGCCTACTTCGTGAAGATCTACCCCGAGTAAGGCTAGTCCTCCGTGGGCGTAGGCCGTGATGGAATAGACAAGGTTGCTTCTTCGTGGACCCTTCGTGGGTGGAGCCCTCCGTGGACTCGCGCAGCCGTTACCCTCCGTGGGTTGAAGTCTCCATCAACGTGGATGTACGATAGCACCACCTATCGGAACCACGACAAAAATCTCCGTGTCACCAAACTGCGTTTGATCTTCTCCACCTCTCTTTACTATATATGCAATTTACTTTCCGCTGCCCATACTCTAGAATTGCATGTGTAGTATGTTACTTGACTTGATCTTAATTGCAAAACTGCCAAAAACTTTGCACATCCAAAAGGCAGATTTTTTATCTTGTCAAGTAGTCTAATCACCCCCCCTCTAGACCTACTTCTTCGATCCTACAATTGGTATCAGAGCTTTGGTCTCCATTGCTTTGGTTTACACACCATTGGAGGAAGATGGACGTGTCTACGGATGGGAGTGTTAGTCATAGAGTGCCTGTTCTTGATGGAAGGTTTTATAACTCTTGGAGGTCTGAAATGCTTAGTATCTTTAAAATGTACAATTTGTGCAAATATGTTAAGACCCCCTATGTGCCTCCTGTTGATCCTTTGCACCCTACCATGGATGAAGAGCTTGATTTGCTTCGTAACCTTAGAACTGTGAATCTTATCATTAGAGGGTTACCTGATGACTTGCTTAATCTTGTTACAAATTTTGAGTGTGCCTATGCTATGTGGAAGTTCTTGGAAGAACTTTATCCGGACTACTCTATGAGAGGTCTTGATGAAATTCTACACAAGACTATTGAATTTGATAGGTTGCACCCCAATGATCCTAACTTTGATAAATGCTTCTTTGAGCTTCGTGATCTTATGAAAAAGAAGGGTGATCCCGGTCTTATCAATATTAGAGTTAGAAATGCTCTTGCATTGCATTCCGAAGATTATTATTCCATTGACCAAACTAATGCAAATACTTATCAAATTGACCTAGGTGTTGATGATGAACAATCTATGGGTCAATATGATGATGAGCATGAGCATGATGATGATTACTCCGATTCGGACACCGAGCTAGACAAAGTCATGAAGAGTCTCAATCTTATGGCAAATCTGAGAGACTACATGTCCGGTGGAAAAGAGTGGATTCTTGATAGTGGATGCACCGATCACATGACCGGAGACAAAGACATGTTTCGAGAGCTTGCAAAGAACGATGGTCCACGCAAGTATGTGACTTTTGGAGACAACTCCAAGGGTAAGGTACTTGGCCTTGGTAAGGTGGCCATATCTCATGATAGCTCTATTCAAAATGTCATGCTTGTAGAATCTCTTGGATACAATTTACTTTCCGTGTCTAGATTAGCTGACTTTGGATTCAATGTGCTATTCACCAAAGTAGATTGCCAAGTCTTTCGTCGTGATAATCAAAACATGGCTTTTACCGGTATACGTAGAGGTGATCTATATATTGTTGATTTCACTAAGAAAGCCCAACCTAGAGCTTGTTTCATTGCTAAATCCTCTAAAGGTTGGTTATGGCATAGAAGGCTAGGACATGTTGGTATGCGTAATCTAGACAAGCTAATCAAAGGTGATCATATTCTTGGTGTTAAAGATGTTTTCTTTGACAAAGATAGACTTTGTAGTGCTTGTCAAGCAGGAAAACAAGTTGGTGGAAGTCATCCCGTGAAAAACATCATGACCACAAGGAGACCGCTTGAGCTTCTTCATATGGATCTCTTCGGTCCCAATGCTTACAAAAGCCTTGGTGGTAACTCCTTTGGTCTAGTTATAGTTGATGATTATTCCAGATTTACGTGGGTATTTTTCCTTGATGATAAATCGCAGGTTCAGAGGATCTTCAAGACCTTTGCCAAAAAGGCCCAAAATCAATTTGAAGTGAAGATCAAGAAAGTTCGGAGTGACAATGGAACAGAGTTCAAGAACGCCAATGTAGACTCTTTTCTCGATGAGGAAGGGATTCTACATGAGTTCTCGGCTACGTACACTCCTCAACAAAATGGAGTTGTTGAGAGGAAGAACCGAACGCTCATAGAGATGGCGAGAACGATGCTTGATGAATACAAGACACCGAAGCACTTTTGGGGAGAAGCGGTCGAGACAGCTTGTCATGCTATCAACAGGCTTTATCTTCATAAGCTTCTCGGCAAGACATCATACGAGCTTCTCACCGGTAACAAACCCCAAGTGGGATACTTTCGTGTCTTTGGTTCAAAATGCTATATCCTTGATAAGCATCGTCGGTCTAAATTTGCTCCTAAATCTCATGAAGGCTTTCTTCTTGGTTATGGATCAAACTCCCACACCTACCGTGTCTACAATAATTTCACCCGAAAGGTTGAAGAGACGGTAGACGTGAAGTTTGATGAATCTAACGGCTCGCAAGTAGAGCAAATGCCTATTGATGTAGGAGACAAGGACCCATCGGAAGCAATCCAAGATTTATCTATTGGAAAGATCCGTCCCATGGAAGTGAAGGAGAGTACCTCATCTACATATGTGGAGCCACCTACCTCACAGCGAGATGAACCTCAAGGCAACATGGAGGCCTCCACAAGTGGAACTCACCAAGATGAGGAGATGCAACAAGAAGATCCACCACAACCTCCTTCTCCACCACATCAAGACAACACCAACAACAATGAAGAAGAAGAAGAGGAAGATGAAGATGATGAGGAAGCTGAGCCACAACATCAACAAAAGCTATCCCGAGTTCGAGCAAGAGTCAAGAAGAATCATCCCGTGGAACAAATGATGAACGACATCAACTCCGGGAGAATTACACGCTCTAAAACTCGCTTAGCTAACTTTTGTGAGCATTACTCATTTATCTCTAGTATTGAACCTATAAAGGTAGATGAAGCACTTAAAGACCCGGATTGGGTGAACGCTATGCACGAAGAACTACACAACTTCGAGAGGAACAAGGTGTGGACTTTGGTAGAGAAGCCCAACGATGATCAAAACATCATTGGAACCAAATGGGTGTTTCGGAACAAGCAAGATGAAGATGGACAAGTCATCCGCAACAAGGCTCGTCTCGTAGCTCAAGGTTACACACAAGTCGAAGGTATGGACTATGGTGAGACCTATGCCCCCGTTGCTAGACTTGAGTCCATTCGCATTCTTCTTGCTTATGCCAATCACCATGATATTACTCTCTATCAAATGGACATCAAAAGTGCTTTCCTAAATGGTGAAATTGAGGAGGAAGTATTTGTGAAACAACCTCCCGGATTTGTGAATCCCAAAAAGCCTAATCATGTTTACAAGCTGCACAAAGCTCTTTATGGTCTTAAACAAGCCCCTAGAGCTTGGTACAAATGCTTAACTAGCTTTCTTCTTGAAAAAGGCTTTGAGATTGGAAAGATAGACTCAACGCTGTTCACAAAAAGGGTTAATGGTGAACTATTTGTGTGCCAAATATATGTTGATGATATTATCTTTGGTTCAACTAACCCCCATTTTAGCAAGAAGTTTGGACAGCTCATGTCAGAGAAGTATGAAATGTCCATGATGTGTGAACTCAAATTCTTCCTTGGGTTGCAAATCAAGCAATCTAAGGAGGGTACTTTTGTCTCACAAACAAAGTACACCAAGGATCTCTTCAAGAAGTTCAACATGCAAGAAAGCAAAGGTATGAGTACCCCCATGCCTACTAGTGGACATAATGACTTGACAAAAGATGGAGAACCCGTTGATCAAAGGGTTTACCGTTCTATGATTGGTTCTCTACTATATCTTTGTGCTTCTCGTCCTGACATAATGCTAAGTGTATGCATGTGTGCGCGATATCAAGCAGCCCCGAAAGAATGTCATCTTAAAGCTGTTAAAAGGATAGTGAGATACTTGATACACACACCAAACTTTGGCATTTGGTATCCTAAGAGAGCTTCTTTCGATCTCGTTGGCTATTCCGACTCGGACTATGCCGGTGACAAGGTTGATAGAAAGTCAACTTCGGGTACGTGTCAATTCCTTGGTCGATCCCTTGTATCTTGGTCCTCCAAGAAACAAAATTCGGTATCATTATCCACTGCCGAAGCAGAATATATTGCTGCTGGTTCGTGTTGTGCTCAATTACTATGGATGACACAAACGCTTAAGGATTATGGGATACATGTGAGACGTGTTCCCTTGCTTTGTGACAATGAGAGTGCAATCAAGATTGGACACAATCCTGTGCAACACTCTCGAACAAAGCATATTGAAGTTCGTCACCATTTTATTCGTGATCATATTGCCAAGGGTGACATCAATCTTAAGCATGTTCGTACTGACAAACAACTTGCTGATATCTTTACAAAACCTCTTGATGAGAAAGTGTTTTGTCGTTTGAGGAGTGAGTTGAACATCATTGATGCTTCAAACTTGGAGTGATAACTCCATTGATGCATGCAAGGCATGAGCCTCTTGACTAATCCTTGATATTTCTCTTATGATGATGATTATATGTCTTGGACACATTTGCCTCCTTGTATTGCATCTAACTCCTTGCAGGTACTTGGATGATCTACATTCCACGAGATTACCACACACTCAAATCATGAGTAATCTTGTCATTGACCAAGTATCTAGCCCTTTGGGATGTTGAGTTCAAGGAACAAAATTCCACATATCCTTTTTGACACCTTATACATCTAGTATTTCACTCTTGTCATCTTGGATATTCTTGAGTATTTCCTTGCTTGCCTAACCCATGTAGGAAGATGAACTACACAAGTAGAAATGGCGCTCCAACTTCACATTCAATGAGCACCTACATCGAGCTTACCTACATGAGCAAAGCATCAACAAGCCCAAGGTATGTTCTTCACATCTTTGAGGAGCTTTTCTCAAAGTCATGAGTACAAGCAGCCTCATAAGATGTGAACACATCAAATGCTTAATCGAAAAATGGCAACCCCATTTTGAGCTTAAACGATGAGTATGACCTACGATCAAATGTTCTCATTTGACTCCTAAGTCAATATACTCAAACATAGGTGACTTTGTCGCCGACCTTTATCTAGATGAAGTACATATGTTTTTGGAATTTTTCTGTTTTCTCTTATGTTCTCTCATTGAGTTTTCTTTAAACAAAAAAAAAAACTTCATCTAGAATTTCTTTTATTTCTTTTCTTATATTTCTTTGTGAATATCCTTCTGGAAATCTTTTTTTCTGGCTCTGATCAATTCCCTGAAAATCTTTTACAAATTCATTGCAAATCCTTTGAAACATCCCTCGCAGAGTGAGCTGGATTATTTCTGTGTTTCCTTGGATTCCAGGAAATCACCTTCTGCAGCTCCACTCAGTCTTAAATCTTAAAGAGGGAGAGGACTCAAATTTAAATTCAAATTGTTTCTCTATGAATGTTCTTATTTGCCCTGTTGTGATTCTTAAGGATCCCACTTCTTTCTTTCTTTCTCTCTTTCCATCTTTCCTGTCCTACCTAGTTTGCTGTCCTTTTCGGCACTTGATGTCAAAGGGGGAGAGAACTTAGGGGGAATAGGGGGAGTAGGGGAGAAGAGAAGACTTAAGGGAAGAAGAAAAGCAATCTTATCTTAAGGGGGAGAGAATCACATCAAAGCTTTGTCGTGTTTTACATTGGACATTACAATTGGTATCTTATTCACAATTGGTATCTCATGAAATCTTTTAGCTTAAGGGGAGAAGACTTAGAGGAATCTTCACAATTGATATCCTATGAAAAGCAAAATCTCTCAGAGTTCATTGAAAATCTTTTAGCTTCGGAGACATGTTTGCTGATTCAAGCCTGTGCTCAATATGAGACACTCTTTATACATGTCCTCCCTGGCTTGGTACTCTTGATGTTCTTGCAGTTGGTTGAAGGAATACTCTTGTGTTATCTAACCTTGTTTTCTCGAGTTTATCCCTTCAGGTACAATGTCAAGGAACCTCAAGGTAAGTATATGCATCTTGCAGAATGTGCATGATGGTGACTTGCTTGTAAATACTTGTTTGCAAGAAATCACCATGCACATATGCATTATCACTCACTTCCCTTCTCTTCTGCTCTGATGCATATAGCCAAGCTGCATGTAGCACATCTTGCTTATCTCTCTTGTGTGCTTGTGGTAGTCCAAAACCATAATATATGAAAATCTTGCACACTTGTAGGGGGAGCCTGTGTACTACATGCTTGTCAAAGCTTTCGTGATAATCCTGTCTTTCTTTCAATAAGCTTTGATGTCTCGTTCAATATAATTTCAGTGTGTTGCCATCAATTACCAAAAAGGGGGAGATTGAAAGCACATTTGCTCCCTGGGTGGTTTTGGTGATTAATGACAACATACTTTGTGGTTGGACTAATACTTTTATCAAGTATGTTTCAGGAAACCCAATCACATTGGTATGGCAAGATGTCTGAAGAAGTGGACCCCTCAAAATGCTAAGACAAGCATTGGCAAAAGCTCAAGACTCCATTTCTGGTTTAGTGATCAAAGATCACATTGAGTCCATAGGAAAGCCAATACTATTAAAAGGGGATGAGGTTGTGTTAATGTCCTTGTTGCTCAAGTGCTTGGTGATCTAACTCCCTCAACTATCAGCACTATTCACTACTTAACACACACCCATAAGTAATCTCGGTCAAACCAACTCTGTCTCACCGAGATGAAGTTATCTCCACAAACCCTAACATCTCGGTCACACCGATTCTTTCAACTCAGTCCCACCGAGATGAACCACTTCTGCCATTTTCCAAACCCTAGAAAAATCGGTCTTACCGAGTTTGAGATCGGTCTCACCGAAACTGAACTGCCAACCTTCTGTAACCATTTCACATCATATCGGAATATCCGAGTTTGGATTATCGGTCTCACCGAAATGGGCAGGGTTCTGCCTTGACTCAAATCGGTCGCACCGATAATTCATTTTCGGTCAAACCGATTCTGGCATGCTCCTACTCTTTCTCAAATCGGTCCAACCGAGTTTTCTTTCTCGGTCTCACCGAAATCTCCAACGTTCATATCAGATGCACTTTCGGTCTCACCGAGATGGTATTTTCGGTCCCACCGAAAATCCCAACGTTCACTACATTTGAACTTTCGGTCTGACCGAGTTTTCACTTCGGTCTCACCGAGATTGGTCAAATGTGTGTGTAACGGTTGGATTTTGTGTGGAGGCTATATATACCCCTCCACCCCCTCCTCATTCGTGAGGAGAGCCATCAGAAAGTACCACCACTTCTACCATACACTTTCTGAGAAGTGAACCACCTACCCTTGTGTTGAGATCAAGCCATTCCATTCCTACCATATGAAACTTGATCTCTAGCCTTCCCAAGTTGCTTTCCACTCAAATCTTTCTTCCACCACAGCCATATCAGTGAGGAGAGTTGAGTGTTGGGGAGATTATCACTTGAAGCACAAGAGCAAGGAGTTCATCATCATCAACACCGTCTATTACCTTTTGGGGGGTGGTGCCTCCTAGATTGGTTAGGTGTCGCTTGGGAGCCTCCGTCTTGATGATGTGGAGTTGAACCAAGAAGTTTGTAAGGGCAAGGAGATCGCCTACTTCGTGAAGATCTACCCCGAGTAAGGCTAGTCCTCCGTGGGCGTAGGCCGTGATGGAATAGACAAGGTTGCTTCTTCGTGGACCCTTCGTGGGTGGAGCCCTCCGTGGACTCGCGCAGCCGTTACCCTCCGTGGGTTGAAGTCTCCATCAACGTGGATGTACGATAGCACCACCTATCGGAACCACGACAAAAATCTCCGTGTCACCAAACTGCGTTTGATCTTCTCCACCTCTCTTTACTATATATGCAATTTACTTTCCGCTGCCCATACTCTAGAATTGCATGTGTAGTATGTTACTTGACTTGATCTTAATTGCAAAACTGCCAAAAACTTTGCACATCCAAAAGGCAGATTTTTTATCTTGTCAAGTAGTCTAATCACCCCCCCTCTAGACCTACTTCTTCGATCCTACAATTTTTCTCATTTTGCCATCCTAAGTGTTAACTTTCTTGCTTACGCTCATCCATTGCATGAGTGCTCAAAATATCGAAAGGGAGTGGATCATTTTGACTTGTACCTGGCTGACGGTCTAGGGATGAGTCAAGATAAGATTCCAAAGAAGACCAAGTGTGAAAATTTAGTAGATTAAGTTCTCAACAATACAAAAACTATGTTTTACTCTCTCATATATCCCTATCCCCTTTCTTGCACGCAAACACCATTTGGAGACATTCGAGTCACGGACAGCGAGAGCTCTTGCACCTTTATGTTCTTATGTTGCTTGTTACAATGCTAATATAGACTCTTGCTTGTTATGACTTGAATTGAATTACATGCCTTGATTGCTTTACTTAAAAGTTCTTATATGGTCGATAGCATGTCACCAAAGAAATTATGCTTGTTATCATTTACCTACTCGAGGACGAGCAGGAATTAAGCTTGGGGATGTTGATACGTCCAAAACGTATCTATAATTTCTGCTTGCTCCATGCCTCTTTTGTGTGATATTGCTATGATATTTATGCACTTCCATACACTTTTGATCATATTTGGACTAACCTATTAACTCAGTGCACCACAGTGCCAGTTCCTGTTTTCTGCTGTTTTTCTATTTCAGGTTTCCCCCATATTAAAAGTGCTCTAAAAATTTCGAGAAAAATACAGGAAAAATCAGCGTAACGGGAGCTTCAAGAAAAACCAAAGCAGGGCCAGAGGGGAGCCTGGGGTGGCCCAGGCGGCCACCCGGGGCGGCCCCACCCCTGGCCGCCTAGGGGGGGAGCCTGAGGCCCCCTCTCCGCCTCTGGTGACCCCCCTTCGCATATATATTCCTCGCGTCCCGAAACCCTCGAGGACGGAACCCTTTTTCACGATCTCGCCTCTGTTCCGCCGCCGCCGCGCTTCCAAGATCGGGAGTACCAGGAGAACTCTTCCCGGCACCCTGCCGGAGGGGAGAACCACCACCGGGAGCTTCTCCACCACCATGGACGCTTCCCGGATGAGTCGTGAGTAGTCCACCTTGGACCATGGGTCCATGACCAGTAGCTATGTGATGTTCTCCTCCCCTCTTTGTTCTTCATGGTTTAGACCTCGTGAGCTGCCCTACATGATCGAGGCACATATGTAATCTTTATGCTGTTGCTCTGCTGAGTTTGCTGGGATCCGATGGATTATGAGATTATGTTCAGATTGTGTGTGAGTAATATATTTGATTCACCTCTTTTATATTTATGTTCTTGAGTAATTCTTGCATGTTCTCCGTTGCTGTTTATTGCTTTGGCCGAGTAGTAAGTAGTAACTCCAAGAGGGAACGTTATGCTTGATTGTGGGTTCATGCCCCTTGATGACTAGTTTGAGTGACAGAAACATGAGTCTAGGGGATGTGCTGTTGCCACAAGGGGGAAAACAACGGTGCTTGTACTTGGGGGTGCAAGGATTGTTTACTTTACACAAAGTTCTTTTAGTGCAGTTGTCTGTTGCTTTGAGTTTACACTTTGGGTGGGATTCGCAACTTAATACCAGCGAGATGTTCTGGATAGATATCTCAAGGTGGATGATTAGTAGTAGATGCAGATGGATTTCGGTCTACTTGCCTTGGCGTACCGCCCATGCTTTTGAGCCTCTACCTTTCTTTATAGCATAGTTAGCATTGGTTTGCGCACATAATCCTGTCAATTGCCCAGCTGTAATTTGTTTACCTCGCTTAGCTGTTTTATCGTCTTTTGGGAGAGAGACATCACTAGTGAACATCATGGGACCCCGGTCCATATTACCATCACTGATCACACCTTCTATTTACTTCCTATTTTTATTTCCTAGTTGCAGTCATAGCTATCATTATTATCTCTTGTGTTTGATCCTTTGTAAACAACAAGGCCGAAGGGATTGACAACCTCTCTGTACTCGTTGGGAGCAAAGTTATTTGTATCTGTGTGCAGGTCCTGTCAACCGCTAAGTTTCTGGCGCCGTTGACACCTACTTGTCGACCCTCGGAGTCTCACGGGATTCGATCCTTGGTACCTTTGCTAAGGGAAACTTGCTGCTACGCTACATCTCAAACCTTCCACTTGGGGTAACCATCGAGGGGCGAGAAGCCATCAATCACGAAGTGATCCTATCTAAGCACGTCAATCATAACCCCACCGTGTTCACTTCCCGAACCCCTTTCGGAAAATGACCATCATGGTTACTCACGTTGGTAGTGTGTTCTGAACATGGTGTCAAGTTTTCTACAACCGGATATTAACAAATTCCCATCTACCACATAACCGCGGGCACGGCTTTCGAAAGTTCAAAACCCTGCAGGGATGTTCCAACTTAGCCCATGAAGAGCTCACGATCTGCGGAGTCGCAACTCCAAGGTGGGAAGACCCGAGTATTCTCGGAATCCCGTGCTCAAGATATACCGACATAGGTAAAACTAATCCAGCAAATCCTCCCAGCGTGCCGACACCCTGACAGTAGCCACGCGTATCTAGTCTCAGGCCACGACCGGATGGGCGATTCTGCAGGTTATACCAGATACCTCGGGTTTCCCCAAGGCGGCCCCGCAGAACCCCCAGTTTGGACCAAGACTCATGTGGAGCACTGGCCCGGGGGTTGATTAATAAAAGGGGATAGCTAGTCCCTATGCAAGTTTTTAGTTGTTAGGCAAATGGAGTACCAATGTTGGGACTTGCTGGAAAAGACTTAGCGCTAAGCGGTTTATCGAGGGGGTCCCATAACCCCAACCGTGTGAGGAACCCAAAATCATGGAACATAACACCGGTTTATACGGTTCCTAGGGCGGCATGAGTGGAACAAATCACCAAGCAAGAGGCTTAGCCTTCCACCCATTACCAATATATAGATGATTTAGTTTAAGAGTTTATATAGTGTGATATCCCAACAAATACTTCAACAAGAAGCAAGAATCTTCAAATCTTCTCCTGCAACTAGCAATGCTATAAGAGGGGCTGAGCGAAGCCTACGTAGCCAAACAAAGGTTTGCATAGGTTGGGTGGTTAGACAGATTCATGGTTACAACAGGAGGCTGACAAACAAGCATGGGCATCGAGGCAATAAGCTAAAGAGCGAGACTTCTAGCAATAGGCAAAGATAGTAATGATATCTGGGTCAGGTCATCTTCCATGTCGAATCGTAGATGGGATCGTAAGATGGCTCCTCGTTCTCACCCTCGGTAGTAACCTCGTTCTCGTTCTCGGGATTGGCTTCCGGCTCTACTCAACACAAGAACACACGAGGCACGAAATCAAACAAGGTGCAAATGCACGAACTATAGGATGCATGTATGATGCACTTAGGATGCATAACATGTCAAAGTAGGAAGCACACCAGAACAACACAAGAACAAGACAATATGCTCAAGCAAGCAGGATGCAAGACAAGTCTATTTAGGATGCAAAACATGACAAGGTAGGAAGCACAGAGAAGCAACATAAGAACAACAAGTTTAAATGAGGCCGGAATCCACATATAGCGAACCCGATAAGTCCTCATATGCATAGTTTGAAATTAGTTCAGATCTGATCAAACCTTAAGTTAAAGTTGATAAACAGCAAGTTAACATGCATCATGATGATCTACACGAAATTCTAGTCAAGTTTCATATAAAGTTTGTTTAGAACGGAGCTACGGTCTAGAAGATATGATCAAAACAAGATAAGCATGGCAACGGTGCAAGATGCACCCAAACATCAAGCAAACATACTCCAAACATGTTAACAAGATGATATTATTATTCTACATGCAAAATCACACAAGTTTCATGTAGGTCATGCCCAAAACGGAGCAACGGACTAAAAGATACACCCGAAACAAGAAACAATGCAAAGCTGAAATTAACAGCCACATAGCAACTTTGGAGCAAGAAATATATACTCTACATCACTCAAACATGGTGACAAGAAGCATGGACATGAAGTAGACATATCCTACAGCAAACAACTCCATTGGAGCAACTCCATAGGAGGCATGGATCAATAGCAGCAAGCTACGACATTTTGATCATGACAATAAAAACCTGACAGCAATATTTTATAGCAACTTGGGAGCAAGAATTAAATAAGCTTCAGCAACCCAAATGAGCAAGTGAGGGCATGGATAGATAGACAACAACATATACAACAAGGAATGATCAAAGTCCACCCCAAAACTAACATGGATTTGCCTAGGATAGCAAGCAAACATAGCATCAGGATAAGACAGATTCCAGACTTTGTGAAATTTCACTAAGTGTTAAAACAGTAATATTAGCATGGCATGTTTGCGAGCATGTTTAAGTCGTCTTAAAGCATAACATGGCAAATGGTTTTCACCACAGCAGAGAACACATGATGGAGAATCCAAAACATATGAGCATGTGACATGGGGACAAACACAACAATAGCAACGAGCTCCTCAACTAGGCATCTCGTAACAAGTTTCAAAACCTAACAGCCACATGCACTTTTGCAACAGAGATAAACATGGTGATACATCCAAAACGTATCTATAATTTCTGCTTGCTCCATGCCTCTTTTGGGTGATATTGCTATGATATTTATACACTTCCATACACTTTTGATCATATTTGGACTAACCTATTAACTCAATGCACCCCAGTGCCAGTTTCTGTTTTCGGCTGTTTTTGTATTTCAGGTTTTCAGATTACGAGAACTGCCAGGAAAAATCCAGAAAAAATATATAAAAAATCAGCATTCCAGGAGCTACCGTGCGACCAAAGTACAGCCGG
>LR738711.1:746799375-746856634 GCA_902687465.1 Secale cereale | reverse complement strand
GGGGGGGGGGGGGGGGGGGCGCCTGGGCACCCCTGACCCCCTCTGATGCCCCCCTTTGGCATATATTTAAGGTCCGTCGAGAAAACCCTGATTCGGGACCCCTTTTCTCCAGACGCGATTCCGATCTCCGCCGCCATCGCCATCAAGCTTCGGGGGACCAGAATTCCTGCGCCGGCACCCTGCCGGGACGGGGAAGTGCCCCCGGATTCATCTCCATCGACGTTGCTTCCTCCCTCCATGATGCGGGAGTAGTTCCTCCTCGGGGCTGAGGTTCTTACCAGTAGCTATGTGGTCAATTCTCTCTCCCATGATGTGATCTTCGTTGTGATCATAGGCTATGTTAATTTAGGGTGATCCCATGATATTTCCCCTTCCTCTATGTATTGGATTGATGTACTCACTTGTCTTTATCTAGTATAATCCCCGAGACCAAGGTGACAGCGGTCTATTGGACATGGATTAGAAAAGTATTTTCATGAGTGATTTCCTCTCTTGTGTGTTGATTGAAGATTGAGAGTCTCTTGGTGCTTGTCTTTGACTATCCTTTAGATATGTTGTGGTGATTGTGGGACTCTCTTTGGATGGCCGCGGTGACATTGGGAAATCCTTAGATTGAGAACTACGAACTTTGAGGTGTGCTTTTGTAGCCCTACATAATTCTCGTCCTCTCTTGACCACGAAGGAATGACCTCCGAGTGTGTCCCCTTTGCATGTTTTATGAGAAATATCATGTGATTCGATTATGTTAATGTTGTTGGGAGTTGCCACTAGTGAAAGTATGAAGCCTTGGCCTTGTTTCCACCATTGCAATACCATTTGTGCTCACGTTTACCACTTGTTTGCTTGCTGCACTTTTTATGATAGATTTATATTACTTTGTTTTGCCATCCATATCACTTGCCATTTAACATCTCTTCGCCGAACTAGTGCACCTATACATCTGACAAGTGTATTAGGTGTGTTGGGGACACAAGAGACTTCTTGTATCTTAGTTGCAGGGTTGCTTGAGAGAGAACATCTTCAACCTCTACTTCCCTGAGTTCGATAAACCTTAGGTCATCCACTTGAGGGAAATTTGCTGCTGTCCTACAAACCTCTGCGCTTGGAGGCCCAACATAGTCTACAAGAGTAGAAGCGTGTGTAGACATCACATGGCAATATGAACTCTAACATGCATGCTACAACAACCAACATGTAGAGCATCTCATGATGAACATTTTGACATATCATTTGCTTCATTTGGATAAACATGCACCAAGTTATCACATCTCAAACATGGCATGAAAATAACAAGTAGCAGCAGTTTATATCAAGTAGCACTCTTGTCACGAAGATTAAGACATCTAGATGGACTCAAACAAGCATGGCACAATGGAACAAAACGCAGTACACATCACCACGATCATTTTGACATATCATATGCACAAATCGGACTAGCACACTAAAAGATATCGCCATCACAATAAGCCATCAGACAACAAAATGCAAAAAGGACTTAGAGGAAAAATTAACCTCAGATCTGGTCAACGCGGGTTGGATCGGGTCAACGTGGGTCGCGCGGAGCGGGTTGCGGGTCGCGGGCGCGGAACTCGCGGGCCCGCTAGGGTTCGGGGCAGCCGGCGGCTGGATCGGGATCCGGCGGGCGCGATGGATCGTGGCGGCCGGCGGCTTTCTTGGGAGGGGGCGGCGGTCCTCGATCCGGCTGGCGGGAGGCCCGGCGGGACGCCGGCGAGGGCAGCCCGGTGGCGAGGGGCCCGGAGGAGGCGAGGCAGCAGCTTGGGGCAAGGCCGGCGGCGGTTGGGCGGCGGGGCGAGGCCGGCGGTCGGCGGGCGCGGTAGCCCTCACGGCACCCGGCGACGCGGAGCCGCGCCGGAAATCGGCGGCGCGCGCGGAGGCGAAGGAGCGGGGCGGAGAGGCCCGGATGGCTGCGGCGGCGGGCCTCGTGGGCCGGCGCGGTGCAAACGGCGGCAGTGCCACGTGTCAGGCGCGGATTGGCTGGGGGCGGCGGACCGACGCGTCCGGCTCGGTCCAGACGTGTCCGGCAGCGGAGGGAGCGGTGGACATGGGGGACGTTTTTATAGGCACAAAGAGCTAGGAGACTCCAAATGAGGAGCGGTTTTCGGCCACGCGATCACAATTCGACGACCGAGATGATGGGTAGGGTTGTGCTGGGTTGGTGGGCTGTTGTGGAGGGGGTCTTGGGCCTCAAAGAAGAGGTTCTTTTAGCCCACTAGGTTAACCGTTGGAGTACCAAACAAACTCCATACGCGACGAAACTTGACAGGCGGCCTACACGTACCAAAACAACATCGCACGACAAGTCTCACGTCATTCCAGAAACGTTACACGGCCACACACGAAAGAAGGACTCGGGGATGCCACGGGCACGTGTGAGAGCGTCGGAACTCGAAACGGACAACGGGAAGAGACGAGTGGGACCGGATGCAAGTGACAACACAAATGCAATGCAATTCACATGACAACATGGCATGGATGAAATGCACACACGCACACGACAAAACGAAGAACCCGAAAAGAAAGAAGAGCCCGGAAGGAAATGATGAAGCCAAAGTTTATATATTGCCATATCGGAAAAGTGTTACATCTGGGGCATTACAGCTATATCAGTTAGGAAAAAACACACGTTGTACACGCTCATATGTAAGAACTGTTAAAGTGATTCTAGTTGTTGATGTAAGAACTATTAAAGTGATTCTAGTATCTGACTTGCTGAACAATTGCTATGATGATTCAGTAGTGCTTGAGCTTCATACGTCTGTTTTTTAAATTTTTTTTGCTTATGTACTCCAATCGCCAGTCAGCACCAGCGTCGCAACCCAAACTGTCAGCAGATTGATGCATGTCTTGTCTTTTTATAAAATTCGGTCTGTGAAAAAAGAATTTCAGTTTGGTTTTCGGGTTAACTTGAATTAAGGTGCATATGAGCATGACGCAATTTTCACAACAGAGATGTAGCCCAAACTCTGATCAAGTACGAGAGTTGACAGATGACACAAAATGGAAGTTCTCGTGACGAGAATTCAAGTTTCCATCTCCTTGTATTTAAGTAGATGGAGCTACCATGGTGATGAAAGCCTCTTGAGAGGCCTTTGACTTTGAAGCACTACCATTTCAATCAATTCTGAAAAAGAATGAAAGACGCATACCGTAAACATAGGAGGTACTCCCTCCGTTCCAAAATAAATGATCCAACTTTGTACTAACTTTAGTACAAAGTTGAGTCATCTATTTTTGGACGGAGGGAGTAATAAAGTGGTAGCGGAAATTATACCAGCAACGACTAAGATTGCTAATTCCTTCAAGTCCTCTTCCATCTTGACTGGAGTAGAACACCTTACCCAATCCTGTGTACAAACAAGAAATTGGACTGTGAATGGTGTAAGGGAGGTAAAAAAATCATCTAGGGCATGTCTAATCGTGCTAAATGCCGACTCCGATGCAACGGTGGATACATGGATTGCTAACACATTACAGGCCAGTCTTGATAATATTGGGAATCTACAAGCATTCACCTTCCACCATGCTAGAATATCAAAATTAGAGTTGTCCTCTTCATCCTCGTATTTGTCAACTTCATATTTTCTAGTGCTAATTTCACCACCAATCTTTTTCCTAATTACTTACTAGTGCGCGCGCCTATTCGCTGAATCGAGCGGCCGACTCACACGCATGCATGTGGAAAAATGTTTATCTGCTAGCGCATGTACACTGTGGCAATAACTGCGTTCACACTACTAACTTTGCTATAGAGAAAACAAATCTACGTCCGTTTATTTTATGTTTTTAAATTTTGAAAAAGTCATAACTTTTTAACCGCGCGTCGGAATTCAGATCCGTTTTCATCGTTGGAACCCTCGCGACGAGATCTTCGAAACTAGATCCCGCATGGGTATGTTTCGATGAATTTTTTTGTGCCAACTTTGATGCTATATGGTGCAACTTTAGTACTGCATTGTGCAACTTTAATACTACATGGTGCAACTCTTTTTAAAACAAAATTTTAGAGCTGCACGATCTAACTTCCTATGTGGTTGCAACTTAACAACCATAACAACCCGATTTGTAACTAGTCTACTGCCCTGGCCAACTACCTAGTAGTAGATGTGTAATCATCCTCTCTACTTGTGGACGTCTAGTTTTTCACTATTGGCTTACCCTGCCCCACCTCCCTTACCAGCAATGTGTGCAACTGTTGTTCAAGCCAACTGTCTGTTTAGTTGGCAGAAGGACTAGTTGCACACACATATGCTCAGTTGGCTTGTAATTTAGTATAGTTGCACATACATTGATGTTTAACTGGCTTGTAATGTAGTCTAGTTGCACACACATTGATGTTTAGTTGGCAGGAAGACTAGTTGCACACACATGCTCAGTTGGCTTGTAATTTAGTCTAGTTGCACACACATTGATGTTTAGTTGGCAGGACACTAGTTGCACACACATATGCACAATTGACCCGACAATGTAGTCTAGTTGCACACACATTGATATTTAGTTGGCAGGACTATTGGCACACGCATATGATCAGTTGGCGCGGCATGCAGTCTAGTTGCACATATATTGATGTTTAGTGGGCACGAAGACTGATTCGTCGAAATATACGCATGCGACATCTAGTTTCGAAGAGCACGTCGTGAGGGTTCCAACGGTGAAAACGGATCTTAATTTCGACACGTGGTTTAAAAATTATGACTTTTTAAAAATTTGAAAACTCAAATTAAATGCATTCACACATTTTCACATGGATGTTTTTTGTCTGTTTGCCTGATATTTTTTTCTAATATATAAATTTATTTTTAGTATATAAATTAGAGGGGAGAGACTGTTACTATTTATAGATTATTAGGGACCAAAACTTCCCGTTTTTGGCTGGCCGCTCCCGAAGGGTAGCGAGCAGCCGGCCGCTCGCTAGACCGGTCCATCTTTTTTTGTTTGCAATTCGAGAATGCAACTTCCTTCCTTCCCTTCCGTGAGCACGCGAGAGTCACTTGCTTGTGCACTTGTATCACTTGGAGCATAGAGAGCTTTATATTCATCAAATAATGCATATAAACTTTGGGTCCTTTTTCTTCGCCAATCATTTCAATAATGGCCAACTTTGTGTAATTAGATAGCTTGTACTTGGATCAAGAACACCCATAATAAATATGAGCAAGTTCATGTTCTCATCTTCTTGCCACTGTCTCCAATACTTTTCATATTATCTTGCATTCAATTTGCCATTGCCTTATGCAAAGAAACTTCACTTTCAGCCCATCCTTCGAGCAACATATCGACTTCAACAATCTCATGAAAGAATTCATTGGTTGTCACAATAAGTGTGGAGGAAACACTAAGGGTGGGATCATAAAAAAGACTAAGAAATTATGCCATCTTCTTAGCATTCTCCCAATCATTTTCAATCGAATACCCAACACTACTTTGGATGGTCCAAACGCGACAGTACAATCAGAGACCCTTCAATGAAATTGTGTGTGATGCATTAATCGCAAACAATGTTGTAAGGAAACCGTCAAAAAGATACAAAATGTTTGCAATGGTGGAGACATCAAACACGATTCCGATTACAATTGTGTGTGCAATGCATTGTATACAGTTCACTTGAATGAACTGTTTGCGATGAGCATAATAGCAGAAACGATCAACCAGATAAATGTGTGTGTGATATACAACATACAGTTCACTCAGATAAAGTGTTTGTGATTTGGGAGCGTAGCAGAAACTGTCATCCAAATCGAGGTGTGTGCGATAGACGGCATACAGTTCACTTGGCTGAATTGTATGTGATTAGCCAAAACAAGAGAAACAGTCAACCAAATCAAGGTATGTGCATGTAACGACCAAACCTCGAAGGATTTGAATCTCTGTGCTTACCGTGCTAGTCCCTGGATCGAACTCGCTAGCACACACAGTATAGATGAATACCAGAATACAAGTGCATCATTTATTACAACGTATGATCCAGAGTATATAAAATAAAACAATGTGCATAGCACATGGCTAGCTATTATTCAATCACAGAGCGGAAAGTAGCAGAAAATAACGATGAGTCCCATCATAGCCCAACTGGCGATGCTGAGTGCAGACTCGCGACCCTAACGGTACCTTACTCCTCGTCTGAAAATCCTACAACATGAGACGTTGCAGCCGTATAGGTCAATACATTGAATGTATTGGCAAGTTACACAGGAGAAGTAATAAAGCAGACCTACATGTATATGCATAGAACAACAAAGGAAGGCTTGGGGGTTTATTTTGCAGAAAGCTGATTTTGTCCTCATAACTACCTAATAGTCAATTTTCATTTAGTTCTTTTATTACTACAATTAAATGCACAAGGTTGAGTTGGCAAAATCAACTCCAACCTACCCAATTATTAAGTTGCCCACAAATATTATTAGGTGTCACATCTGTCAAGATCATCCAACAACTATAATGGCATAGTAGCTCAAATTTACCCATAACCGGGGGCACGGCTAATCATGATTAGTTTTATTACTCTGCCAGAGTTTTGCACACTTTACCCACTAGACTCAACCCGAAGATTGAGACGAAGCCTTGCAGAAGTAGTCACCTCCACCCCCGGCAGCCGGTACACCTATCCATGTCTACATCTGCTAGCATACCTGGGCGAGGATCCCACAACCTACTCAACTAAGCCAGAGCCCATATAGCTAGTGGTCGCGCATGGAAGCTACTAGTCATTAAGTCTGTCTGATCTTTTTGAGCCTGGGCGGCCGTCCACTTACATTCAGAGGGTATAAACCATGATGTTCTTAAGACCACCCAACAATACCACTTCCGCCCAGAGGTGAGTTAAGTCCTGAATTACTACTCAGTTTGTTAAATATTAATAATCCTCACATAAGCTCAATGTATTCAGGAACCAACCCCGTCTACCAGCATAGCAAAACTATACCTAACACGATTTGCGAAAGACGGGAGATAGTTCAACAATATAGCTCAAATTATAACAATCCTATAATGCATAAGTTTATAGTGTGGCATAACCTACAATGCATAGGAAAACAATAGGTAAAGGATGATCAACATGTAACTTGCCTTGGTTCTGGTTCAAAAGGTCACACTCCTGACAATAGCTCGCGTCCCACTCCGGACAATCTACACGTTTCACACAATATAACAAATCAATCACCGAGACTCCAAAGAAATCAAAATAAAGCCAACAGCAAGAAAATCATTTTAAAATTCAACAACAGCAGCAAAACAACATGTACATATCGTCTATATTGCACTACGGTCACAATGCAAAAAGAATCACTCGTTTCCGCTAAACGGTTTAAAAGATATGGCCTCCGGAAGTTTTAATTCAAATTCAAATGAATTCAAATTTGAATTGTGCAAACATGTGCAAAATTGGTACTGTGTTAAAGAGATGATTTTTGTGAGTGCATAGGAAAAAGAATCAACTAATTTGGATAAACAGAATAAAAGATATAGCTATTTGAACTTTTGAAGAAAAACTGAAAAAGACAAAAAAAAGAACAGAAAATGCCTGGAACTCCTGTGCTCGTCCTGTAGCTAACTGCCATGTGGCAGTTCCTGATTGGTTGGTGGCGTGAGCTCACCTCTCGACAAACGAACGGCGGCGGCGGCTCGGGCGTCGACGGCGGCGGCTCTCCGGCGATGCTCCGGCGAAACAGAAGAGGCGGGCGGCTGCGGCGTGGAGTGGCGGAGGCTGTGGTGGTGTTGTACGGCGGCGAGGGGGGTTGTAGCGGCGGCGGGGACTCGTGAACGGCGGCGATGCTCTGGCGGCGGCGGACGAAGTCGCTTCCGACGTTTTGCTGCGATTTCGGCGACAAGATGATGTCAGGGAGGTGTGGCGGCGAGTGGCGGATCGAACGAGGCAAGCGGGGCGGCGACATAAGCTCTTACGGCGACGGAACGAAGCGACGAACGGCGGCGGTCTTGAGCTCCTCCGACGAGATCCAAATCGCCCAGGCGGCGCGTGCGGTCGAGAAGTGGTGGGGAAGAGTGCGCCGTAGGGTTTCTTGAGCCAAGGCGCTCGACCTGGGCATCCCAGGCGCGTACGGGGCGGCTCGGAGGCGCGACCCCGAGTCGGGTCGCCTCGGCGTGCGCGCTCAGCAGCTAGTTGTTGGAAATATGCCCTAGAGGCAATAATAAAAGAGTTATTATTATATTTCCTTGTTCATGATAATCGTTTATTATCCATGCTATAACTGTATTGATTGGAAACTCAAATACACGTGTGGATGAATAGATAGACTTTGTGTCCCTAGTGAGCCTCTACAGGACTAGCTCGTTGATCAAAGATGACCGCGGTTTCCAGGTCATAGACATGAGTTGTCATTTGATAACGGGATCACATCATTAGGAGAATGATGTGATGGACGAGACCCAAACGTAAACATAGCTTTTGATCGTGTCAGTTATCGCTATAGTTTTCTGCATGTCAAGTATAAGTTCCTATGACCATGAGATCATGTAACTCACTGACACCGTAGGAGTGCTTTGTGTGTGCCAAACGTCACAACGTAACTGGGTGACTATAAAGGTACTCTACAGGTATCTCCGAGGGTGTCTGTTGAGTTGACATGGATCGAGACTGGGATTTGTCACTCCGTATGACGGAGAGGTATCTCCGGGCCCACTCGGTAATACATCATCTCAATGAGCTCAAAGTGACTAAGTAGTTGGTCACGGGATTATGTATTACGGTAACGAGTAAAGAGACTTGCCGGTAACGAGATTGAACTAGGTATAGAGATACCGACGATCGAATCTCGGGCAAGTAACATACCGACGAGACAAAGGGAACTGTATACGGGATTGCCTGAATCCTTGACATCGTGGTTCATCCGATGAGATCATCGAGAAACATGTGGGAACCAATATGGGTATCCAGATCCCGCTATTGGTTATTGACCTGGGAGTGTCTCGGTCATGTCTACATGGTTTCCGAACCCGCAGGGTCTACACACTTAACGTTCGGTGACGCTAGGGTTGTTAGTGAGAAGAGTGCATGGTTACCGAAGGTTGTTCGGAGTCCCGGATGAGATCCCGGACATGACGAGGGTCTCCGAAATGGTCCGGAGACGAAGATTGATATATAGGATGAAAGGTTTCGGAGTACCGGAAGTGTTCCGGGGAGCATCGGGAAATCGGCGGAGTACCGGAAGGGATTTCGGGGGGTCCGGAAGTTGTTCTGGGCCTATTGGGCCACAAGGGGGGACACCACAGCCCTCAGGGGGCTGTGCGCCCCCCCTGGGCCCTCTCCCCATGCGGCTAAGGGGGTGGGACCCCCTAGGGCTGGCCGCACCCCTTGGCCTTGGGGGGCAAGGCACCTAGGGGGGGAAACCCTAGGGCCTGGCCGCCCCCCTTGCCCTGGCCGCCGCCCCCTCCCCTTGCCCTGGCCGCCGGCCCCTAGGGGGAAACCCTAGGGCGCCCTAACCTCTCCACCCCCCCTATATATAGTGGGGCAAAGGGAGGGCAGCCAACACAGTTTGTTCCTCGGTGCTGCCCTCCCTCTCCCGTTACATCTTCCTCTCCCGCGGTGCTTAGGCGAAGCCCTGCTGGAGTTCTTCTCCACCATCACCACCACGCCGTCGTGCTGCCGGTTCTCCATCAACCTCTCCTCCACCCCTTGCTGGATCAAGAAGGAGGAGACGTCCCCGAGCCGTACGTGTGAAGAACGCGGAGGCACCGTTGCTTCGGTGCTAGGTCTTCGGCGATCTGAATCGCGACGAGTACGACTCCATCATCCGCGTTCATAACGCTTCCGCTTAGCGATCTACAAGGGTACGTAGATCACACTCCCCCCCTCGTAGTTGCATCTACTAGATTGATCTTGGTGAACGGTAGGAAAAATTTTGTTTCCCATGCTACGTTCCCCAACAGTGGCATCATGAGCTAGGATCTTGCGTAGATGCTTTCTCGAGTAGAACACAAAAGGGTTTGTGGCGTTGATGTTTAAATTGCTGCCCTCCTTAGTCTTTCTTGATTCAGCGGTATTATAGGATGAAGCGGCCCGGACCAACTTTACATGTCCACGTACATGAGACCGGTTCCATCGACAGACATGTGACTTTTGTTGCATAAGATGGCTGGCGGGTGTCTGTCTCTCCTATCTTAGTTGAATCGGAATAGAACAAGGCGGTCCTTGTAGAAGGTTAAATAGCAACTTGAATATCACCGTTGTGGTTTTGCGTAGGTAAGAAGCGTTCTTGCTAGATACCCATAGCAGCCACGTAAAACATGCAACAACAAATTAGAGGACGTCTAACTTGTTTTTGCAGGGTATGCATGTGATATGATATGGCCAATGACATGATGAATTATATTTGATGTATGAAATGATCATGTTGTAATAGTTAATATCGACTTGCATGTCGATGCATACGGCAACCGGCAGGAGCCATAGGGTTGTCTTTAATTTTTGTATGACCTGCGTGTCAATCATTAAGCGCTTTGTAATGCTTTACTTTATCGCTAAACGGTAGCAATAGTAGTAAGAGCATGGTGGGCGCCGACAACCCCGATGGCGACACGATGATGGAGATCATGATGATGGAGATCATGGTGTGGCGCCGGTGACGATGGAGATCATGCCGGTGCTTTGGAGATGGAGATCAAAAGCACGAGTTGATGGCCATATCATGTCACTTATGATTTGCATGTGATGTTAATCCTTTTATGCATCTTATTTTGCTTAGGACGACGGTAGCATTATAAGATGATCCTTCACTAAAATTTCAAGATAAAATTGTGTTCCCCCCGAGTGTGCGCCGTTGCGAAGGTTCGTCGTTTCGAAGCACCACGTGATGATCGGGTGTAATAGACTCTACGTTCGCATACAACGGGTGCAAGCCAGTTTTGCACATGCAGAACACTCGGGTTAGACTTGACGAGCCTAGCATGTACAGACATGGCCTCGGAACACGGAGGACCGAAAGGTCAAGCATGAGTCATATAGTAGATATGATCAACATGTTGATGTTCACCATTGACACCACCTCATCTCACGTGATGATCGGACTTGGGTTGGTGAATTTGGATCATGTCACGCTCGAATGACCGGAGGGATGTCAATTTGAGTGGGAGTTATAATTAATTTGATTAGGTAATAACTCACTTATCATGAACAATAGTCTAAAATGTCTTTGCAAACTTATGTTGTAGATGGCTCGCGCAGGAGTTCCCCTGAATTTTAATGCGTTCCTAGAGAAAGCTAAACTGAAAGATGACGGGAGCAACTTTGTGGACTGGCTCCGCAATCTGAGGATCATCCTCACAGCTGCCCAAAAGGTTTATGTCCTAAATGCACCGCTAGGTCAACCCCCCGCTCCTGGAGCCTCTGCGGACGATATGAACGTCTGGCAGACGCGTTCGGATGACTATTCGATGGTACAATGTGCCATGTTGTACGGCTTGGAAGGAGGACTCCAAAGGCGTTTTGAACGTCATGGTGCATATGAGATGTACACGGAGTTGAAATTCATCTTTGAGAAGAATGCTAAGATCGAGAGGTATGAGACCACCGATAAATTCTTCGCTTGCAAGATGGAGGAGAATTCGTCTGTCAGTGAGCACTTACTGAAGATGTCTGGGTACTATACCCGCATAGCTGATCTGGGACTTGTGTTCCCGGATGAGGCTATCATTGACAGAATTCTCCAGTCACTCCCTCCAAGCTACAAGAGCTTCGTCCAGCAGTACAACATGCAAGGGATGAATAAAACCATCAACGAGCTGTTTTCGATGCTGAAAGTCGCTGAGGCAGACATCCAGAAGGAGTATCAAGTGTTGATGGTCAATAAGACCACCAGTTTCAAGAAGAATGGCAAGGGCAAGAAGGGTAACTCTAAGAAGGGTGGCAAAGCAGTTGCTAATCCAGTGAAGAAACCCAAGGCTGGGCCCAAGCCAGAGACTGAGTGTTTCTATTGCAAGGGGAATGGCCACTGGAAGCGGAACTGCCCCAAGTATCTGGCGGACAAGAAGGGGGCCAACAACAACAAAGGTATATATGATATACATGTTATTGATGTGTACCTTACCAACTCTCGTTGTAGTGCCTGGGTATTTGATACCGGTTCGGTTGCTCACATTTGCAACTCTAAACAGGAACTGCGGAATAAACGGAGGCTGGCGAAGGACGAAGTGACGATGCGCGTGGGAAATGGTTCCAAGGTTGATGTGATCGCCGTCGGCTCGCTCGCTCTTCGATTACCATCGGGATTAGTTATGAACCTGAATAATTGTTATTTAGTGCCTGCGTTAAGCATGAACATTATATCTGGATCTTGTTTATTGCGAGACGGTTACTCATTTAAGTCAGAGAATAATGGTTGTTCTATTTATATGAGTAATATCTTTTATGGTCATGCACCCGAAGTTAGGGGTTTATTCTTATTGAATCTCGATAGTGATGATACACATGTTCATAACATTGATGCCAAAAGATGTAGAGTAGATAATGATAATACCACTTTCTTGTGGCACTGCCGTCTCGGTCATATCGGAGTGAAACGCATGAGGAAGCTCCATGCTGATGGACTTTTGGAGTCTCTTGATTTTGAATCACTTGACACGTGCGAGCCGTGCCTCATGGGCAAGATGACAAGGACCCCGTTTTCAGGGACAATGGAACGGGCAAGTGACTTATTGGAAATCATACATACTGATGTGTGCGGTCCGATGAGTGTAACGGCGCGCGGTGGATATCGTTATTTTCTCACCTTCACTGACGACTTAAGTAGATATGGGTATATTTACTTGATGAAGCATAAGTCTGAAACTTTTGAAAAGTTCAAGCAATTTCAAAGTGAAGTTGAAAATCATCGTAACAAGAAGATCAAGTTCCTACGATCTGATCGAGGGGGAGAATATCTGAGTTATGAGTTTGGTGATCACTTAAGAAAATGTGGAATTGTTTCACAGTTGACGCCACCTGGAACACCACAGCGTAATGGTGTGTCCGAACGTCGTAATCGAACCCTATTAGATATGGTACGTTCTATGATGTCTCTTGCCGATTTGCCACTATCGTTTTGGGGATATGCGTTAGAGACAGCTGCATTCACTTTAAATAGGGCTCCATCTAAGTCCGTTGAGACAACACCGTATGAACTATGGTTTAGTAAGAAACCGAAGTTGTCTTTTCTCAAGGTTTGGGGTTGCGATGCTTATGTCAAACGGCTTCAGCCAGAAAAGCTCGAACCCAAAGCGGACAAATGTGTCTTCATAGGATACCCAAAAGAAACAGTTGGGTACACCTTCTATCTCAGATCCGAGGGCAAAGTGTTTGTCGCTAAGAACGGGTCCTTCCTCGAGAAAGAGTTTCTCTCGAAAGAATTGAGTGGGAGGAAGGTAGAACTTGATGAGGTTATTGAACCTCTGCTTCAACCAGAAAGTAGCGCAGCACAGAAAGATGTTTTTGTGGAGCCTACAGAGGTTGAAGAGGAAGCCAATGATGATGATCTAGAAGCTTCCGATCAAGTTACTACCGAACCTCGTAGGTCGACAAGGGTACGCACTGCACCTGAGTGGTATGGTAACCCTGTCTTGGAGGTCATGTTGTTAGACAACGGTGAACCTACGAGCTATGGAGAAGCGATGGTGGGCCCAGATTCCGACAAATGGTTAGAGGGCATGAAATCTGAGATGGGATCCATGTATGAAAACAAAGTATGGACTTTGGAAGTATTACCTGAAGGGCGGAAGGCCATTCAGAATAAATGGATTTTTAAGAGGAAGACGGACGCTGACGGTAATGTCACCGTGTATAAAGCTCGACTTGTGGCAAAGGGTTTTTCACAAGTTCAAGGGATTGACTACGATGAGACTTTCTCACCCGTAGCGATGCTTAAATCCGTCCGAATCATGTTAGCAATAGCTGCATTTTTCGATTATGAAATTTGGCAGATGGATGTCAAAACAGCGTTCCTTAACGGTTTTCTTAAGGAAGAGTTGTATATGATACAACCAGAAGGTTTTGTCGATCCAGAGAATGCTGACAAAGTATGCAAGCTCCAGCGTTCCATTTATGGGCTGGTGCAAGCATCTCGGAGTTGGAATCTTCGCTTTGATGAGGTGATCAAAGCATTTGGGTTTATACAAGTTTACAATGAAGCTTGTATTTACAAGAAAGTGAGTGGGAGCTCTATAGCGTTTCTAATATTATATGTGGATGACATATTGCTGATTGGAAACAATATAGAATTTTTGGATAGCGTGAAGGGGTATTTGAACAAGAGTTTTTCGATGAAAGATCTCGGTGAAGCTGCTTTCATATTGGGCATCAAGATCTATAGAAATAGATCAAGACGCTTGATAGGACTTTCACAAAGCACGTACCTTGATAAAGTTTTGAAGAAGTTCAAAATGGATCAATCCAAGAAGGGGTTCTTGCCGGTATTACAAGGTACAAAGTTGAGTAAGACTCAATGCCCAGTGACTGCGGATGATAGAGAAAAGATGAGTGTCGTCCCCTATGCTTCAGCCATAGGCTCTATCATGTATGCAATGCTGTGCACAAGACCAGATGTCAGCCTTGCCATAAGTATGGCCGGAAGGTTTCAAAGTAATCCTGGTATGGATCACTGGACAGCGGTCAAGAATATCCTAAAGTACCTGAAAAGGACTAAGGATATGTTTCTCGTTTATGGAGGTGATCAAGAGCTCGTCGTAAAGGGTTACGTCGATGCAAGCTTTGACACTGATCCGGATGACTCTAAGTCTCAAACCGGATACATATATATTCTCAACGGGGGAGCGGTAAGCTGGTGCAGTTCCAAGCAGAGCGTGGTAGCTGATTCTACATGTGAAGCGGAGTATATAGCTGCCTCGGAGGCGGCAAAGGAAGGTGTCTGGATGAAGGAGTTCATGACAGATCTTGGAGTTGTGCCTAGTGCACTGAACCCAATGACTCTGTTCTGTGACAACACTGGTGCCATTGCTCTAGCCAAGGAACCAAGGTTTCACAAGAGGACCAGACACATAAAGCGACGCTTCAATTCCATCCGCGATTCGGTCAAGGAGGAGGACATAAACATTTGCAAAGTACACACGGATTTGAATGTTGCAGATCCGTTGACTAAGCCTCTTCCACGGGCTAAGCACGATCAACACCAAGACTCTATGGGTGTTAGATTCATTACTTTGTAATGCTAGATTATTGACTCTAGTGCAAGTGGGAGACTGTTGGAAATATGCCCTAGAGGAAATAATAAAAGAGTTATTATTATATTTCCTTGTTCATGATAATCGTTTATTATCCATGCTATAACTGTATTGATTGGAAACTCAAATACACGTGTGGATGAATAGATAGACTTTGTGTCCCTAGTGAGCCTCTACAGGACTAGCTCGTTGATCAAAGATGACCGCGGTTTCCAGGTCATAGACATGAGTTGTCATTTGATAACGGGATCACATCATTAGGAGAATGATGTGATGGACGAGACCCAAACGTAAACATAGCTTTTGATCGTGTCAGTTATCGCTATAGTTTTCTGCATGTCAAGTATAAGTTCCTATGACCATGAGATCATGTAACTCACTGACACCGTAGGAGTGCTTTGTGTGTGCCAAACGTCACAACGTAACTGGGTGACTATAAAGGTACTCTACAGGTATCTCCGAGGGTGTCTGTTGAGTTGACATGGATCGAGACTGGGATTTGTTACTCCGTGTGACGGAGAGGTATCTCCGGGCCCACTCGGTAATACGTCATCTCAATGAGCTCAAAGTGACTAAGTAGTTGGTCACGGGATTATGTATTACGGTAACGAGTAAAGAGACTTGCCGGTAACGAGATTGAACTAGGTATAGAGATACCGACGATCGAATCTCGGGCAAGTAACATACCGACGAGACAAAGGGAACTGTATACGGGATTGCCTGAATCCTTGACATCGTGGTTCATCCGATGAGATCATCGAGAAACATGTGGGAACCAATATGGGTATCCAGATCCCACTATTGGTTATTGACCTGGGAGTGTCTCGGTCATGTCTACATGGTTTCCGAACCCGCAGGGTCTACACACTTAACGTTCGGTGACGCTAGGGTTGTTAGTGAGAAGAGTGCATGGTTACCGAAGGTTGTTCGGAGTCCCGGATGAGATCCCGGACATGACGAGGGTCTCCGGAATGGTCCGGAGACGAAGATTGATATATAGGATGAAAGGTTTCGGAGTACCGGAAGTGTTCCGGGGAGCATCGGGAAATCGGCGGAGTACCGGAAGGGATTTCGGGGGGTCCGGAAGTTGTTCTGGGCCTATTGGGCCACAAGGGGGGACACCACAGCCCTCAGGGGGCTGTGCGCCCCCCCTGGGCCCTCTCCCCATGCGGCTAAGGGGGTGGGACCCCCTAGGGCTGGCCGCACCCCTTGGCCTTGGGGGGCAAGGCACCTAGGGGGGGAAACCCTAGGGCCTGGCCGCCCCCCTTGCCCTGGCCGCCGCCCCCTCCCCTTGCCCTGGCCGCCGGACCCTAGGGGGAAACCCTAGGGCGCCCTAACCTCTCCACCCCCCTATATATAGTGGGGCAAAGGGAGGGCAGCCAACACAGTTTGTTCCTCGGTGCTGCCCTCCCTCTCCCGTTACATCTTCCTCTCCCGCGGTGCTTAGGCGAAGCCCTGCTGGAGTTCTTCTCCACCATCACCACCACGCCGTCGTGCTGCCGGTTCTCCATCAACCTCTCCTCCACCCCTTGCTGGATCAAGAAGGAGGAGACGTCCCCGAGCCGTACGTGTGAAGAACGCGGAGGCACCGTTGCTTCGGTGCTAGGTCTTCGGCGATCTGAATCGCGACGAGTACGACTCCATCATCCGCGTTCATAACGCTTCCGCTTAGCGATCTACAAGGGTACGTAGATCACACTCTCCCCTCGTAGTTGCATCTACTAGATTGATCTTGGTGAACGGTAGGAAAATTTTTGTTTCCCATGCAACGTTCCCCAACACTGGTCCGGCTCGGTGAGGAAGGGGATTAGGGGAGGGGCCCACGGTCAGTGAGAGAGAGGAGTGGGTCGGGTGCGGGTGCAGTTCGGGTCGGGTGCGGGGCATACCGCTTCGCGTGGGGTGGTGGCTCGGGCTGGGCCGCGGTGCTGGGCCGCACTGCGCCTGGCTGCTGGCTGCTGGGCCGCTTGCAAGGTGAGGCGCTAGGCCATGCTGCGGCTGCGCTGCACTGACTCTTTTTTTTAAACCAACAGCAGAAACAAAAATTAATAAAATAAAAAACACACCAAATAAAATCTAAACAAAAATACATAGCCAATCAGTAAAAATTGCCCTATAGCTATAAACTACTGGAACACTAGTTCCAAGACTAATGCAATTTTGTAAAATAATTTTGATGCATTTGGCCACTCAAACAACAAATAAAACCACAAATAAAATATTTTGGAGATTGCAAAAATTACCAGAACATAACAAATGAATTGGAAACATTATTCTGCACATTATGAACATTTTTAAATACAGGGAAGAAGTCATGTTATCTCCACTCCAATAAATTGCCTTTAGTTGCATAATGAAAAGAATATTGCAGAAAGACAAATAATGCAATAAAAATATGATATGCAAGTGAATGATCTATTAACATCCAAATTAGGAAAATTGGGATGTTACAGTGCAATAGACGGCATACAGTTCACATAGATGAACTATCTAGGATGAGCTAAATGAACACAAACAATTCGTGTAAACAAGTAGTCTGTGATACACGGCAAACATGCCACTCAGATGAACTGTTTGTGATGAGAAAATATAACACAAATGGTTACTACAGTTATTTCGTGTGTGATTATGTTTGTAGAAAAAACTTTGAAAATGCAAACGAGTTGCTTACGATGGCTAGAAGTATCGCACATGACACGTGGTGCCAGTACTCATGTGTGATGATTAGTAATTTGCACATATGTTTGCTTATGTTAACACATGTGTGATAATACGTGATACCGCATGCGGTTGTGTGCTCCACTTAGTCTTCCCGTGCTCCAGCGAAGGCTTCCCGCGTTGCACAGGGGTGAATTGTAAAATCTCCAATCCCCTAGTCACGTGCTAGCTATAAATAACCACAACAATGCCGTCGACGGCGACTGACTACTGATTCACTTGCTAGCTAGTTACCCACACATAGCGGCATACCCCCATCGGCCGATGACAGGATGGAGTTGCGCGACGGGAATGTGTGGTGGAGATCATAGTTTAGGTTAATTAATTATACCTCGAGAGCCGAATGAGCACACGGTGATCATCCAGCTCTGGAGGTATAATCAATTAACCTAATCTATGATCTCCATCCGCCCGTTCCCCGTGTTCGGCTGAGATAACATAACTAAACCTTCCGCAATGTGATTGTGCGCTGGCACCAATCGATGGAAAAGCGTGCGCGGAGGGATGCGCGAGCAGAGCGCGCGGAGAGACGCGACCCGAGCGCGCCTCGGTGCCTAAACGGCGTGCAGAGCGCAGGGAGGGATGCAATCCGAGTGCGCCTCGGCGCCTAAACGGCGAGTAGAGCACACGGAGGGACGCGAGCAGAGCGCGCCACGGCCGCCTCAATGGCGAGCAAGCACATGCATAATTATTGCATATAGCAGGGAATAGCCGTCCACAAGCCGAAGGATGCATATATAACAGGTCGTACTAGGTCATGGTTTATTGGTCCTCTTTGTATTTTGTCTTAAACTTTCACCATAGATTTAACTAAGGAAGTATTAATGCATGTAACCAAAAAATAAACTATTGGATTCGTATTTAAACCGTTGCCATTGTAAATTTGCCTCAACGGCAAGCAGAGCGCGCGTAGGGACGCCAGAGTGGAGCACATTGCGGCCGCCTCAATGAAGAGCAAAGTGCGCGGACGGATGCGAGTAGAACGTATCGCGGCTGCCTCAACAACGAGCAAAGCATGCGGGGGTGGGGGCACGAGCACAGCACCGCGGCCGCCTAAAGGGCGAGCAACCACACCGACATATTGCAATTCTGGTCAACCTTCTGGCATCCTGTGGAGGCGCGATGGCCCATCCATCAGACACAATGGTGATGTATGGACCGTGTGTGGTAGTGGGTAGACACGTACACATCGGAGAACACGGGCCCACGTACGCCATCCAAGAACCGTTTTGGGCTTCAAGACCATCAGTAAATTTTGAGCTTGTTTCCCATCGCATTCCATATTACCACGCAATAAGTAATTGCAAATATGTTCACACTGATCAAACCTAAATGTGTTCATACTTAGCACCGATCAAACCTGAACGTGTTCACACTTAGCACTGGGCCATAAAAACTACCCACTTAAAAATTACAGCACATTCCTCGGATCTCCACATTCCTCTCCTCATCACAAAAAACAGGTCTTTCCTGTCAAGTCATTCCGCCATGACCGATGGAGGAGTTCTCGGTCGACATATAACCAGGGAGTAAAGGCCAAGGCCGCACAAGCACTAGAGAGGTCCTACCGCTACGCGAAAGCCGCAATAGAGATGTCCTGGCATGCCGCGGAGCCCTCGAACGAGCTCTCACAGGAAGGCGAGGGCTCTCACAAGCACACTCGCCGCATCGGCGAACACGATGACCTGGCGGTGTTGAAGTCCTTGGCCAGCGACAACGACATTCTCAATGGACTAATTACGCAGTAGGAGCTGGTCGACGGCTTGGTGAAGCTTCTCCAGATTAGCGATGCATCGATTGAGAAGGAGACCGACCTCATCGTGCGACTTATGGATGCCAATGCAAAGCCCCACAAGGAGCATGCCAAGAAGGAGGAGGAGGCCGCCGACTAGAAGAAGCTTCATGAGAAGAGCAGTGCCTCGGGGACGACGCTAAAATCCCTCGTGAGGAACTTATGGATGACTGGAAAAAGCTCCACATCAAGCGTGAGCTGTAGGTGGAGGAATCTGTGGCTGCTGTCAAGCAAAGTCATGAGAATGTGAAGAAGGAGGTGGAGGAACTCCTCTCCCCGTGATCCATCGACACGTAGAGATAGTAGCGTCCCAGTTCGTTGTTTGCTTCGGGCGTTGCCGCATGTGGCATTTTAAATTATCTGAAATATGTAAGATAACTATTATTCGCACCATTGTAAATTTGCCGTTGTATTATCCGTTGCTGCATGTGGCATTTTAAATTGTCTGGAATACGAGTTGAAAACATGCTAAAATCACGTTCTCAGTGAGGCACGAACAAAGCAAATGCTAACGTTGAGCGGGGCCATGGGATCACAAGCAAATACCCTCTGTCCAGGTGCTTTAATCGCATGTTAAACAATGGCTCGTCCACCATTGATGGAGAAGTTGTCAGCGAGGCGGGTGGCGGGTGGATGGAGGTCAAAGAGTTTGCTTCCTGGTGAGCATGCACGTCGGACTGTTCGCACGTTTCCCGTCGAGCCTCTCCACCCCCACCGAAGGACGCAGCCGCAGCGATGACACTCGCTCTGGGGCAAACCAGAACACTCTAGCTGCCCCTGCTGCGGGTGCAGCCACATGGCATGCACCACCCCCGGGACGAGCCAACCGAGCCGATGTGGCGAACGGAGCCGTCGATACCCAAGCACATCCATCTCATCACCACGCCACCTTGGCGACCGACTCACGATGACGAGAGCACGGCGCTGCCATTGCTGGCACCGTCCCAAGCCAGACGATGTTACAGTCTACGTCGTCATCCATGTCGAGCACTGCTTCGGAGGCCATGGCGCGGGCCCAATTCCTGTTGAGATTTACCCCGATAGCCGATCAAATGGATGAGTGGAGAACCACCATTCAAGGCCTGATTGGTTTCATCGAGGCGGGAGGACCACAACGAGCGGGCCTTGTCACGACCTCCATAGGCAGCGACAACGACCCGAGCTGCCGGCCGTACCGAGGGAGCCACCCCCACGATGCAATCCCCTCCGCGACACCCATCACAGGGACCACAGCCAGAGCCACGCGACCAAGCACCCGACGACGTATCGATGGCTTCATCCGATCCTCGAACATGCCGAGACCAGCAGCGAGTCCTAGAAAACAGGCAGAGGGAAGACGCACGCGTCACCATCGAACGACGCCGCGAAACCCACCACCAGTCTGATAGGCACAATGGCCCCGGCATCGATGAGCCTGCGACTGGTGAGAGCGGGTACCTGCCTTGCGAGGTTGGGTGCCCCGCCTTCATTCGCGAGCTGCGGCAAGTCCATTGGCCATCTACTCGCACGTTCAAGCCAGAAATACCAGAGAAGTACGATGGAAGACTGAACCCGACAGAGTTCTTGAGCATCTACACCATCGTTGTTCAAGCTGCCGGGGGAAGAGACAAGAAAGTGTTCGCCAATTACTTCCCTTTGGCACTCAAGAAAAATGTGAGGTCTTGGCTGATGCACCAACCGGAGAACTCCATCTCGACCTGGGCTGACCTGTGCCATGAGTTTGTTGGCGCCTTCACGGGCGGCCATCAAGAACCAGGGCGGCCCAATGACTTGCAACTCCTCCCGTAGAAGGAAGGAGAGAGTCTGCGGAAGTACATGCAGAGGTTCAGTCAAGTGCATAGCAATATTCCAGACATCCACCCGGCAGCTGTGATGGCTGCATTCCATCCCAACATGCGCAACCGCAAGATACGTTCCAAGATGAACGTACGGCTGCGCAAGACTATGAATGAGCTATACATTCTGGTGGATAAGTGTGCCCGCCTAGAGGAGGGGAGGCGATTCCCCAGTGAAGAAGATGGTGGTGACATCGACTCAGAGGACGACGACGCCACCACCAAAGAGAAGAAGAAGAACAAGAAGCGCAATAAGAAGCACAAGGATAAAGCGGTGATGATCGTTGAAGGATCGAGCACACCTAATACTGGCAAGAAGGCCAAGACCGAGGCTCCCCGCAAGGAAGCTGTCGCGTGCACGGATTGCCAGAAAACCGCGGCTGTCGAAAAGGCCGGGAAAGGTAATGGGCCGTACTGCAAGATCCATCGAACCAAAGGCCACGATCTTCAGGAGTGCCATCAGGTTGATCAACTCGTTAAGAAGCAGAGGGCTGAGTACGAGAAGCATGACCAGGAGAAAGACCAAGATGGTGCTGGCGGGAAGGGCCGAGGCGACAGAGCAAGTCGCCCCGGCAAGGCTCTTCAGTATCAAGGGAAACCCGCCAGAGGCCGTGAGAAGAAGGATTGTAATGACGAGAGTGATGAAGGAAATGAAGAGGAAACCAGCGAGTAGAAGTTCCAGAAAGCCACTGGTGCCCTATGCATTCACGGGGGTGCATCTTTGCACTCCTCTCACTGCCAACTTAAACAGTGGGAGCGTGAAGTCAATGCTGTGGAGCCAGCCGCAGATTCTCAGAAGCCGCTCAAGTGGTCCCGCACGCCCATCATCTTTGATGAAGAGGACCACCCTGATCGCACCATCGCGGTAAGGTGCTTGTTGTTGTTGGTCTCACCAACGAGCCGCAACCTCAAGGTCACAAAGATGTTGGTTGATGGCGGGGCCGGGTTGAATCTGATTTCTCCAAAGGTCATCAGCAAACTCCAGATAGCGGATGAAGAGCTCAAGGTTACTAGTACGCTCCAAGGAATCAACGCCGGCGGGAGTTTTCCTAAGGGGAAGATCACACTGCTGGTGACGTTCGGAGGGGAGTTAAACTACCGAACAAAGAAGATCGTGTTTGATGTAGTTGACCTCCCCCTATCGTACAATGGAATCCTTGGTCACCCTGGCCAAATTCATGGCGGAATCCCACTATGCCTACAACACTTTGAAGATGCCAGGGCCAATAGGCATCATTTCCATTCCATCGGACAAGAAATACGTGATCATATGCGTGGACAAGATGTACCGGGAGGCAGTCGATGCAGAGGCCGTGGGAAACCACTGCTCCCACCAAGGAAAGCAAGAAAAAGAAGAAAGCTAGCACGGATGCCAACAAGGAATCCGGGAAGCATACCTCTTTGGAGTATGCTGCGCCTATTGATGACTTGCCGGAGAGTTCCAATAGCAAGAGATCCAAGGCTGCTGCACCCGCTGTGAAGAATTCCCAGCAGGGCTGGCTGGCGTTGATGGTACATTTACCATTAGTGCCGCCATCGACGACAAATAGGAAAGCGCGCTTGTTGCCTTCCTGCGGGCGAATGTCCATGTGTTTGCGTGGAGACCATCTGACACCCCCGTTCTTCCCAGGGAGGTAATCGAGCACCACCTTGTTGTCTTCCCACATGACTGACCCGTCAAGTAGAAAGTCCGAAAGCAAGCTTTGGAGCGGCAGCAGTTTATTGCCGAGGAGATCGAGAAACTTGAGGCAGCTAGTTTGGTGAGAGGAGTATTGCATCCAACGTGGTTAGAAAATCCAGTGGTGGTGTGCAAGGCTAATGGGAAATGGAGGCTTTGCATAGATTTCATGGATCTAAACAAAGCATGACCAAAGGACCCATACCCCTTGCACTGCATCGACCAGATTGTGGATTCCACCTTTGGGTGTGACCTACTTTCCTTCCTAGATGCCTACTTTGGAACCACCAGGTCTTCATGTCCAAAGAAGATGAAGAGAAAACTGCATTCATAACCCCATGTGGCACATACTTCTTTGTACGGATGCCCTTCGGGTTAAAGAGCGCCGGATCCACTTTTGCAAGAGCAGTACAGATTGACTTTGAGTCCCAGCTGCACAGAAACATTGAGGCTTACATGGATGATATAGTGGTCAAGACCAAAGACAGATTTACTCTCATTCAGGACTTGGAAGAGACCTTTGCAAATCTACGCAAGATCAACTTGAAGCTGAACCCGGAGAAGTGTGTGTTTGGTGTTCCTTCTGGCAAGCTACTTGGCTTCTTTGTGTCCCACTAGGGGATAGAGGACAATCCTGACAAGATCAAGGCCATCGAGCAGATTCAAGCACCCAAGATAGTTAAAGACGTGAGGTGTTTGACTGGATGTGTTGCCGTGCTGAGCAGGTTCATTTCCATGTCCGCTGAGCGTGCCTTGCCATTCTTCAAAATGTTGAAGAAGGCAGGGCCCATGGAGTGGACCCCAGAGGCGGACGCTGCGCTACAAGATTTGAAGACCCGCCTTTCCTCTGTTCCCACCTTAGTCGCTCCCAAACCACAAGAGCCATTGCTGCTATACTTAGCAGACCAATCAAGTGGTTAGTGCAACACTGGTGGCACAGTGGGAGGTATATGAAGCAGCAGCCGCCGCCGCAGTCCCCTCTGGAGAGGAAAGTGAATGCGCCCCGGCAAGGTCAGAGGCAATTCAAGACAAGGAAGAGCAGGGCAACGGAGGCAGTTCCCTGATCGCGGCAAGGAAGAAAGTGGTGCAGCGCCCAGTGTACTTTGTCAGCTTCGTGCTGCAGGAGGCTAGGTCAAGGTACTCTGACATGCAAAAGTTGATTTTTGGCCTCATCGTGGCCTCAAGGAAACTGCGCTGCTACTTCGAGGCCCACGAGATTACGGTTGTCACCCGCTTCCCCTTGGAACACATACTCCGAAACCCTGAGGCCACTGGCAGAATTGTGAAATGGGCTTTGGAGTTATCCAGCTTTGGTTTGAAGTTTGAAAGCACGTCAACCATTCAAGCCAGAGCACTAGCAGAGTTCATTGCGGAATGGACGCCTACCCCTGATGAAGAAGTGCTGGAGACAGTCATCCCCGACAAGGAAGCGCCCCAAGAGTGAATCATGTACTTTGATGGTGCCTTCTCCCCACAAGGTGTAGGAGTTGGCGTGCTTCTCGTTGCTCCCAGTGGGGAGCACCTCAAGTACGTCATCCAAATGCATTTTCCCCAGGAGAAGGCTACCAACAACACTGCAGAGTACGAATGGCTCCTTGCCGGGCTCAAAATTGCAACAAAACTTTGATCCAAGAAGCTGATCGTTCGTGGAGATTCGCAGCTTGTGGCGAGACAAGTAAATAAAGATTATGAAAGCCCATTGATGGAGGCATACGTCGAGGAAGTGAGAAAGTTGGAGGAGCGCTTTGAAGGATCGCAAACAGAGCACATACCCCGTGCAGAAAACAGCCTGGCTGATCATGTGTCAAAGTGCGCTGCACAAAAACTCCCATTCTCCATCTGACTCAACCCTCCGTATCCTCGACAGCAATGGCCAGAAAGAGGAGGAAATTGGACTTCGACAAGTCTCTCCCGACAAAGCTTCCCGAAGCCCCTAGCATAGAGCTTGACGGGAACAACTCCCCTTGGATCGGCAAGCTGCACCCTCCCGCCAAACTACTAACCTGTGCGGATAAGGAGTGCGCACCCATGAATGAGGTGGTGCCGCTGGTCCTCGTTGCTGAGCCTCGGGCTCCAACTTGGGCACGACACATCATCTGTTTCCTCCAAACAGGAGAACTTTCCGAAGAGAAAGAAGAAGTTGAAACAGTAGCCCAGAGGGCCAGTATGTATCAGTTCGTTGACGTCACGCTATATAGAAGGAGGCCCAATAGTGTGAAATTGAAATGCATTTGCCACAAAGAATGAAAGGAACCGCTGACAGAGATACACAAGGGTATGTGCGGCTCCCACATCGGATCAAGGGCCTTGGTTTGGAAAGCTTTCCGGCAAGGCTTCTACTGGCCCGCAACCCTCCAAGACGCAATCGAGCTAGTCACCAAATGCGAAGCCTGCCAGTTCCATTCCAAGAATATCCATTAGCCTGCTCAAGCACTACAAATAATCCCTTTGTCAATGCCATTTTCGGTCTGCAGGCTCGACATCTTGGGCCCCTTCCCCCGTGCTACCGGGGGCTTTGAATTCTTTTTTGTTGCAATCGACAAGTTTACAAAGTGGCTGAAAGTGGAGCCCATGAGGAGGGTGACCGCACAGTCAGCTATCAAGTTCTTGAAAGGATTGGTATGTCGCTTCAGGGTCCCTGCCCGAATCATCACCGATAATGGCACCCAATTCACAAGCCGCGCCTTCATGCAATAATTCATTCCCTCAGAAGCAAGATCTCATTTGCCTTTGTTGCCCATCCAAGGAGCAACAGACAAGATGAGAGGACGAACATTGAAGTGCTGTGAGGACTCAAGACAAGAACATTCGATAAGCTGCAGAAGTGTGGCAGACGATGGATCGACGAGCTGCAGATAGTTCTTTGGTCCCTCCGTACGACACCAAATCAAGCTACCGGGCAGACTCCCTTCTCCCTAGTCTATGGGGCAGAAGCAGTTATCCCCATGGAACTCATATATGGATCACTTTGAGTACTTGCCTACGATGAAGTAGCACAAGATCATCACCGGCGTGACGATGATGTGCTACTTGAGGAGAACCGTCTCTGGGCTGCTACGCGTGTTGCACGCTACCTGCACGCCCTGCGTCGCTATCAATAGGCCTGGGCATTCGGTTAACCCAAACCGATCGGTTTGGTTCTTCGGTTTAATAAGAATTTTGGTTTTGCGATATTGATGACCAATCGATCTTATAAAATTCTGCTAACCGAGAATTTGGTGGACCGATACTTCGGTTCGGTCGTCGGTTTCAGACCGAAGAGACCAAAGAAAAAGCTAAACACCATAGGGAAGAACAAGCAGTGGTCGTCAATGGAATGAACCAACAAAAATAATCAAAAAATACATGTATGACAAGGAATGGGAGAGGAGATGCAGCTGTAGCCTGCAGGAGCAGCTCGGCAGACAGGTTTAGTTAGCCTGCTATAGGAGCACTTGTGGAATTTGAGTTGGGAATTGGGAGGTGCGGTCGCTGTTGGAGAGAAGTACAGGTGGAGGGAAGAGATGGTGCGGCGCCGGCAGCCCGGCGCTAGCCAGCGAGATCAACAGGAGCGGCGGAGCATCGGTTGGCTGGCGGCTCAGATCTCGCGGCATCTTAGATGTGGATAAGGTGCGGTGAGGGCATCCCGTTTTTCGTGGTGAGGGCACGCTGAAGCTGAAGGGCACGCACTCATGTACGAGAGTGGGCTATGGGCCTAATGCATGGAGTTGGCGTGTTACTAAGTTTTCTCGGTTACTTCGGTACTTCGGGTACTCGATGGTTAAAACCGAAGCGACTGATGTAATTTCGGTTTTACAGAGTTGCTGACCGAATTTAGTACCAATTTTTTTGGTTTCGGTTCATTCGGCTTCGGTCTCGGTTTTTTCGGTTCGGTAATTCGGTCTTCGGTTAAAATGCCCACCCCTAGCTATCATAGTCGCATGGTTAATGCCCGGAGTTTTTAGGAAGGAGACCTTGTCCTTAGGAGCATTCAGTCTGCCAAGGGTACAAACAAGTTGATACCGAAGTGGGAAGGCCCTTATCGGGTAGTATGAGTCACCCGACCTGGTGCAATCCGTCTGGAGATTGGAGATGGCATTTAGTTGCAACACTGATGGAACATTGAGCATCTTCGTAAGTTCAACCCATAAGGTACGGCTGTCGGGACCTGCCTGGCAGCCACCCTCACTACTAGAAAAACGGCCATAGCTGATATGTACATTAATGGCGCACCATGTATGTGGTGCGCCACTGCTATATAGCAGTGGCGCACCAGATATAGGTGGGCCATTAATGGCCATATTACTAATGGCGCACCTGGCGTGCGGTGCGCCATTACTAGTTTTGTCCTGGCCCCACACCCCTTCCTAGACTTAGCAATGGCGCACCAGGGTACAATGCGCCATTACTAGTTTAACTAGTAATGGCGCACCGCACCAACGGTGCGCCACTTCTAAAAAAAATTCGATTTTTTTTCAAAACTAGTAATGGCGCACCGCACACCAGGTGCATCATTAGTAACCCTGGTTACCAATGGCGCATGCTTAGGGGGTGCGCCATTGGTAACCCGAGAGCAGATATTTTTGACAACCACCCTAGCTACCACACACTCACTTTCCCCACTTCATTCCTTCCACACCCTCTAGCTTGATCTCGGCTGCCTCCTCCTCCTTGATAACCAACAAGTGTAGGGGATCGCAACAGTTTTCGAGGGTAAAGTATTCAACCCAAATTTATTGATTCGACACAAGGAGAGCCAAAGAATACTCTTAAGTATTAGCAGCTGAGTTGTCAATTCAACCACACCTGGAAACTTAGTATCTGCAACAAGGTAATTTAGTAGCAAAGTAATATGGAGATAGCGGTAACAGCAATAAAAGTAACGGTAGCGTTTTTGTAGTTTTTGTAATAGTAGCAGCAGAAAAGTAAATAAGCAACTAGCAATATGTGAAAATCTCGTAGGCATTGGATAAGTTATGTGGAATTATGTCGGATGCAATTCATCACGTAGAAGTTATAACCTAGGGTGACACAGAACTAGCTCTAGTTCATCAATGTAATGTAGGCATGTATTCCGAACATAGTCATATGTGCTTATGGAAAAGAACTTGCATGACATCTTTTGTCCTACCCTCCCGTGGCAGCGGGGTCCTAGTGGAAACTAAGGTATATTAAGGGCTCCTTCTAATAGAGTACCGGACCAAAGCATTAACACATAGTGAATACATGAACTCCTCAAACTGCGATCATCACTGGGAGTGGTCCCGATTATTGTCACTTCGAGGTTGCCGGATCATAACGCATAGTAGGTGACAATAGACTTGCCAGATAGGATCAAGAACACACATATATTCATGAAAACATAATAGGTTCAAATCTGAAAACATGGCACTCTGGCCCTAGTGACAAGCATTAAGCATAGCAAAGTCATAGCAACATCAATCTCAGAACATAGTGGATACTAGGGATCAAACCCTAACAAAACTAACTCGATTACATGATAGATCCCATCCAACCCATCACCGTCCAGCAAGCCTACGATGGAATTACTCACGCACGGCGGTGAGCATCATGGAACTGGTGATGGAGGAAGGTTGATGATGACGATGGCGATGATCTCCACTCTCCGGAGCCCCGAACGGACTCCAGACCAGCCCTCCCGAGAGGGATTAGGGCTTGGCGGTGGCTCCATATCGTAAAACGTGATAATTCTTCCTCTATGATTTTTTTCTCCCTGAAAGTGAATATATGGGATCTTGGAATACGTCGGTGGAGCATCAGGGGGCCCACGAGGCAGGGGCGCGCCCTAGGGGAGGTGGCGCGCCCCCACCCTCATGGACATGGTGTGGGCCCCCTGACGTGGATCTTTCCGCAGATATTTTTTATATTTTCCACAATAATTCTCCGTGGATTTTCAGGTCATTCCGAGAACTTTTTATTTCTTCCCAAAAAGAACACCATGGCAATTCTGCTGAAAACAACGTCAGTTCGGGTTAGTTCCATTCAAATCATGCAAGTTAGAGTCCAAAACAAGGGCAAAAGGGTTCGGAAAAGTACATACGTTGGAGACGTATCAACTCCCCCAAGCTTAAACCTTTGCTTGTCCTCAAGCCATTCAGTTGATAAACTGAAAGTGATAAATAAAAACTTTGACAAACTCTGTTTGCTCTTGTTGTAAATATGTAAGCCAGCATTCAGGTTTTCAGCATTGATCATGAACTAACCACATTCACAATAACTTTCAGGTCTCAAGTCTACTCACATCAATGGCATAATCAACTAGCGACAGATAATAATAAACCTCGGATGACAACACTTTCTCAAAACAATCATGATATGATATAACAAGATGGTATCTCGCTAGCCCTTTCTGAGACCGCAAAACATAAATGCAGAGCACCTTTAAAGATCAAGGGCTGACTAGACATTGTAATTCATGGTAAAAGAGATCCAATCATGATCATACTCAATGCAAATTAATGGTAGTACATGCAAATGACAGAGGTGCTCTCCTAATGGTGCTCTTTTATAAGAGGACGATGACTCTGCATAAAATTAAATAGATAGGCCCTTCGCAGAGGGAAGCAGGGATTTGTAGAGGTGCCAGAGCTCGATTTTTAAATAGAGATGAATAACATTTTGAGCGGTATACTTTCATTGTCAACATAACAACCAAGAATCTCGATATCTCCCATGCTACGCACATTATAGGCGGTTCCCAAACAGAATGGTAAAGTTTATACTCCCCCAACCACCAACAAGCACACTCCATGGCCATCCGAATCCACGGGGTACCGTCCAAACAAGCAATGACCCTGGGGGAGTTTTGTTTAATTATTATGATTTTGAGCATGGGACTGGGCATCCCGGTTACCAGCTATTTTGTCATTAATGATGAGCGGACTCCACTCATCGTGAGAATAACCCACCTAGCATGGAAGATATAGACATCCCTAGTTGATACATGAGCTGTTCGAGCATACAAAACAAAATTTCATTTGAAGGTTTAAAGTTCGACACATACAAATTTACTTGGAACGACATGTAAATACCGCATATAGGAAGGTATGGTGGACTCATATGGAATAACTTTGGGGTTTATGGAAGTGGATGCACAAGCAGTATTCCCGCTTAGTACAAGTGAAGGTTAGAAAGAGACTGGGAAGCGACCAGCTAGAGAGCGGCAACGGTTATGAACATGCATTAAAATTAATCAACAATGAATGCAAGCATGAGTAGGATGTAAATCACCATGAACATAAATACCGTGGAGGCTATGTTGATTTGTTTCAACTGCGTGAACATGTGCCAAGTCAGACTACTTGAATCGTTCAAAGGAGGATACCACCCCATCATACCACATCACAACCATTTTAATATCATGTTGGCACGCAAGATAGAGCATTATAAACTCTCAGCTAATTAAGCATGGCATAAGCAGCTATGATATCTAATTGTCATTGCAAGCATGTTTCGTTAATAACAAGCTGGATGAGGAACGACGAACTATCATATTTACAAAAGCAAGAGAGGTCGAGTTCATACCAACCTTTCTCATCTCAATTAGTTCATCATATATCATCCTTATTGCCTTTCACTCGCACGACAGAACAATGTGGATAATAATAATAGTGCACGTGCATTGGACTAATATGGAATCCGCGAGCATTTAATACCAGAGAGAAGACAAGGTAATATGGCTCAAGGTTAAATCAACAATAAAGCATATGAGAGCCACTAAGAAATTTCAATCATGGTCTTCTACTCTTAACCCCCAAAGAAAAGAAAAGAAACTATTTACATGGGAAAGCTCCCAACAAGCAAAGAAGAACGAGAAATCTTTTGGGTTTTCTTTTAATTACTACTACAAGGAAAGTAAACTAGCTTAGAAGCTACAACTTATATTTTTTTGTTTTTCTTAAGGATTTTCTAATACACAGGAAAAAGACTAAGAAAAAGAATTGAAACTAAGCATGGATGGTACAAAGAAAGAGTGTGAGCACCGACAACTAGAATAAGTGTGTGAGCATGAATGTAAAGTCGATGAGAAACACGTACTGCCCCAAGCTTAGGCTTTTGTCCTAAGTTGGTCTATGGCCACGGATCGAAGCTACTCCCTCTAGTGTACTGAGATGTGTCCTCTGGGTGCCACTGGTTGGCAGGCTCGTCCAGGTCCCACCCATAAACAGACTGACGGTAAGGATCGAGTGGTGGCTCAGGCTCAGGCTCTGAAGCTTGTTCCTGGCCCTGGTACTTGTAGAAGGCATCTGATGTAACGAGATATATGCCTGTAGACAGATCATACAGAGATGGTGTAGGCAAGGTAACAAGCTCACAATATTTTTCAGCAAACCTTAATTTATAATTAAGCAACATCTCCTTGTCTTTAACAATAAAATCATGTGCTATCATGCTCTTGTAATCTAAAAAAACAGGGGCAAGCAATTTTTCTTCCTTCTCATGATGTCTAATAGGTATTCTAAAATGTTCAGCAAGGCGAGAAGCAAAGATGCCTCCAAATACATGGCCCTTTGAGCGGTTCAAGCTCAGTCGTTTAGCAACGACGACACCCAAGCTAAAAGTTGTGTCTTGAAACAAAGCATGGCGTAAAATGACAATATCAGGGGCACTGAGATTCCCACAGTTCCCGCGACCAATTAAACATCTACTAGCAAATAAAGCAAAGTAGCGCAGAACAAGGAAATGTATACTAGTAATTCTTGCCCCTGAGACTTTTCTAATCTCCCCTACAGCTATCATGTCAATGAACCCTTCAACATCTTCACGACGTGGTTCATCAAGTCTACCTTCAAAGGGTATCTTGCATATTTCACAAAACTCAAAGAATGATATTTCCTTAACCTCATCATATAAATGAAACTCCATTGTAGGTGGTGTTTTCTTAGCATGAAAATAAAAATTCTGCGTGAAAATATTAGTGAGTAAGAGATACTGTTCATGCTGGTCGTGGAGGAAGTCGGTGAGGCCTGCATTATTTGCCAACCAATAAAAGTCTTCGTAAATCCCGGCGGCTCTCATGAACTCATTACAAGGCCATTCGCACGGCCGAACTTCCGCAATGCGAGGAAGATTATATTTGGGCTTCTTATTTTCTTCCTTCTTCTTCTTCTCTGAACTTTTACTGGAGGAACCCCTCAACAATCTCTTTATCATTTTCCTCCTCTGAAAATTTCTGAAATTTTTAGTAACTCAAAATAATAGTTAACCAAACTCAACAAGATTGATAGCAACAACTCCTACTTGTGCCTAGAGACTATATCATGCATTAGAACTACTTGGGACCAAAAAAATTGACATGCAAGCTCAAGAACAAGGTCACCACAGCAGCAAAAATTTGCAACAAATAAAGCACTAGAACAAAAATTAATTGGACCAATGGAGGAGTCACATACCAAGGAACAATCTCGCCAAACAGTTTGGTGAATGGTGCTTTGAGAAAGGAGATCGAAAATGGCAGCAATATGAGCTAGAACTCGTGCTTGAGCTGGTTGGTGATTTTTTTTGGGCGGAAGAAGAAGAGTATGGGTGCAGGAATAAGTGGAGGGGGGCACGTGGGGCCCACGAGGCAGGGGGTATGCCCCAGACCCTCGTGGCCAGGTGCTGGCTCCCCTCGCTGTGTGTTCTGTGCCATATATTCTCAAATATTCTAGAAAAAAATCATATTTCATTTTCAAGGCATTTGGAGAACTTTTATTTTCGGGATATTTTTTATTGCACGAATAAGTCTAGAAACACATAGAGGATAATATTTTTTCTTTATTTAGCCTAATTAACAGAAAGTAAAAGGAGGGTACAGAAGGTTGTGCTATCTAGATTCACCTATCTCATGCTCATCAAAAGGAATTCATTAACAAGGTTGATCAGGTCTTGTTAATAAACTCTTCCCGAATAACATGAAACCGGAGAATTTTCGAATAAAACTAGGTTACCCCAATAGGGATATGTATGTCCCCAACAATAAGAATGTCATATGTCTTCTTGATAGTAGGAAGAGGAAATTCAAAATCTCCAATAGTAATAGTTGAAAAATTTCCAATATAATTGATACTGTGGACCTGAGGTTGTTTCCTCGGAAAGTGTACCATATGCTCATTACCATTGGCATGAAAAGTGACATTGCCTTTGTTGCAATCAATAATAGCCCCTGCAGTATTCAAAAAGGGTCTACCAGGATAATAGACATACTATCGTCCTCGGGAATATCAAGTATAACAAAGTCCGTTTGAATAGTAACATTTGCAACCACAACAGGCACATCCTCACAAATACCTACAGGTATAGCAGTTGATTTATCAGCCATTTGCAAAGATATTTCAGTAGGTGTCAACTTACTCAAGTCAAGTCTACGATATAAAGAGAGAGGCATAACACTAACACCGGCTCCAAGATCACATAAAGCAGTTTTAACATAGTTTCGTTTAATGGAGCAAGGTATAGTGGGTACTCCCGGATCTCCTAGTTTCTTTGGTATTCCACCCTTAAAAGTGTAAATGGCAAGCATGGTATCTTTCTTTTGTTGGTAATAATATCTTTCATACACTTAGCATAAGGATTTGTTTTAAGCACATCAGTCAAAAGCATACGCAAAAAGATAGGTCTAATCATTTCAGCAAAGCGCTCAAAACCTCATCATCCTTTTTCTTGGATGGCTTAGGAGGAAAAGGCATGGGTTTCTGAACCCATGGTTCTCTTTCCCTACTGTGCTTCCTAGCAACAAAGTCTCTCTTATCATAACGTTGATTCTTTGATTGTGGGTTATCAAGATCAATAGCAGGTTCAATCTCTACACCATTACCATTGCCAGGTTGAGCATCATCATGAACATCATTATTAATATTATCACTAGGTTCATGTTCATTCCCAGATTGTGTCTCAGCATCAGAAACAGATATATCATTGGGATTCTCAGGTGTGTCAGCTACAGGTTCACTAGAAGCATGCAAAGTCCTATCATTTTTCTTTTTCTTCCTCTTAGAAGAACTAGGTGCATCTAAATTAGCTCTCTGAGAATCTTGCTCAATTCTCTTAGGGTGGCCCTCAGGATACAAAGGTTCTTGAGTCATTTTACCACCTCTAGTAGCAACTCTAACAACACAGTCATTATTCTTACTATTTAATTCATTGAGCAAATCATTCTGATCCTTAAGTACTTGTTCTACTTGAGTAGTAACCATAGAAGCATGTATACTAATGAGTTTCAGTTCACCTTTAACTCTAGACAGATAATCACTCAAGTGTTCAATCATATAAGCATTGTGTTGCAATTGTCTACCAACATAAGCATTGAAGTTTTCTTGTTTCACAATAAAATTGTCAAACTCATCTAAGCATTGGCTAGCAGAGTTATAACGAGGAATATCACCTTCATCGAATCTATAAAGAGAATTTACCTTTTACTACCTATGTCGGGTTATCAAGACCATGTATTTCTTCAATAGGTGGTAAATTCTTAACATATTCAGCTTTAATACCTTTTTCTTTCATAGATTTCTTTGCCTCTCGCATATCTTCAGGACTGAGAAATAGAACACCTCTTTTCTTCGGAGTTGGCTTAGGGGCTGGTTCAGGAAGTGTCCAATTATTTTCATTGGCCAACATATTATTCAGTAGTAATTCAGCTTAAGAAACTGTTCTTTCCCTGAAAACACAGCCGGCACAGCTATCCAGGTGGTCTCTGGAAGCATTGGTGAGTCCATTATAAAAGACATCAAGTATATCGTTCCTCTCAAGAGGATGATCAGGCAAAACATTAAGTAATTGGAGAAGCCTCCCCCAAGTTTGTGGGAGACTCTCTTCTTCAATTTGCACAAAGTTATATATTTCCCGTAAGGCAGCTTGTTTCTTATGAGCGGGAAAATATTTAGCAGAGAAGTAATACATCATATCCTGGGGACTATGCACACAACCAGGATCAAGAGAATTAAACCAAGTCTTAGCAGCACCCTTTAACGAGAACGAAAACAACTTAAGGATATAGTAGTAACGGATCTTTTCATCATTGGTAAACAGGGTGGCTATATCATTCAACTTAGTAAGATGTGCCACAACAGCTTCAGACTCATAGCCATGGAAAGGATCATATTCAACCAAAGTAATTAAGTCAGGATCAACAGAGAACTCATAATCCTTATCAGTAACACAGATAGGTGAAGTAGCAAAAGCAGGGTCATGTTTCATTCTAGCATTCAAAGACTTTTCTTTCAGCTTAGCTAATAATTTCTTAAATCATATCTATCGTTGCAAGCAAGAAAGTCTCTAGCAGTTTCTTCATCCATAGCATAACCCTCAGGAACAACAGGCAATTCATATCTATTGGGAGAAGCTTCATCATCACTTTCATAAATATTATCAGTTTCAATATTTGCATTCTCCCTAACCTTAGCAATTTTTTCATCTAGAAATTCACCTAGTGGCACAGTATTATCAGGCATAGAAGTAGTTTCATCGTACATAGCAGAAGTGGCATCATCAAGAACATACGACATATCAGATTCAATAGCAGGAGTAGGTGTCACAAATTTACCCATAACAGAGGGTGAATAAAGTGCAGAGCTAGATGGCAGTTCCTTACCTCCCCTCGTAGTTGAGGGATAGATCTTGGTTTTTGAGTCCTTCAAATTCTTTATAAAGATCAACAGATATAAATCCCAAGTGACTTAAAGAATAGAGCTATGTCCCCGGCAACGGCGCCAAAAAAATAGTCTCGATAACCCACAAGTGTAGGGGATCACAACAGTTTTTGAGGGTAAAGTATTCAACCCAAATTTATTGATTCGACACAAGGGGAGCCAAAGAATACTCTTAAGTATTACCATCTGAGTTGTCAATTCAAACACACCTGGAAACTTAGTATCTACAGCAAGGTAATTTAGTAGCAAAGTAATATGGAGATAGCGGTAGCAGCAATAAAAGTAATGGTAGTGTATTTGTAGTTTTTGTAATAGTAGCAGCGGAAAAGTAAATAAGCAACTAGCAATATGTGAAAAGCTCGTAGACATTGGATCGGTGATGGGGAATTATGTCGGATGCAATTCATCATGTAGAAGTTATAACCTAGGGTGACACAGAACTAGCTCCAGTTCATCAATGTAATGTAGGCATGTATTCCGAACATAGTCATACGTTCTTATGGAAAAGAACTTGCATGACATCTTTTGTCCTACCCTCCCGTGGCAGCGGGGTCCTAGTGGAAACTAAGGGATATTAAGGCCTCCTTTTAATAGAGTACCGGACCAAAGCATTAACACATAATGAATACATGAACTCCTCAAACTACGGTCATCACTGGGAGTGGTCCCGATTATTGTCACTTCGGGGTTGCCGGATCATAACACATAGTAGGTGACTATAGACTTGCAAGATAGGATCAAGAACACACATATATTCATGAAAACATAATAGGTTTAGATATGAAATCATGGCACTCGAGCCCTAGTGACAAGCATTAAGCATAGCAAAGTCATAGCAACATCAATCTCAGAACATAGTGGGTACTAGGGATCAAACCCTAACAAAACTAACCCGATTACATGATAGATCCCATCCAACCCATCACCGTACAACAAGCCTACGATGGAATTACTCACGCACGGCGGTGAGCATCATGGAATTGGTGATGGAGGAAGGTTGATGATGACGATGGCAACGATCTCCACTCTCCGGAGCCCCGAACGGACTCCAGATCAGCCCTCCCGAGAGAGATTAGGGCTTGGCGGCGGCTCCGTATCGTAAAATGCGATAATTCTTCCTCTCTGATTTTTCTCTCCCCGAAAGTGAATATATGGGATCTTGGGATATGTCGGTGGAGCGTCAGGGGGCCCACGAGGCAGGGGGTGCGCCCTAGGGGAGGGGGCGCTCCCCCACCCTCATGGACAGGGTGTGGGCCCCCTGACGTGGATCTTTTCGCAGATATTTTTTATATTTTCTAAAATAATTCTCCGTAGATTTTCAGGTCATTCCGAGAACTTTTTATTTCTGCACAAAAACAACACCATGGCAATTCGGCTGAAAATAGCATCAGTCCGGGTTAGTTCCATTCAAATCATGCATGTTAGAGTCCAAAACAAGGGCAAAAGGGTTTGGAAAAGTAGATACGTTGGAGACGTATCACTCCTCACCTCATTTGCACCATAGACTCACCCAAATTAAGTGGTTAAATTTCCTTTTTTTGATAGGTAAGTAAGGGGAAAGCTTTCTTTATGTTGTAGATCTACTTTTTCTCCATCCAACGTACACACTTTTTATGGCCTAGATCTATGTATGTTTGTGGTGTTGCATATGTTTTTGTTTGCAGGTACCGGTACTTGAAATGCAATAGTTGCCAATATTTTGCCGGAATGTTGATTCATTTCCATTTTGGTGAGAATTTGGCACTATGCACTCTTTTTGGTCCTATTTTTAGGCAAAGTCATGCCAATTTTTTTCTTGGTTCTAAAATATCGTTTTGCTCTACCCCGCAGGCGACCATGGTCCGCACGATGACCGAAGGCATCGTGAATAGGTTTTTGAGCTCCGCGAAGGCCAAGTTGCTTCAAAAGAACGAGGCGTCGATAAGATGTCCGTGTCGATCTTGCAAGTTGAAGAGCCTTATGGACCCGGATTCCAGCCAGGTGCGGGACCACCTGCTCGTGTGTGGTTTCATGGATGGCTATCGGTGGCAAGGTGATGAAGATGATTATGAAGTCGTCCATGGGGGCTGGGCAAGAAATAAGTAAGGGCATCAAGACAATAGCGGCGAGGGAGGGCGAGAAGAGGAAGAATCTCCAGGACATGATCACGAAGTAGATGGAGGACACAGTCATCATGTAGAAGATGCCGAACATGATGATGAGGAAGATCAAAATGAAGGGCATGATCATGAAGATGAAGATGCCGGAGCAGACGACGATGGACCATCGATGGGCTGGGTGCAGGACCCTCATATTCAAGAGCTGCTTCTCAAGCAGACGGGTACCGCAAGAGCTGCCGCCCGAGAGAAAGCCAAGCTGGATCAACTGGAGATAGACGCGGTTACTCCATTGTATGAAGGATGCAGGCCCGAGGATACCCGCCTGAAAGTAACGCTCATGGCTCTGGAGAGGAAGGTAAAACACAAAATGACCGACGCATGCTTCGACGAGAACATGCCATTTTGGCACGAACGTCTTCCCAAGGGGAACAAGTGCTCGACCAGTTTAAAGGAGGCGAAGAAAATCGTGTGTCCTCTGGATTTACCGCACGTGAAATACCATGTGTGCATGAACGGTTGCATCATTTATCGGGATGAGCACGCGGAGTCTACCATATGTTCGGTGTGCGGCGTCACTCGATACAAGAAGAGGAAGAAAGCTCCTCAAAAAGTGGTGTGGTACTTTCCGATCACTCCTCGTCTGCAACGATATTTTGCGGACCCTAAGCAAGCAAATCTCCTGCGTTGGCACGCGGATAGGGACAAGATGAAGCGAGAAGATGACGGAAATGATCCGGAGATAAATAAAAAAGACAAGATGCTGAGTCACCCTAAGGATGCGAGCCAGTGGCAAGCGTTAAACTTCGAACACCCATAATTTAGGGACGATCCAAGGAACATCATGCTGAGCACGAACACTGATGGAGTCAATCCGTTTGGCAGCTAGAGAAGCACACATAGCACCTGGCCTGTGTTTGTGTGGATGTACAACCTTCCCCTGGATGTGCATGAAGAGGAAGTACATTCACATGAGTATGCTAATTGAAGGGCCGAAACAACCATGGAATGACATCAATCTGTATCTGGGGCTACTGAAAGAGGATCTAGACACACTGTGGAAAACGCCAGCCAATACGTGGGATGTCGTAGCGAAAGAATATTTCCCTATGAGAGCCGCACTGCTCACGGCGGTGCGCCACTATCTCGGTTACGGATATGTCGCGGGGAAGGTGGTCCACGAATTTTGTGCATGCGTCAGGTGCATGGATGACACAACGTATCGCCAGCTAGATAGAGATCCCGTGTCTTCGAAAACTGTGTTCATGGGACATCGAAGGTGGCTTCGCGACGATGACGCATGGAGAAAACGCAAGGATCTATTCAATGGTGAAACCGAACCCCGAAGACCCCCACGTACGAGGAGCGGCGAGGAAATAAACGAGCTGTTGAAAAATTGGAAAGAGTGCTCACCGCCGGGAAAGAAGCGAAAGGCGCCAGAGCCACCGCTGAAGGTATGGAAAACGAGGTTTGTTTTCTGGGACTTGAAGTACTGGAAGATCCTCTGTGTGCCTCACAACCTTGATGTCATGGATATCACGAAGAACGTGTGCGAGAGTCTGCTTGGTACCCTGCTCAACATGCCAGAGAGGACCAAAGATGGGCCGAAAGCAAGGGCAGACTTGCAATCAATGGGCACCAGGGAGGAGTTTCACGCAAAACGCCCTAATGATGATGATGATGAGGCGAAGGACACGGAAAGTCGTCTCAAAGGCAAATATGACTGCCCTCCCGCGTGCTTCACTCTAAGTCAGAAGGAGATCGAGCAGTTTTTCACCTGCCTCTTAGGAGTAAAACTTCCTTACGGTTACGTGGGGAATATAAGCAGATACCTAGACTCAGCGAAGCAGAAGTTCAGCACGATGAAGTCTCACGACTGTCACGTGCTGATGACGCAGATACTTCCAGTTGCAATCCGTGGGATCATGGTCGCGCACGTCCGTGAAATGCTATTTGGTCTATGCAACTTTTTTGACGTCATCTCTCGGAAGTCGGTTGGCGTGAGGCAACTCAGAAGGCTACAGGAAGATATCGTGCTGATACTATGCGAGCTTGAGATGTACTTCCCGCCTGCATTCTTCGACGTTATGGTGCATCTGCTGGTCCATATCGTGGAGGATATCATCCAACTCGGGCCGACGTTCCTGCACAGCATGATGCCGTTCGAAAGGATGAATGGTGTCATCAAAGGATACGTTCGCAACAAGGCACGTCCAGATGGAAGGATAGTCAAGGGCTTTCTGACCGTAGAGTGCATCTACTGTTGCACAAATTATGTAGGCATCGAGAACCCTGTTGGTATGCCCGTCAATAGGCACCTCGGCAGGCTCGCTGGATGGGGTCACCGCGAGGGTCGTCGCAAAATGCATGTCGACTTCAAGGGTCGACTCGCCGACTTTGAAAGAGCAAACCTAGTCGCGCTACAACACATAGACGTGGTCGATCCTTGGGTGGTAGAGCACAAAACCTTTATTAAGAAGACGTACAATGACCAAGGCCAACAAAGGACGGACGGAGATATAATCAAAGAGCACAACTAATGTTTCACGCGTTGGTTCAAGGAGAAGCTTCTGTCGTACCCTTTACATGAGGATTCTTCCATGGAAGAAAAACTCATATTTGCCTTGTCACAGGGCGCCGAGCACATCCTGATGACCTATGAGGCGTACGATATCAACGGCTACACATTATACACCGAGGAAAAGGACATGAAGAGCGATTATCAGAACTCCGGGGTAACAATGGAATCCTACACCGGTAACGACAAGGATAGATACTATGGAAGGATCAAGGAGATCTGGGAGCTGAGCTACGCTGGAGAGAAGGTCCCGATGTTTCGTGTCAGATGGGCCAAGAGCGTCCTAAAAGAAGACCGGTATTTCACCACCATGGTTATACCCGAAGCCAAATCCAAGACCGCAAGCGCAAACGTCACCGCGAAAAATGAGCCATGGGTACTGGCTTCCCAAGTGGACCAATGCTTCTTCATTACCGACCCGTCAAAGCCCAATCATGTTGTCGTGAGGAGAGGCAAAAGGAACATCATCGGAATGGATGGAGTCGCCTATGAGCAAGACTTCGACAAGTACAATGACCCGAAGATGGAAGATGACGACGACGATGTACCATACACCACAAGAAGAAGAAGCAGGACCACCCTACCTAAAGGACGTCCGTTCAAGAGAAGAACTCATGGGGTTCCGGGGCTAAATTATTCAACCACGAGAAGGAAGGGAAAGAAGATTGTGAAAAGATAGCTAAGATCGAATCACGATGTGTCGGCCGCGCGTGTGTGTGTCAGCGCGCGTGGCAAGCTCAATTATTACATGCAACTAAATTATTACATGTATCACTTGATTTCAACCATGCCATCTAATTCTAAATCTTTGCACAATGGTTTTATCACTCCATTTGCATTTTCCTTTTCTTTTATCTCAAATATTAAATTATTACATGCAACTAAAAATCCAAAAAAAATAGTAATGGCGCACCAGGAGAAGGTGCGCCATTGCTATCACGGTGCTTATGGCGCACCCCTAAAAGGTGCGCCATTGGTATACCAATGTTTATGGCGCACCCCTAAAATGTGCGCCATTGATAACCCTCCCCCGCACTAAACAGAATCCAGCCGCCCTCCTCCTATCCTCTCCCCCTATCCTCTCCCCTCCCCTCAATCCCAATCCCCTCCAAACTCGCTGCCGCCGACCTCCTCTCCCCCAACCCCACTGTAGACCTCGTCTCCACCAGCACCACCGGCGGCCACCAGCGACAGATCGACCGAGCGGCGGCCACCAACAGAGCAGCAGTGGACACCGGCGGCTCGCGCGGCGCGGCGACGGCCACCAGCAGCAGCCGCTATTCCCTGGTTAGTCTCTCTCCCCCGCTTATCCCCTAGGGTTAGGTGTAGGAGCTCGGCGCCGCCGCCCAGTCGTGACGCTACTGCTGCTGCTTCGTGAGTTTTCTTGTACTATGCTACTTGGAAGTTTGTTCAACAACTTTAGTTTTCAGGCTAGTCCCATTTGGTTTGTGGACGAGTATCTAAACTCCTGGTGCATATCCCCCAAGCTAAGCAGCAATTCCCGCTATTCGTAGTGCTCACTTGCCGTATGTTGTAGCCACTTAATAAGAACTCCAAATGGCGCCAACTACATCAACTCTCCCTGTGTTCAACTCGTGTTACAAGTTGCAACTGACAGTTAGTTAGCTTGTCTTGATAATAAAAACCAAAAGAAGGCGGGATTGTGAACAACACACTACTTCCACATGTCACCAACTAGGGGTGTGATTATCTGCAGTGGCCCCTGAAATGTATGCCAGTTGGAACATGATAAGGAGTAGTTGTTTCTGATGATGCATTGGTGCCTTTCATGAGAGATAATTGAGCATGTTTGCTTTGTTAATCATGCCTTCCATGTGAGATAATTCAACATGTTTGCTTTACTGGCATAGGACAACGCTTATCCATTTTAAATACGGTACAAGTGTGTATTATATGTGCTTGTATAGTTGTGCTTTCAACTGCATATGGTTATAGAGCCACAATGTTCCAAACATTCGGCAGATAAGAGAAGTCCTGATAAGCATGCTGCTTTTTCCGTAGGTTCCATTCGGTTGCTTATCTCTCGCAAATCTGGTGGTTTAAAGTCAGGGGGAGGTTGAGTTCTGCTTCCCAGAAGGTACATACAACCTGTTTTTCCGAATTCATCTGGGAAGGCCTTTCAAGCGGCTCGATCGCCGGGTTTATAGTGCTGAGCACATCCATGGGTGGGACGTAAAGCCGGTGCGCTTCCAGCTATCGACTTCGGACGGGCAGCAGGCCCAGTCCAAGTTCATGCTGATTGTGGTTTTGTTCTTTTCACATTCGAAATCCAGTAAAAAAATAAAAAGAGAGGAGAAAAACTTGGTGAGCAAAGCTGAGAACCCAATTTAGAGACGGGGAGCAGAAGCTCTTTGTCTCACATAACAACATCAATTTTATTATTTCTTCTTTGTGAGTAGTTTCTTATTTGATTCTGTTATTTTATCCAGCGGAAAAGACCCCAACTATAGCTGATCTACCCTTTATGAGTAGTTTCTTATTTGATTTTGTTGTTTTATCGAGTACTCATCGGAATAAACAGCAATACTACTTGTTAACTGTGTAGTTTGGCTGCCATCACTTTATGAGTAGTTTGGTTGTAGGATGTATCAGAATTCAGAGCACCCATCAGTTCTGTTAACTATGTTGATTAGCAATCAAGCAGATCATATTACTACTAAAAATGAACCTGCTCGTTAATTAATGGCATACTACTAGTAATTCATCAGTACTGCTGCTATTGTAACCTGCTCGTCATTTCTGTTGCTGCTTTCTTCTACGTACCAACAAAGCACCACTCTTACTCTGCATTTTTATCAAGATATATACATACTGAGGTTCGGTAACTAAAGAAAGCACTTTGGGAACATAATATAGCTTAAGATATATACATATTGCAGTGCACTTCTTTCCTGATATACCCCTTTCTCCTGAAATGTTGATTAATTTCCGTTTCGGTTGAGAATGGGGCACTCCTAGGTCAAGAAAATTAGCAAAGGTCATGCCCAATTTTCTTGACCTAGAAGGTGCCCGATTCTCAACTGAAACAAAAATTAATCAACATTTATAGACAATGTTATTTCTACAAAGCAAATATTTCTAAGTGGCTTTTATAGTTTTCCCTTAAGTTGAAATGCAAACTATTTTTTCTTCCTGCAGCAAGAGTAATAGTGCACTTAGTAGGATAGAAAATATATAACCTGCAATAGTGCACTTAGTAGGATAGCAAAAGTGCACTTGGAACAATCTTTTGGGAAAAGGGGTGTTTATAACCTGTAATGTGAAAATATCATCCAATAACTCTAGTAGCCTTTTTTCCTATTTAGAGCAAACATGACTGACAATGATGAGGCTGGCGGTTCGGGCAAGCCATTCTGGGAGTTGTTGATACGTCCAAAACGTATCTATAATTTTTGCTTGCTCCATGCCACTTTTGGGTGATATTGCTATGATATTCATACACTTCCATACACTTTTGATCATATTTGGACTAACCTACTAATCCAGTGCACCCCGGTGCCAGTTTCTGTTTTCGGCTGATTTTGTATTTCAGGTTTTCACGTTACGAGAACTGTCAGGAAAAATCCAGAAAAATTATATAAAAAATCAGCGTTCCGGAACCTACCCTGCGCCCGAAGTACAGCCGGGGGGGGCACCAGGGCTCCAGGAGCCATGGCGGCGCCCCCCCCTGGGCCGCGCCGGGGGGGCGCCTGGGCCCCCCGAAGCCCGTCTGGTGCCCCCCTTTGGCATATATTTAGAGCGTCCCTCGAAACCCTCGGGACGGGAACTCTTTTTCGCGATCTCATCTCTGTTCCGCCACCGCCACCGCTTCCAAGATCGGGAGCACCGGGAGAACTCTTCCCGGCACCCTGCCGGAGGGGAGGATCACCACCGGGAGCTTCTCCACCACCATGGACGCCTCCCGGATGAGTTGTGAGTAGTCTCCCTTGGACCATGAGTCCATGACCAGTAGCTATGTGATGTTCTCCTCCCGTTCTTGTGCTTCACTAATTAGTCCTCGTGAGCTGCCCTACATGATCGAGGCACATATGTAATCCTTATGCTGTTGCTATGATGAGTTTGCTGGGATCCGATGGATTATGAGATTATGTTCAGATTGTGATTGAGTAATATATTTGATCTACCTCTTTTATATTTATGTTCATAACTAATTCTTGCATGTTCTCCGTTGTTATTTATTGCTTTGGCCAAGTAATACGTAGTGACTCCAAGAGGGAACGTTATGCTTGATTGTGGGTTCATGCCCCTCGATGACTAGCTTGAGTGACAGAAACACGAGTCTAGGGGATGTGCTGTTGCCACAAGGGGGAAAACAACGGTGCTTGTGCCCGCGGGTGCAAGGATTGTGTACTTTACGCAAAGTTCTTTTAATGCAGTTGTCTGTTGCTTTGAGTTTACACTATGGGTGGGGCTCGCAACTTAATACCAGCGAGATGTTCTGGATAGATATCTCAAGGTGGATGATTAGTAGTAGATATTGATGGATTTCGGTCTACTTACTTTGGCGTACCGCCCATGCTTTGAACCTCAACCTTTCTTGCAATGTAGTCAGCATTGGTTTGCGTTCGTGGTCCTGTCAATTGCCCAGCTGTAATTCGTTCACCTCACATAGCTGTTTTATCGTCTTTTGGGAGAGAGACATCGCTAGTGAACATCATGAGACTCCGGTCCATATTACCATCATTGATCACATCCGCTATTTACTTTTCGCTATTATTTACTATTGCAAAACATTATCTATCACTACTATCATTTGTTTTTAATCCTTTGTGAACTACAAGGCCGGAGGGATTGACAACCTCTCTGTACTCGTTGGGAGCAAAGTTATTTGTATTTGTGTGCAGGTCCATGTTGATTGCTAATATCTGGCGCCGTTAGCAGTTGACACCTACTTGTTGAACGTAGGAGTCTCTGGGGATTCGATCCTTGGCATCTTTGCTAAGGGAAAACACTTCCACAACACTGCATCTTTCACCTTCCACTTGGGGTAACCAACGAGGGGTTAGAGGCCCATCAAGGAGTATTTTCTGGCGCCATTGCCGGGGACTCCACTCTTCAGGATAGGGGTGTTGCATGCTATCTTTTACCTTTGCTTTTTAGTCTTGTTAGTTTACCTTTCAGTTTTTGCTTTAGTACCTTTTATCGAAAATCACAAAAATAGTTATCTTGCTTGCTTGCTACTATGGGTTCCACCGAGAACACCAAGTTGTGTGACTTCACTAGTCACAACAACGATGACTTTATCAGCACACCTATCACTACACCTGCCACTTCAGCACCTTCATATGAAATTAAACCTGCTTTACTGAACTTAGTCATGAAAGATCAATTCTCCGGTGCTGGAGATGATGCTGCTTTACACTTAAACAACTTTGTTGAACTTTGTGATGTGCAAAAGTACCACGAAATAGATGGTAATATTGTTAAGCTTAAGCTTTTTCCTTTCTCCTTGAGAGGAGGAGCTAAAATTTGGTTTCAGTCTTTGCCTAGAAACAACATAGATTCATGGGACAAGTGCAAAGATGCTTTTATTGGAAAATACTATCCACCTGCTAAAATTATCCAACTAAGAAGTAACATAATGAATTTTAAACAATTGGATAATGAACACGTTGCCCAAGCTTGGGAACGTATGAAATCTCTTGTCAAGAACTGCCCTACTCATGGTTTGACTACTTGGATGGTTATCCAAACTTTTTATGCAGGCTTGAACTTTACCTCGCGGAACTTGTTAGATTCGGCCGCGGGAGGAACTTTTATGTCAACTACACTTGGTGCTGCCACAAAGCTTCTCGATGAGATGATGACCAACTATTCCCAATGGCACACCGAACGCGCTCCAACAGGTAGGAAGGTAAACTCTGTCGAGGAGATTTCCTCCTTAAATGAAAAAGTTGACTTGATCATGTCTCTACTTTCGAAGCAATCTTCTATTGATCCTCGTTATGATCCTTTAGATTCTGTGATTGCTGATGCTTATAGGAGTAACTTTGGTAGTAATCCTAGACCGTTCCCCTCTAATTCCTATGGGAACAACAATGCTTATCCTAGCACCAAGAACTCCATCCAAAAAGATAGATATTTGCCTGGCTATGAGAAACTGCTAGAAATAGAGAAGGCCACTAAGAATTACATGCACACCCAATATGAACAAAACAAAACCTTCTCGAGGCAATTAAATGAGCATACTGCTATCTTGCAAGACATTAGTAGACGATTAGAGAACATAAATATTGAGATTTCTAACCTCCAGACTAAACTCACTATCACTGAGACCCAAGTTTCCGATATGTCCCACACACAAACCACTTTGATAAACCAAATGGCAGCTAAACCCGAAGTGGTTGCATCCCTAAGGGAGGAAGAGGATAGAATTAAGAGCCTTCCTACCCCCCACACTGTTTCTACTATCCAAGTTATTGAGGATGTTCAAACTCTTAGCACCCAATGTACTCCTGGTCCCAATGGACCTATTAATGGTGATGCTATGACTATAGAAACTACCAAACAAGTGAACCTAAAGGACACCACTACCACTTTACTTGATGCTCGTGACCTTGATTTTGATAATTGCACTCTTACCAAAGTTATTGATTTCCTTCACAAGATGTCTAGAGACCCCCGCACTAGCACGCTTAACCTTGCCTTCATAGAGCATATCACTAATGCTCTCATCAAAGCTAGGGAGGAGAAACTTAGAGTAGAAGCCTCCATACCTAGAAAGCTAGAAGATGGTTGGGATCCTATGATAAAAATTAAATTGAATGACTTCTCTTGCTATGCATTATGTGATGTTGGAGCTAGTACCTCTGTTATGCCCAAAAGAATATATGATATGCTTAAATTGAAACCGTTTGATTCTTGTTCTTTTGGTGTTCGTCTCGTTGATTCTTCCATAAAGAAACCTTTGGGGAGGATCGACGATGTTCTTGTTGTTGTTAATGATAATTATGTTCCCGTTGATTTCACTATTATGGATATTGAATGTGATCCTTCATGTCCAATTATTTTGGGACGTCCCTTTTTGCGCACCGTTGGTGCTATCATTGACATGAAAGAGGGTAATATAAAATTTCAGTTTCCTCTCAAGAAAGGGATGGAACACTTCCCTCGAAAGAAGATCAAGTTACCTTTTGAGTCCGTTGTACGGGCTAGCTATTCTTTTACTCTTGATAAAACTTGATCTCTATGCATTATGCCTAGCTTAAAGGCATAAAAGAAAGCACTTTTGGGAGGCAGCCCACATGAATAAATTTTTATATTTTGCTTTTGTTGTGTCTTGATGTTGTTTACTACAGTAGCATCATCATTGTATCTTTGCTTTTCATATTTGTGCCAAGTATAGTCTCTGATTGCTAGAAAGTTCAAAAGTTGTGAGGTGCTGTCCAGGAAACAGATTCTGTCCTTGGATAGAAAAATTCGTATAAAATCACCAGATCATCTTTTTGGTCTGAATTTTTTCGACAGCGTTCTCCATATAATTGTCTTTCGTGCGTCTTCTGAGTTTTTTGATTTGAGTTGCAGAAGTACCACGAACAAATCATTTACTACCTGCTGTTCTGTTTTTCACAGATTTTGTCCTGTTTTGCCTTTCCTTCATTTCGCAAACTAAGAGCTTGCTTTTTCTTTGCAAAAACCTTTTGGCAATCTTGAGAAACAGTAGAACTTCAAGAATATCTTTATTTCCAGCAAGGAACAATTATTTTATTAAGGGTACTAACCTCGCTAATCAGATTATGATGAGTTATGTATGAAGGGAGTTTTCAAGTGTGCGAGGGAAGATGATAAAAAGATTCAGGAGTGTCAAGCGCTCAAGCTTGGGGATGCCCCTGTGCACCCCCAAGAAATATTCAAGGAGACTCAAGCGTCTAAGCTTGGGGATGCCCCCGTGCATCCCCTTCTCCATCAACATTATCAGTTCGTCTTTCGTTCCGCTATATTTTTATCACTTCATGTGTTATGTGCTATGCTTGGAGCGTCTTGCTTTTAGTTTTCTTTTTAGTTTTTCATAACGAGTCGGAACTCAGCATTCCTTCATGTGGGAGAGAAACACGCTCCACTTCTACCTAGAACATAACATAGAATTTTCATGTCTATCTTTGTTGTGTGTGTTATTTGTCTTTTAATAGCTACTATCATGTTCAGCTCTTAGTATTCATGCTTATCTTTTCAAAGAGCTTTTGTTTAGTTGGTTGCTTGAACTCTCTTTAATTATCATGCTCACCTTATTAAGAGAGTTTGCTTCAGTTGCATTGGTTAATATGTCTATGATAAAGATGCTACGTGCATAATGGCGCTTAGTAGCTCAGGTTTTCTTATGGTTAGTCTCAAATAGCTGGGGGATTCCCAATGTGTTATTGGTGTACCAACATGATTTGTTTGCCTATGATGTGGTATGGTTTAGTAATATCTTCCTTCGAAAATTTATTTTGATTGACTTGGCGTACGCTCACGCATATTTAAGACTGTAAAGAATGTTTGTCAAGCCTTGATGATCTTTTATTTCTGAGTAGCGATATAACTACCATGCCTGATTCAATGTTGCTTTGTCGCTCTGCATGATTATGTCCATCATTACTCTCTTAGTTGGTCGCTCCCAATCTTTTGCTAACCTCCACCTGTACTAAGCGGACTGACTGCTTGTGCATCCGCATCCTTTTAAACCAGTTATGCCATATGAGTCCACCATATCTACCTATATGTGGTATTTCACCGCCACTCCAAGTAATTTACATGTGCTACCTTTAAAACCTTCAATCTTTGCAATATATAGCTCATGGGAAAGTAGCTTAAAAACTATTGTGGTAAAGAATATGTTGCTTATGTATTTTATTTCTTATAAGTTGCTTGCTGAGCGGTAACCATGTTTTTGGGGACGCCATCAACTATTACACTTTTGTTGAATATCATGTGAGTTGCTATGCATGTTCGTCTTGTCTGAAGTAAGGGTGATTTGCCGTGGGTTGAATAAGTATGCATATTGTTAGAGAAGAACATTGGGCCGCCAACCAAAGCCATGTATCATGGTGGAAGTTTTAGCTTGGACTTAATCCTCAATCTCTTATGAGAATATGCTTATGCATTAAAGAGGAGTCCATCATCTATTTTCTATGTTGTCCCGGTATGGATGTCCTCAAGTTGAGATCTATCAAAAACGAGAAATCATGCGATTTATCTCCTTGGACCTTTGTACAGGTGGCATAGAGGTACCCCTTTGTGACACTTGGTTGAAACATATGTAATGCAATGATAACCCATGGAAATCAGAGCTAATTAGGACAAGGTGCGAGCACTATTGGTATTCGATGCATGAGGCTTGCAACTTATAGGATGTCTTATGCATGACACATATGAAGTACTACTACCGTTGACAAAATTGCTTCTATGTTTTCAAAATAAAAAGCTCTAGCACATAACCATTCCTTTACTTTTATGTTGAGTCTCCACCTTCTTTTAAAATCACCAACTACTGAGAGCATGATTGTCATTCTGAGTGTAATGTGCATTGTCCCAAAGTAGCATTGTCTTTTGCATGATTGTGATATCGTTTATTTTGAAATCATTGTATCTAGTCATCACTTAAACCCTGAAGGTGCCCCTGCATTTATGTTTTGCTTCACTAAAGGGGGCAAGATAGATATCACTTTATCATATTTGCACATCATGTTCATTGCAAATCTTTTTGATGTTTCAGTTTCATATTGTAAAACTTTCAGTCCTTTGTGATTTTCTCATGAGGCAACTTAATTACTATAGAATCATTGTCTCAGTAAGCTTTCGTCATATGACTATAAAAAGTCCTATATGGTTAATAGCATGTCACCACAGAAATTATTCTTGTTATCATTTACCTACTCGAGGACGAGCAGGAATTAAGCTTGGGGAAGTTGATACGTCCAAAACGTATCTATAATTTCTGCTTGCTCCATGCCACTTTTGGGTGATATTGCTATGATATTCATACACTTCCATACACTTTTGGTCATATTTGGACTAACCTACTAATCCAGTGCACCCCGGTGCCAGTTTCTGTTTTCGGCTGATTTTGTATTTTAGGTTTTCACGTTACGAGAACTGTTAGGAAAAATCCAGAAAAAATATATAAAAAATCAGCGTTCCGGAGCCTACCATGCGCCCGAAGTACAGCCGGGGGGGGGGGCACCAGGGCTCCAGGCGCCCTGGCGGCGCCCCCCCCCCGGGCCGCGCCGGGGGGGCACCTGGGCCCCCCAAAGCCCGTCTGGTGCCCCCCTTTGGCATATATTTAGAGCGTCCCTTGAAACCCTCGGGACGGGAACTCTTTTTCGCGATCTCATCTCTTTTCCGCCGCCGCCGCCGCTTCCAAGATCGGGAGCACCAGGAGAACTCTTCCCGGCACCCTGCCGGAGGGGAGGATCACCACCGGGAGCTTCTCCACCACCATGGACGCCTCCCGAATGAGTTGTGAGTAGTCTCCCTTGGACCATGAGTCCATGACCAGTAGCTATGTGATGTTCTCCTCCCGTTCTTGTGCTTCACTAATTAGTCCTCGTGAGCCGCCCTACATGATCGAGGCACATATGTAATCCTTATGCTATTGCTATGATGAGTTTGCTGGGATCCGATGGATTATGAGATTATGTTCAGATTGTGATTGAGTAATATATTTGATCTACCTCTTTTATATTTATGTTCATAAGTAATTCTTGCATGTTCTCCGTTGTTATTTATTGCTTTGGCCAAGTAATACGTAGTGACTCCAAGAGGGAACGTTATGCTTGATTGTGGGTTCATGCCCCTCGATGACTAGCTTGAGTGACAGAAACATGAGTCTAGGGGATGTGCTGTTGCCACAAGGGGGAAAACAATGGTGCTTGTGCCCGCGGGTGCAAGGATTGTTTACTTTACGCAAAGTTCTTTTAATGCAGTTGTCTGTTGCTTTGAGTTTACACTATGGGTGGGGCTCGCAACTTAATACCAGCGAGATGTTCTGGATAGATATCTCAAGGTGGATGATTAGTAGTAGATATTGATGGATTTCGGTCTACTTACTTTGGCGTACCGCCCATGCTTTGAACCTCAACCTTTCTTGCAATGTAGTCAGCATTGGTTTGCGTTCGTGGTCCTGTCAATTGCCCAGCTGTAATTCGTTCACCTCACATAGCTGTTTTATCGTCTTTTGGGAGAGAGACATCGCTAGTGAACATCATGAGACTCCGGTCCATATTACCATCATTGATCACATCCGCTATTTACTTTTCGCTATTATTTACTATTGCAAAACATTATCTATCACTACTATCATTTGTTTTTAATCCTTTGTGAACTACAAGGCCGGAGGGATTAACAACCTCTCTGTACTCGTTGGGAGCAAAGTTATTTGTATCTGTGTGTAGGTCCACGTTGATTGCTAATATCTGGCGCCGTTAGCAGTTGACACCTACTTGTTGAACCTAGGAGTCTCTGGGGATTCGATCCTTGGCATCTTTGCTAAGGGAAAACACTTCCACAACACTGCATCTTTCACCTTCCACTTGGGGTAACCAATGAGGGGTTAGAGGCCCATCAGTTGTCCCAGGAGATGGAGGAAGAACCTCACCGCTATGAGGATGCCGCGGAAAACACCGATCCCGACTACACAACCCCTAGTGGCGTCGAGGATGACACCACTCACGATGGTGTCGCCGGGGATGCCACCACTGATGATGGCAGCAAACGCACATATGGCATCCAACCGAAGAGGCAACGGAAGGACCGGCAGCTGAACGTGCTCGGCACCGTCAAGGAGGAATTTACTGAAGTGACCTCCAGTGGGCATCCAACGGCGCCCAAAGAATTAGTCAGTGGGTGCGTGGGACAACTCGGGTGCATTCTCCGGAGCATCGTCTCCATCAACACCGAGAACCTAAGGCATCATGACCGAGGGAATTTGCGCAACCTCCTCTTCACGAAGCTGCACGAACGATACAAGTTCGCCGGTGAGTTCGCAAACACACTCTTCTTAGGGAATAAAGTGAACAATGCTGCCCTCACGAAGACGAGCAAGGCCCTGGCTACTTGGAGGGTCGCGGTGAAGAGAATGATTCTAAGAGATGATAGTTATGAGAAGATGAAGGAGAAACATCCTTCGATCAGCGAAGCTGACTACCTGGAGTTCAAGATCAAGTGCGAGAGTGATGCATCCGCGGAATCAAGTCAGTGGGGGAAAGATATGCGGGTCTTGAACTTAGGGGTCCACACACTCGGTACCGGCGGTTAAAGAGTGGCGAAACCTAAATGGGACAAGGAGGACGCGGAGCATGCCGAGCAAGGCCTACCGCCCCTCTTAGATAAATACCCTGAAAAGGAGACCAGGAACTTTGTCAGGGCCCAATACAAGATGGACCCGAAAATAAATGAGCTTACCACGGATCCAAAGGTGAAGGCGCTTGAGCTTGTTCTGGCGCAGGAAACTGAAAGCAGTAGCGCGGGCTCCCCGTTTGGCCCTTGGGACACCACTTTAAATAGGGCGTTGAATGTAATGAAACACAATGATAAGTTCAGTATGCGGTCGTCAGCTAGTCGTGTGGCCGGCAAAGTCCTGTCCACGAAATGGTCGGAATACTATAAGGCTGGGCGATTATACGTCTCCAACGTATCTATAATTTTTGATTGTTCGATGCTATTATTTATGATGTTTTGGATGACTATTGGGCTTTGTCATACACTTTTATATTATTTTTGGGACTAACCTATTAACCCAAAGGCCCAGTCCAGATTGCTATTTTTTGCCTATTTCAGGGTTTTACATAAAAGGAATATCAAACAGAGTCCAAACGGAATGAAACCTTCAGGAGAGATATTTTTGGAGCAAAATACGCACGGGAGACTTGAGAACCACGTAATAGGGCTGAGGTGGCGTCCACGAGGGTGAGGGGCGCGCCCCCTACAGGGCGCGCCCCCTGCCTCGTGGGCACCACGTCTGGCCTCCGGTGCCCTCCTTCCTCCTATATATACCTACGTACCCCGAAACCATCAGAAGAGGAGAAAAAACCCTAGTTCCACCACCGTAACCTTCTGTTCCCGTGAGATCCCATCTTGGGGCCTGTTCTAGAGCTCCACCGAGGGGGAATCCATCACGGAGTGCTTCTACATCATCATCATCGCCTCACCATGAGTTGTGAGTAGTTTACCACAGACCTTCGGGTCCATAGCTAGTATCTATATGGCTTCTTCTCTCTCTTTGGATCTCAATACCAAGTTCTCCTCGGTCTTCGAGGAGATCTATTCGATGTAATCTCTTTTTGCCGTGTGTTTGTCGAGATCCGTTGAATTGTGGGTTTATGATCAAGATTATATATGAGAAATATTTGGTTCTTTTGTGAACTCTTTATGTATGATTATAATATCCTTGCAAGTCTCTTTGAATTATTGGTTTGGTTTGGCCTACTAGATCCGTAGTTCTTGCAATGGGATAAGTGCTTGGCTTTGGGTTCAATCTTGCGGTGTCCTTTCCCAGTGACGGTAGGGGCAGCAAGGCACACATTGTATTGTTGCCATCGAGGATAAAAAGATGGGGTTTATATCAGTATGTTTGAGTTTATCCCTCTACAACATGTCATCTTGCTTAAGGCATTACTCTGTTCTTATGAACTTAATACTCTAGATGCATGCTGGATAGCGGTCGATGTGTGGAGTAATAGTAGTAGATGCAGAATCGTTTCGGTCTACTTGTCTCGGACGTGATGCCTATATATAATGATCATGCCTAGATAGTCTCATAATTATTCGCTTTTCAATCAATTGCTCGACAGTAATTTGTTTTCCCGCCATAGAATATCGCTATCATGAGAGAAGCCACTAGAGAAAACTATGGCCCTCAGGTCTATTCTCAACATATCAATCTACAATCTACTTTACTTTTCCGCTTTTACTTTCTGTTCTTATATCAAAAAATACCAAAAATATCAAACTATCATCTCTATCAGATCTCACTTTCGTAAGTAACCGTAAAGGGATTGACAACCCCTTATCGCGTTGGCTGCGAAGTTCTTATTTGTTTGTGCAGGTGCGAGGGACTGGCATGTGGTCTCTTACTGGATTGATACCTTGGTTCTCAAAAACTGAGGGAAATACTTACGCTACTGTGCTGCATCACCCTTTCCTCTTCGAGGGAATACAACGCAAGCTCAAGAAGTAGCAAGAAGAATTTCTGGCGCCATTGCCGGGGAGGCTTATGCAAAAGTCATATACCAAGTACCTATCTCAAACCCTATCCTTCGCATTACATTTTTTGCCTCTCGTTTTCCTCTCCCCCACTTCACCCTTGCCGTTTTATTCGCCCTCCTTTTTCTGTTCGCCTTTCTGTTTGCTTGTGTTGCTATGTGCTCTCAATTAGCTAGCATCTTCGCTTGCTAAAGTATGGATCCTCATCCACTTGCTAATCTCTTTAAGAGATCCAATTATGTTGAACCTATTGCTAGTGAGCTGTGTGCACTAGATTATCTTTATGAGGTTTTGCTTGAAATTTATGAGTCTGAAAATTGTGATGAAGTATTGAAAGAAAATTATAAAGTGATTCACGATAGCTCCTTGAGTAATAATCATGATTGCAATGATGTTACTATAAATTCTATTGATGTCAGTCGGAACTCAGCATTCCTTCATGTGGGAGAGAAACACGCTCCACTTCTACCTAGAACATAACATAGAATTTTCATGTCTATCTTTGTTGTGTGTGTTATTTGTCTTTTAATAGCTACTATCATGTTCAGCTCTTAGTATTCATGCTTATCTTTTCAAAGAGCTTTTGTTTAGTTGGTTGCTTGAACTCTCTTTAATTATCATGCTCACCTTATTAAGAGAGTTTGCTTCAGTTGCATTGGTTAATATGTCTATGATAAAGATGCTACGTGCATAATGGCGCTTAGTAGCTCAGGTTTTCTTATGGTTAGTCTCAAATAGCTGGGGGATTCCCAATGTGTTATTGGTGTACCAACATGATTTGTTTGCCTATGATGTGGTATGGTTTAGTAATATCTTCCTTCGAAAATTTATTTTGATTGACTTGGCGTATGCTCACGCATATTTAAGACTGTAAAGAATGTTTGTCAAGCCTTGATGATCTTTTATTTCTGAGTAGCGATATAACTACCATGCCTGATTCAATGTTGCTTTGTCGCTCTGCATGATTATGTCCATCATTACTCTCTTAGTTGGTCGCTCCCAATCTTTTGCTAACCTCCACCTGTACTAAGCGGACTGACTGCTTGTGCATCCGCATCCTTTTAAACCAGTTATGCCATATGAGTCCACCATATCTACCTATATGTGGTATTTCACCGCCACTCCAAGTAATTTACATGTGCTACCTTTAAAACCTTCAATCTTTGCAATATATAGCTCATGGGAAAGTAGCTTAAAAACTATTGTGGTAAAGAATATGTTGCTTATGTATTTTATTTCTTATAAGTTGCTTGCTGAGCGGTAACCATGTTTCTGGGGACGCCATCAACTATTACACTTTTGTTGAATATCATGTGAGTTGCTATGCATGTTCGTCTTGTCTGAAGTAAGGGTGATTTGCCGTGGGTTGAATAAGTATGCATATTGTTAGAGAAGAACATTGGGCCGCCAACCAAAGCCATGTATCATGGTGGAAGTTTTAGCTTGGACTTAATCCTCAATCTCTTATGAGAATATGCTTATGCATTAAAGAGGAGTCCATCATCTATTTTCTATGTTGTCCCGGTATGGATGTCCTCAAGTTGAGATCTATCAAAAACGAGAAATCATGCGATTTATCTCCTTGGACCTTTGTACAGGTGGCATAGAGGTACCCCTTTGTGACACTTGGTTGAAACATATGTAATGCAATGATAACCCATGGAAATCCGAGCTAATTAGGACAAGGTGCGAGCACTATTGGTATTCGATGCATGAGGCTTGCAACTTATAGGATGTCTTATGCATGACACATATGAAGTACTACTACCGTTGACAAAATTGCTTCTATGTTTTCAAAATAAAAAGCTCTAGCACATAACCATTCCTTTACTTTTATGTTGAGTCTCCACCTTCTTTTAAAATCACCAACTACTGAGAGCATGATTGTCATTCTGAGTGTAATGTGCATTGTCCCAAAGTAGCATTGTCTTTTGCATGATTGTGATATCGTTTATTTTGAAATCATTGTATCTAGTCATCACTTAAACCCTGAAGGTGCCCCTGCATTTATGTTTTGCTTCACTAAAGGGGGCAAGATATATATCACTTTATCATATTTGCACATCATGTTCATTGCAAATCTTTTTGATGTTTCAGTTTCATATTGTAAAACTTTCAGTCCTTTGTGATTTTCTCATGAGGCAACTTAATTACTATAGAATCATTGTCTCAGTAAGCTTTCGTCATATGACTATAAAAAGTCCTATATGGTTAATAGCATGTCACCACAGAAATTATTCTTGTTATCATTTACCTACTCGAGGACGAGCAGGAATTAAGCTTGGGGATGTTGATACGTCCAAAACGTATCTATAATTTCTGCTTGCTCCATGCCACTTTTGGGTGATATTGCTATGATATTCATACACTTCCATACACTTTTGGTCATATTTGGACTAACCTACTAATCCAGTGCACCCCGGTGCCAGTTTTTGTTTTCGGCTGATTTTGTATTTTAGGTTTTCACGTTACGAGAACTGTTAGGAAAAATCCAGAAAAAATATATAAAAAATCAGCGTTCCGGAGCCTACCATGCGCCCGAAGTACAGCCGGG
>LR738711.1:746761468-746799147 GCA_902687465.1 Secale cereale | reverse complement strand
CCGCGGGTGCAAGGATTGTTTACTTTACGCAAAGTTCTTTTAATGCAGTTGTCTGTTGCTTTGAGTTTACACTATGGGTGGGGCTCGCAACTTAATACCAGCGAGATGTTCTGGATAGATATCTCAAGGTGGATGATTAGTAGTAGATATTGATGGATTTCGGTCTACTTACTTTGGCGTACCGCCCATGCTTTGAACCTCAACCTTTCTTGCAATGTAGTCAGCATTGGTTTGCGTTCGTGGTCCTGTCAATTGCCCAGCTGTAATTCGTTCACCTCACATAGCTGTTTTATCGTCTTTTGGGAGAGAGACATCGCTAGTGAACATCATGAGACTCCGGTCCATATTACCATCATTGATCACATCCGCTATTTACTTTTCGCTATTATTTACTATTGCAAAACATTATCTATCACTACTATCATTTGTTTTTAATCCTTTGTGAACTACAAGGCCGGAGGGATTAACAACCTCTCTGTACTCGTTGGGAGCAAAGTTATTTGTATCTGTGTGTAGGTCCACGTTGATTGCTAATATCTGGCGCCGTTAGCAGTTGACACCTACTTGTTGAACCTAGGAGTCTCTGGGGATTCGATCCTTGGCATCTTTGCTAAGGGAAAACACTTCCACAACACTGCATCTTTCACCTTCCACTTGGGGTAACCAATGAGGGGTTAGAGGCCCATCAGTTGTCCCAGGAGATGGAGGAAGAACCTCACCGCTATGAGGATGCCGCGGAAAACACCGATCCCGACTACACAACCCCTAGTGGCGTCGAGGATGACACCACTCACGATGGTGTCGCCGGGGATGCCACCACTGATGATGGCAGCAAACGCACATATGGCATCCAACCGAAGAGGCAACGGAAGGACCGGCAGCTGAACGTGCTCGGCACCGTCAAGGAGGAATTTACTGAAGTGACCTCCAGTGGGCATCCAACGGCGCCCAAAGAATTAGTCAGTGGGTGCGTGGGACAACTCGGGTGCATTCTCCGGAGCATCGTCTCCATCAACACCGAGAACCTAAGGCATCATGACCGAGGGAATTTGCGCAACCTCCTCTTCACGAAGCTGCACGAACGATACAAGTTCGCCGGTGAGTTCGCAAACACACTCTTCTTAGGGAATAAAGTGAACAATGCTGCCCTCACGAAGACGAGCAAGGCCCTGGCTACTTGGAGGGTCGCGGTGAAGAGAATGATTCTAAGAGATGATAGTTATGAGAAGATGAAGGAGAAACATCCTTCGATCAGCGAAGCTGACTACCTGGAGTTCAAGATCAAGTGCGAGAGTGATGCATCCGCGGAATCAAGTCAGTGGGGGAAAGATATGCGGGTCTTGAACTTAGGGGTCCACACACTCGGTACCGGCGGTTAAAGAGTGGCGAAACCTAAATGGGACAAGGAGGACGCGGAGCATGCCGAGCAAGGCCTACCGCCCCTCTTAGATAAATACCCTGAAAAGGAGACCAGGAACTTTGTCAGGGCCCAATACAAGATGGACCCGAAAATAAATGAGCTTACCACGGATCCAAAGGTGAAGGCGCTTGAGCTTGTTCTGGCGCAGGAAACTGAAAGCAGTAGCGCGGGCTCCCCGTTTGGCCCTTGGGACACCACTTTAAATAGGGCGTTGAATGTAATGAAACACAATGATAAGTTCAGTATGCGGTCGTCAGCTAGTCGTGTGGCCGGCAAAGTCCTGTCCACGAAATGGTCAGAATACTATAAGGCTGGGCGATGATACGTCTCCAACGTATCTATAATTTTTGATTGTTCGATGCTATTATTTATGATGTTTTGGATGACTATTGGGCTTTGTCATACACTTTTATATTATTTTTGGGACTAACCTATTAACCCAAAGGCCCAGTCCAGATTGCTATTTTTTGCCTATTTCAGGGTTTTACATAAAAGGAATATCAAACAGAGTCCAAACGGAATGAAACCTTCAGGAGAGATATTTTTGGAGCAAAATACGCACGGGAGACTTGAGAACCACGTAATAGGGCTGAGGTGGCGTCCACGAGGGTGAGGGGCGCGCCCCCTACAGGGCGCGCCCCCTGCCTCGTGGGCACCACGTCTGGCCTCCGGTGCCCTCCTTCCTCCTATATATACCTACGTACCCCGAAACCATCAGAAGAGGAGAAAAAACCCTAGTTCCACCACCGTAACCTTCTGTTCCCGTGAGATCCCATCTTGGGGCCTGTTCTAGAGCTCCACCGAGGGGGAATCCATCACGGAGTGCTTCTACATCATCATCATCGCCTCACCATGAGTTGTGAGTAGTTTACCACAGACCTTCGGGTCCATAGCTAGTATCTATATGGCTTCTTCTCTCTCTTTGGATCTCAATACCAAGTTCTCCTCGGTCTTCGAGGAGATCTATTCGATGTAATCTCTTTTTGCCGTGTGTTTGTCGAGATCCGTTGAATTGTGGGTTTATGATCAAGATTATATATGAGAAATATTTGGTTCTTCTGTGAACTCTTTATGTATGATTATAATATCCTTGCAAGTCTCTTTGAATTATTGGTTTGGTTTGGCCTACTAGATCCGTAGTTCTTGCAATGGGATAAGTGCTTGGCTTTGGGTTCAATCTTGCGGTGTCCTTTCCCAGTGACGGTAGGGGCAGCAAGGCACACATTGTATTGTTGCCATCGAGGATAAAAAGATGGGGTTTATATCAGTATGTTTGAGTTTATCCCTCTACAACATGTCATCTTGCTTAAGGCATTACTCTGTTCTTATGAACTTAATACTCTAGATGCATGCTGGATAGCGGTCGATGTGTGGAGTAATAGTAGTAGATGCAGAATCATTTCGGTCTACTTGTCTCGGACGTGATGCCTATATATAATGATCATGCCTAGATAGTCTCATAATTATTCGCTTTTCAATCAATTGCTCGACAGTAATTTGTTTTCCCGCCATAGAATATCGCTATCATGAGAGAAGCCACTAGAGAAAACTATGGCCCTCAGGTCTATTCTCAACATATCAATCTACAATCTACTTTACTTTTCCGCTTTTACTTTCTGTTCTTATATCAAAAAATACCAAAAATATCAAACTATCATCTCTATCAGATCTCACTTTCGTAAGTAACCGTAAAGGGATTGACAACCCCTTATCGCGTTGGCTGCGAAGTTCTTATTTGTTTGTGCAGGTGCGAGGGACTGGCATGTGGTCTCTTACTGGATTGATACCTTGGTTCTCAAAAACTGAGGGAAATACTTACGCTACTGTGCTGCATCACCCTTTCCTCTTCGAGGGAATACAACGCAAGCTCAAGAAGTAGCAAGAAGAATTTCTGGCGCCATTGCCGGGGAGGCTTATGCAAAAGTCATATACCAAGTACCTATCTCAAACCCTATCCTTCGCATTACATTTTTTGCCTCTCGTTTTCCTCTCCCCCACTTCACCCTTGCCGTTTTATTCGCCCTCCTTTTTCTGTTCGCCTTTCTGTTTGCTTGTGTTGCTATGTGCTCTCAATTAGCTAGCATCTTCGCTTGCTAAAGTATGGATCCTCATCCACTTGCTAATCTCTTTAAGAGATCCAATTATGTTGAACCTATTGCTAGTGAGCTGTGTGCACTAGATTATCTTTATGAGGTTTTGCTTGAAATTTATGAGTCTGAAAATTGTGATGAAGTATTGAAAGAAAATTATAAAGTGATTCACGATAGCTCCTTGAGTAATAATCATGATTGCAATGATGTTACTATAAATTCTATTGATGTCAGTTGTGCTAATGATATGCAAAACCCTAAGCTTGGGGATGCTTATTTTGCTATGCCCACTACTTGTTGCAATGATCATGATTGGGGTGACGTTTCTTATGATCTTGAAAATTTATTTAACCCCCTTGATATATATGAGGTTGATAATAATTTTTGCAATAATATTGAAAGTGGGTTTGGAAGAGTGTCAACTTTAGATCCCACGTATTTGGATAATGTTCAATCTTATGAAATTTTTGATAAAAGTGGGTTTGTAGAGGTCATGACATTAGTTAATGTTAATCCCACTATTTTTGAAGAGTGTAAACTTTGCATGCATGTGGATCGTGTTGAGAATATGTTATGTGATAGCTATTTTGTTGGTGATCATGATCCTACATGGAATTATTATGAGAGAGGAAAATATGGTTGTAGAAATCTTCATGTTACTAAATTAGCTCTCTTCATGTTGAGATTGATTTTATTTCTATCTTCTTCCTTGCATATGTTATATCTTGCCTGTCTTGCTAATTTGTTTTCCTATAAGATTCCTATGCATAGGAAGTATGTTAGACTTAGATGTGTTTGTCACATGTTTTATGATGCTCTCTTTGTGCTTCAATTCTTATCTTTCATGTGAGCATCACTAAAATCGTGCCTAGCTATGGGCGTTAAACGATAACGCTTGTTGGGAGGCAACCCAATTCTATATTTTTTGTTTTTGCTTATATTTAGGAATAAATATTGCATCTAGCTTCTGTTTAGTTGTGGTTTTGTGTTTTAATTAGTGTTTGTGCCAAGTAGAACCTTTGGGAAGACTTCTGTGAAGTTTATATGGTCTTGCTGTGAAAAACAGAATCGTTAGCGCTCGCTAGAACGGTCACCAGATTTTACTGGAGTGTGCTATTTAGTTGATTCTTTTTGCAGATGATTAATAGACAAATTCCTCACATTTACCAGTTTATGTCAAAATTTTTGGAGTTACAGAAGTATGCCAAAGTTACAGATTACTACAGACTATTCTGTTTTTGACAGATTGTGTTTTCGTGTGTTGTTTGCTTATTTCGATGCATCTATGAGTAGTATTGGGAAGTATGAATCATATAGAAGTTGAAATACAGTAGTTTTAACACCAATATAAACAAAGAATGAGTTCATTACAGTACCTTTGAGTAGTGGTTTGTTTTCTTATACTAACGGAGGTCACGAGATTTTTGTCTAAGTTTTGTGTTGTGAAGTTTTCAAGTTTTGACTATTGCTTTGATGGACTATGGAACAAAGAGTGGCAAGAGCCTAAGCTTGGGGATGCCCAAGGCACCCTAAGGTAAAAATCAAGTACAACCAAAAGACTAAGCTTGGGGATGCCCCGGGAAGGCATCCTCTTTTTTGTCTTCATCTATCGGTAACTATACTCGGAGCTATATTTTTATTCACCACATGATATGTGTTTTACTTGGAGCGTCATATATAATTTGAGTCTTTGCTTGCTAGTTTGCCACAATTATCCTTGATGGACACACCTATTTTAGAGAGTTAAAAATGGCCTAGGACTTGTTAGATCACTCTATGTGCTTCACGTATATCTTTTGAGTTGATTAATTGTTGATCTCTCAGGCTTCACTTATATCCTTTTGAGAGTCTATTAAAACAGCATGGTAATGTGCTTTGGCTATAAAACTAGCCTTCACATTATAAGAAATCAAAAATCAATGTAGTAAAAACTTTCATACTAAGTGCATTGAATATGGTGAGAAGTTGGATGCTTGATAGTTGTTTTGAGATATGAGGATAGTGATATTAGAGTCATGCTAGTGGAGTTATAATGAAATTGAGAAATACTTGTGTTAAGGTTAGTGATTCCCGTAGCATGCACGTATGGTGAACCGCTATGTGATGAAGTTAGAGCATGAGGTATTTGTAGAGTGTCATCCTTTGTGTGGAGGTCGGGGGCGCGCGATGGTTAACTCCTACCAACCTCCCCCCTAGGAGCATGCGTTGATTGCTTTGTTTTGATGACTCGTAAATTTTTGCAATAAGTATATGAGTTCTTATGACTAATGTTGAGTCCATGGATTATACGCACTCTTACTCTTCCACCTTTGCTAGCCTCTCTTGTACCGCGCAACTCTCGCCGGTACCATACACCCACTATATATCCTTCCTCAAAACAGCCACCATATATCTTCCTCAAAACAGCCACCATACCTACCTATCATGGCATTTCCATAGCCATTCCGAGATATATTGCCATGCAACTTTCCACCGTTCCGTTCATATGACACGCTTCATATTGTCATATTGCCATGCATGATCATGTAGTTGACATCGCATTTGTGGCAAAGCCACCATGCATAATTTTTATACATGTCACTCTTGATTCATTGCACATCCCGGTACACCTCCGGAGGCATTCATATAGGGTCATACTTTGTTCTAGTATCGAGTTGTAATTCAATGTACGTGTGATGATCATCATTATTAGAGCATTGTCCCATGTGAGGAAAGGCTAAATAGTAAAGCTCCTCCAAAAAAAATAAAAAAAAGAAAAGAAAAAGGGACAATTGCTACTATCTTTTTCCACACTTGTGCTTCATTGTAGAGAGTCTCATGTTTAGTCACTTTGATATACTAGTGGGAATTTTTATTATAGAACTTGGCTTGTATAATCCAACGATGGGCTTCCTCAAATGCCCTAGGTCTTCATGAGCAAGCAAGTTGGATGCACACCCACTTAGTTTCTTTTGTTGAGCTTTCATCCATTTTTAGCTCTAGTGCATCTGTTGCATGGCAATCCCTACTCACTCACATTGATGTCTATGGATGGGCATCTCCATAGCCCGTTGATACGCCTAGTCGATGTGAGACTATCTCCCTCCTTTTTGTCTTCTCCACAACCACCTATCTATTCCACCCATAGTGCTATGTCCATGGCTCACGCTCATGTATTGCGTGAAAGTTGAAAGGTTAGAAAGAATAGAGTATGAAAACAAGTGCTTGGCTGAAACGGGGTTGTGCATGATATGAATATCTTGTGTGATGAAGAATGAGCATAGCCAGACTATATGACTTTGTAGGGATAACTTTCTTCAGCCATAGTATTTTGTGAAGACATGATTGCTTTGTTAGTATGCTTGAAGTATTATTATTTCTTACGTCAATATAGACTTTTGTCTTGAATCTTTCAGATATGAACATTCATGCCACAATTAAGAGAATTACATTGAAAACTATGTTGGTTAGCATTCCACATCAAAAATTCTGTTTTTATCATTTACCTACTCGAGGACGAGCAGGAATTAAGCTTGGGGATGCTTGATACGTCTCCAATGTATCTATAATTTTTGATTGTTCCATGCTATTATTTACGATGTTTTGGATGATTATTGGGCTTTGTCATACACTTTTATATTATTTTTGGGACGAACCTGTTAACCCAAAGGCCTAGTCCAGATTGCTGTTTTTTTTGCCTATTTCAGGGTTTTACAGAAAAGGAATATCAAACGGAGTCCAAACGGAATGAAACCTTCGGGAGAGATATTTTTGGAGCAAAATACGCACGGGAGAATTGAGAACTACGGAATAGGGCTGAGGTGGCGTCCACGAGGGTGGGGGGCGCGCCCCCCCTACAAGGCGCGCCCCCTGCCTCGTGGGCATCACGTCTGGCCCCCGGTGCCCTCCTTCCACCTATATATACCTACGCACCCCGAAACCATCAAAAGAGGAGAAAACCCTAGTTCCACCGCCACAACCTTCTGTTCCCGTGAGATCCCATCTTGGGGCCTGTTCCGGAGCTCCGCCTGAGGGGGGATCCATCACGGAGTGCTTCTACATCATTATCATCGCCTCACCATGAGTTGTGAGTAGTTTACCACAGACCTTCGGGTCCATAGCTAGTATCTAGATGGCTTCTTCTCTCTCTTTGGATCTCAATACCAAGTTCTCCTCGGTCTTCGAGGAGATCTATTCGATGTAATCTCTTTTTGCAGTGTGTTTGCCGAGATCCGATTAATTGTGGGTTTATGATCAAGATTATCTATGAGAAATATTTGGTTCTTCTCTGAACTCTTTATGTATGATTATAATATCCTTGCAAGTCTCTTCGAATTATTGGTTTGGTTTGGCCTACTAGATCTATAGTTCTTGCAATGGGAGAAGTGCTTGGCTTTGGGTTCAATCTTGCGGTGTCCTTTCCCAGTGACAGTAGGGGCAACAAGGCACGTATTGTATTGGTTCCATCGAGGATAAAAAGATGGGGTTTATATCAGTATGTTTGAGTTTATCCCTCTACATCATGTCATCTTTCTTAAGGCATTACTCTGTTCTTATGAACTTAATACTCATGCTGGATAGCGGCCGATGTGTGGAGTAATAGTAGTAGATGCAGAATCGTTTCGGTCTACTTGTCTCGGATGTGATCCCTATATGTAATGATCATGCCTAGATAGTCTCATAATTATTCGCTTTTCTATCAATTGCTCGACATTAATTTGTTTACCTGCCATAGAATATCGCTATCATGAGAGAAGCCACTAGAGAAAACTATGGCCCCCGGGTCTATTCTCAACATATCAATCTACAATCTACTTTACTTTTTCGCTTTTACTTTCTATTCTTATATCCAAAAATACCAAAAATATCAAACTATCATCTCTATCAGATCTCACTTTCGTAAGTGACCGTAAAGGGATTGACAACCCCTTATCACTTTGGCTGGGAAGTTCTTATTTGTTTGTGCAGGTGCGAGGGACTCGCGCGTGGTCTCCTACTGGATTGATACCTTAGTTCTCAAAAATTGAGGGAAATACTTACACTACTGTGCTGCATCACCCTTTCCTCTTCGAGGGAATACAACGCAAGCTCAAGAAGTAGCAGGCGAAAGGAGAGAAAGACGGAAAGCCAGGAGCGCGAGGTTAAAGAACTCAAGGCACAAGTGGCACAGATTACGGAGATGGTCCAAGAGCAAGTGCGAGACCAAGTGGGAGCGACGATCACCGCCATTATGCATTCCTTGCTTGAGGGGCTGCGGGGGTGGATTGCGGGCGGCCAACAGGGGACGCCCCCGATTCCCAGCTTCACGGGCAGCAACTCGCACAACGCGCCGACATTGGTGTCTCCTGCGGAGGCGGCATTGGTGTCTCCGACATCGGCACCGGCATTGGAGCTTAATGCACCTAGGTGTGGTAAGAATACGCCGGCCGACACCTTGGCAGCAAGCGGCCCCTCCGTAACTTGCACGCCCGCCGTTGGCGATGCCTCGACATTAGCCGAGCTCGACGCTATCACGGTAACTAAGCCTCGGCCAATGACTTCATCTCCTTGCCTTTGATAGGGCATCCCTGACGCCCTACATGTTTTTGCAGGGCGTCGCCAACGTTCCATGCACTCTCCTGCACTTCGTGGATGGCGAGTATATCGATGTCGCCAAGGCCAAAATCGTTGAACCGGGCAACCGCGTGTTCCACGGTACCACGATGCCACCCACGGTGTATAGGGTTCCACTGGTTCGGGTGCTGCGGGGCTGTGATGACTTGTTACCTCCGTATGGATCCCCTGGGGCCGACGAAGATGATGTGATGACCCTCAGTGCCGGCTTAAACTGGTCCATGCTTTGGCCGAAGAGCCAGATTCGTTTGGGGGCTGGGTACACCACCCCACAGACAACACCGCCAGTCGTGCTGGCGCCAAGCCATGGCAAGACCGCCGCAACGCTACCGCCATCAGCTGATCCGGACATGCATATGGCATAGGATCCGGACGACGACGATGGTACATTTTCCAACGTCAATAAGTACATCAACGAACATGCGTACGGTGATGAATTCTTGGGGCATCCTTCTCAGGAACCCAACCCTGCAAAAGACGATCGCGATCTAGCGGGTACGGCGGAGAAACCCAATTGCAACAGGAGGCGTCTGGCGTTCAGTTGTCAGGAGACGCCTCCAGCTTCCGCCTTCACCGAGACTCAAATAGCCGAGGTGCGAAATATTATCAGCCCCAACACACTCAAGAAGGTGGTCTCTGAGCAGAACTCAATCCCATTACAGCAGAAGAAGCAGAAGGGACGGAAAAGAAAAAATAACAAGGGTGCGAGGCAGCCGACACCGAGTACGATCCGTGCTCAGGACGGGCCACCAATACCTAAGGATATCTCAAGGAGGGTGCATGTGGCGGGTAGGCCGATGCTACCGACTAATCTACTCAGTGCTGCAACCGATGCTATGCAGAGTGTGCATGACTGTGTTCTTTATATGGACAAGCGGCGTCTCTCCGAGAATGATGTGGCATACCCGGTTTTCATGGCCAAGGTGCCAGAGGGCAAGGGCTTTGTCGATAGCTCAATCGGGCATATGATCGTCCTGCGGTTTGATGACATCTTCGCTATGTTTAACCTTCATCAGCTATACTACACCTTCATTCGGCTATTTTCGCTCAGTATGGAGATGTGAATCATTAGAGACCAGACCCCGGACATCGTGATAGTCGACCCCTTATACATGCGTGCCAAGATCTTGGGCAACGCTAGGGACCGGCAAGTCGCGAGTTCATACCTCGAAGGCGTCATTCTGGCGAACGCAGATAAGGATAACTTCCTCGTGCCTTAATTTTCCGAGTAAGTCATCCCCTCACCCCCCCGTAACATATGATTTCTTAGATTTTGATCGTTTGCTTTCTAACATTCCGTGTTTTGTGCAGTGACACACATTGCACACTCATCCTCTTGAGCCCGAAATATTCCATGGCCACGTATTTCGACTCGGACCGTCAGTCGAAGAAAGACTACACAAATTTGAAGAAAGTTTTTGATGATGCTCTCCCCGGCTATGCCAAATCTGGAGGCACCTTCAAGAGGCCAATTTTGTAGGTACGGCAGGCACGTGTTCACCCACGTAACGACGTTCCCCTGCGTCAAGCAGCCGCCTGGAAGTCAGAAGGATGCCTACTACGCCCTCCATCACATGCAGGCGATCGTACAGAACCATAATCACCTATTGCTACCAAATGATCTCAAAGCATGGGCCGCACGCTTGTCGGCAATCCATGACGAGGACATCAGACAAGAATTCTTTTGCATCCAGTCGGAGTTTGCCGAAATCATCTATCAAGATGTCCTTAGTACCTCGGGGCAATTCCACCTCAAATGTCAACCCTCCAATAGTGAAATAGATACAACGCTACAAATACAGGCTAACAACGACCGCACATTCGTGACCATCACGAAAGACGGCGTCTTCATCCACGCGCCGGTCCCTGAGTCGAGTCGAAAGCAGTATTGATGCTATGTAGTTCTGAAATATCGATTAGCTCATGTTGTAATTAAACTTTAATGAACTTGTATGTCTCTTTTAGTTTGGACAGTCACTCAACTTATATGTAATCGATGCTATTTATTAGTAGGACCATGAATTGTGCTATTAATGTGTTGCTTTTCTCTTCTGATCCTTTTGTTCCATACTTATATTTTGCTTATATATTATCTGTGACTTGCTACTAACGTTTTGTTTGTCTAGTGCACAGAGATGTCGTCGTATGTCATGTACAAGGGTGAGGTTCCCGGAGTCTACAACGACTGGGAGGAGTGTCGGAGACAGGTTCACCGTTTCAGCGGTAACAGTTACGAAGGGTACACCACTAGGGCAGAGGCGGAAGCTAGATACGCGCGCTATCTAGCGGGAGAGAGGAGGGAGCGGAGGAGGAGCCGAATGAAGATCAGTTTCATCGCGATAATGCTCATTGTGACCGCAACCCTCTTCTATGTGATGGTAGTTTAGATACCGACTTGTAATGTGAAGACAAACTCGCTACTCGCGGTCTCGAGACTTGTAATGTTCTAACTTTGTTCGGTATTTTGAATTCGGAGACTAATATGATGAATTGTATTCGGAGACTAATCTTCTATTGTATTCGATAAATCTGCTGTTTATTTGTTGTGCTATTTATTTTCTGTGCTGTAATGTATTTTGTAACCTGTGCAAATATCAGAAAAGCAAAAAGAAATTCCTAATCTATAATACCTAAATAGTTCATCCCCACTAACCTATTTAACTAAGCATGCAACCTATCCACATCAGCATCCATTCACCTACTGCCACATCAGCACTAACCCTCCACCATATTGCACTTTAGTGGCGCACAGAGATAAACACAACAGTGGCACATTACCAGAAAGTGCGCCATTAGTAACCCAGAGCACAAGGTACACATGGCTCCTTTAATGGCGCACTTCGATGCCTAGTAATGGTGCACTTTAGGTGCGCCATTAGTTTCTTGGATAGTAATGGCACACCAGGTGGTGCGCCATTAGTATTAATTACTAATGGCGTGGTAATAGTGGCGCACCTATAGTGCGTCATTAATGGCCAAAATAGGCGCGCCACTAACCTTTTTTCTAGTAATGCCTTTTGTACAAGCTTTGCCGAAGTTGCATGTAACCCTTTGTACAAAGCGAGGCGCATACCCTGAGCAAGAGATAAATAAACGAAGCGCTGGCCCCCCCAAAGAAGATTGCATGCATGCATAAGCATATCATGACCATAACACGATCATGTATATAAGATCGCATGTGGCATTGTTTTCATCTGCACTAAGCTGCGGGGTTCTTGCCACAGACTCAGTCATGAAGAGAAGAAATGAATACAAGCCTACGTAGCGGTCCCCGGGAAGCCAAACATATAAGTTCTTTTTATCCATATGTGTTCTGTAAAGTGAAACTTGTGCATATGAAAACCTCTTCACATTCGAAGCATAGGTGCTCCCGTCCTTTGACTCGAACGTTGCTTGGGTCAGGACAATTGTAGTCGCCTTTGACGAAAAAGGTTTGGCGGGGGGCTGGTCCCTCTTTATGGTTTATTGCCCGGCAGGCCTAGCCCCGCGCCAACAAACTGAGGGTACTAGCAGGATAGCCTGTCGGGGAAACTTGTTTACTTGAATGTATAGAGGCATTCCACTCCTGCATGGATATGGTACATGCACAAGTACCTGACAAAGCTTATATTTTTCATTACTATGCTGATAAGGAAGTACATATTTCATAGAACACAAACATGGGTAAAGAAGATTACATAATTTAGACTAAAGTTTGGCAATTTCCTACATATTTTAGGTTGAAAAAAGATAAGTGCCCCGTGATACCTTTGTTGTCCCTCTGCTCCTAGGAACTTCCATGGAAAATGAAGAGGGCAGGAGGGACACCCAAGCAGAAGCCCAGCCTGACCCCGTCAAGGCCTGTCAGGAGCAGCCTGACAAGATTAGGAGTGGTGAAGCTATGAAGGAGGGGTGGAGAGAGCAGCTGGATGACCCCCTGGTCACCACCGCCAGGATCAATGGGACGCTCCAGCTCAGGCACCGGAGGGGGGGGGCTGCCGGGGCCCAGCTGGGAGACTGCTGGAGGAGGCTAAGGCACAAAGAGAGCATCCCTCCACGACAACTGCCCCCAAAGGCTGGTGACGAGGGTGCCGGGAAGGGGTGGCAAAGAACTGGAAGACAGGGAAGTCGTTGGGCAGTACGAGACGAAGGCGTCGGTGCCATTGTACTCCGACTTGACGGACTGCCTCCGCCTTCGTCGCCCTTGTCAGTTTCTTCCTCATCGTTGTCGCTCCGGGGAAACGACAGGCCTTAGGCCCATCGCCCCCTTTGGAGAGACGACCAGCGGCGGCAACGCCGCTCGGGGTGCACGGAGGGCACCATCATCCACCTTGGTGGGTAGGATGACACCCCCATCTTCAGCATAGTCCCCGATCTCGCCGAAGAGAGCAGTGTTGGGAATACCAGAAATCCCGAGCACGGTCTCAAGAGCGGGCGCCGGGAGCCACGGAGGCGTCGTCGGCGGATCAGCAGGCTCCGGCAGCTCGCGGAGGAGACGACGCCTCTTCCCCAAGTGGTGAACCCGCAGGGGAGAGGCGAGCATTCTACCACCGCAAAGGAGCGTGATGCCCTCCACGTCAAGATCAACATGGCGTCTGCGGAAACACCGCCACAAATTACGACTACCCCCGCGAGGGTCGCCGCGTCCCTCGCAGCCCCATACCAGACTCACTCCCCATGAGTCTATACCAACCGTCAGAGTCGCCATTCCCTAGCCGAGGCTCGGGGCCAACCCCTGGCCTCCTCCCATCAACATAGCAAGGGGAAAGCAAGGGAGAGATACTTGACTGGATGCCTCAGACCCCCATGGCAGTCTCCTTTTATAGGCGAACCCGGACCGAGGGCTGTGAGGTCCTCCCACCCCCAGAGTCTCTTTCGGACCTGGTCTGTCGAAACTATGGGCTGGGGGCTGGATCCTCGCCCTGAAGACAACCGCCCTCATGCGCCAATCCACGCGTCCGTTACCTACCCCGCGCGACGCTTGCGGCGTATGTGGCGGAAGGAATAAGTGTGGTGGGATAAGTGAAATGGCAATTACCGACCCGTGAAATAAAGTCATGCACGGGCCATAACACGGTGGCTCCCGCCACGTTTGGCGTTGGACGACGAGCGGGAAAAGCGGAAACCGCCCTCATTCAGTCACAAGTTAATGAAGAAGCAAGGAAAATATCAGAAATAAACTGCTACAAGACCGCTGCCTGTGTACCTGATAGAGTCTACCCCGACGACGCCTGGCAGCGCGTTCGGGCTAGGCCCCGGGGCTTCCGTCGATGCAACAAAGCTTGATGTATGTTGCCCAGACTATACACAGATGCAGAGGCAAGGATGCAACGTCCAAGACCACACCAAGCAAGAGAAGGTTATCCCTTTGAGAAATCAAGGGGCGGATCATGAAGACCAAATCAAGCTAAAGGGGCAAGATATTGATGTTTCTTGAAGCTACGTCTGTATTTCTCCAAAAGAGGAAGGGATGATGCAACACAACTACGGTAGGTATTTCCCTCAGTGCTGAGACCAAGGTTATCGAACTAGTACGGGAACCATGCAACACTATGTAAATGGTACCTACACACACAGAACAAATACTTCCAACCCGGCGTTTTAAAGGGGTTGTCAATCCCTTTCGGGTAACGGTGCCAGAAGTTGTCAAGTTGACAGGATAAAATTGTAGTAGATTGAAAGATGCAAATAAAACACAACAAGGTATTTCTTCTGTTTCTGATAATATAGATCCGAAAATAAAAGTTGCAAATAAATGAAAAAGCAAATAGAAATATAGATCTGAAAGTATATGATAAGAAAATAGACCTGGGGGCCGTCGATTTCACTAGTGGCTTCTCTCGAAAAATAGCAATGGTTGTTAGACAAATTACTATTGGGCAATTTATAGAAAAGCAAATAATTATGACGATATCCAAGACAATAATCATGTATATAGGCATCACGTCCAAGATTAGTAGATCGACTCCTGCCTTCATCTACTACTATTACTCCACACATCGACCGCTATCCAGCATGCATCTAGTGTATTAAGTTCATGGAAAAACAGATTAATGCAATAAGATCGATGACATGTTGTAGACAAGATCTATTCATGTAGGAATATACCCCCATCCTTTTATCCTTAATAGCAATGATACATGCGTGCCTTGCTGCCCCTTCTGTCACTGGGAAAGGACACCGCAGGATTGAACCCATTACAAAGCACCTCTTCCCATTCCAAGATAAATATATCAAGTTGGCCAAACGAAACCCAAATATCGGAGAAGAAATACGAGGATGTAATAATCAAGAATGGATATTAAATCAAGGCAAATTTGAGCATAAACTCACAATTCACTGGATCCCAACAAACACACCGCAAAAAGTCATTACATCAAATAGATCCCCAAGAGACCATTGTATTGAGACACAACGAGAGAAGAAGCCATCTAGCTATTGCCTACGGACCCGTAGGTCTATGGTAAACTACTCACGCATCATCCGAGGGGCACCAATGAGGGTGATGAACCCCTCCGTGATCGTGTTCCCCTCTAGTAGAGTGTCGGAAAAGGGCTCTAGATTGGATCTCGTGGTTCTAGAACTTGTGGCGACTGGAATAAATTTTTGTCAACTCTCCTTGGGTTTCTGGAATTTTGGAGTAGTTATAGAGTGCAGAGGCGGTGTGGGAGACCACCCAGGTGGGCACAACCCACCTGGACGCGCCAGGGGATCCGGGCACGTCCAGTTGGGTTGTGCTCCCCTCGGAGCCCCCCTCTGGTACTTCTTCAGCCCATGTTGTGTCTTCTGGCCCAGAAAAAATCTCCAAAAAGTTTTGCTGCATTTGGACTTCGTTTGGTACTGATTTTCTGGATGTAAAAAACAAGCAAAATATAGCAACTGGCACTGGGCACTATGTCAATAGGTTAGTCCCAAAAAATGATATACAATGATTGTAAAACATCCAAGAATGATAATATAACCTCATGGAACAATAAAAAATTATAGATACATTGGAGACGTATCAACATCCCCAAGCTTAATTCATGCTCGTCCTCGAGTAGGTAAATGACAAAAACAGATTTTTGATGTGGAATGCGGCCTATTATGTTCATCACGTATTCTTTTCTTTATATCATGGACATTTGGACTTTTATATGGTTCAAAGCAATAGTCTAGTTTTGACATGAGGACTATAATACTCAATCATATCAACAAACAACCATGTCTTTCAAAATATCAATACTAAAGCAAGTTATCTCTAGCCCATCATGCTCAACCACTGATCCATTCATGCAACACATCCAAATATTAACTATATCCAATGCTCAAGTATGATGATAGTGTTACGTAGTTGGTGCTTTATAAGAGAAGATGGAGACTCAAATAAAAAAATTCATAAAGTAAAAGATAGGCCCTTCGCAGAGGGAAGTAGGGATTTGTAGAGGTGCCAGAGCTCAAAGCTTAAATTGAGAAATACATCATAGGCGGTTCCCAAACAGAAAGTAAAGTTTATCCTTTTCCACCATTCTTTCACAATCCATGGCTTATCCGTATCCACGAGTGCCCTCCATACCAACACTTTCCAAGGAATATATTATTTGACAACATAAAGTAATTTTCTTTTCATTCCGGGACTGGGAATCCCTATTACCGCCATACTCTCGTACAATGACAAGTGAATAAACACTCATCTTGAGAATAACACATCTAGCATGAAAAATATTAGCCACCCCTCGCCGCTTCATGAGTGGTATGGGCACACAAAAGAGAAATTTATTTTGAAGTTGGCACATAAAAAATTGCTTAGAATGGCATGAAAAAAACGCATATAGGTAGGTATGGTGGACTCATTTGTCACAACTTGGATTTTAGGATTTGGATGCACAAGTAGTATTTCTACTTAGTACAAGGTGGAGGCTAGCAAGGGATTGAGAAGCGGCCAACCAAGGAACGAAAACCATCATAAGAGAACATTAAACATAACTAACACCGAATAATGCAACACAAGTAGGATGTAATTTCATTGCATGACTATTGACTTTCGTGCTTGCATAGGGAATCACAAACTTAACATCAATATTCTTACTAAAACATAATTACTCATTAATATGGCTCACATATCACTATCATCATATCTCAAACCTATTACAAAGAATCAAATTTATTTTGTCCAATGATCTTCATGAATGTTTTTATTATATCTCCCTTGGATATCTATCATATTGGGACTAGTTTCATGTGTTGCTTTTGATAAGCTCAAACAAATATACGTGAAGAACATGAACATTAATTTACTTCTCTCAAATTAATCTAAGTGAAGCATGAGAGAACTTCTTCAAAAATAACAAAGCACACCGTGCTCAAAAAGATATAAGTGAAGCACTAGAGCAATTCCATAGCTCTAGAAAATTTAAGTGAAGCATAAAGAGCAATTCTAACAAATTATAGCATAATTTTGGCTCTCTCAAATGGGTGTGTAGAACATGGATGATTGTGATAAAATAGAAAGAAAAACAAGCAAAGGCTTATATCATATAAGACGCTCCAAACAAAACTCATAATATGTGACGAATAAAAATATAGTCTCAAGTAATATACCGATGGTCGGCAGAAGAAAGAGGGGATGCCACTCGGGGGGGATCCCCAAGCTTAGTTGTTTGATACTTCTTGAAAATTATCTTGGGATGCCTTAAGCATCCCCAAGCTTAGCCTTTTGCTAATCCTTATTCCTTCATCCATCGTGGTCTCACTCAAAATTTGAAAACTTCAATCACACAAAACTCAACAAAACCTCGTAGGATCCGTTAGTATAACAAAACCAATCTTCACTTTAAGTACTGTAGCAAACCAATTCATATTTTTTTAATTGCATTACATCTAATGTATTCTAACTTTTCCATGTCACTCTTCAAAAGAAACCATAGATCAATCAAAACAAGCACATTAGACAACGAAAACAGAATTTGTCAAAAACCGAACAGTCTGTAAAGACATGAATTTTGATCATACTTCTGTAACTGTGAAAATTCTGAAAATTTAGGAAAACGTGGAAAATTTGTATCCAGATAACGTGTAAAAAATCAAGAACTTATCGCGCTTCAGTCATCATCAGAAATTCTAACTCTGGACACAAAAGTTTCTGAATTTCAACGCAATCAAATCAACTATTAACAAAATCACCCCAAAGGCTTTGCTTGGCACAAATACTTATTTAAACCACAAAAACACATCTAACCAGAGGTATAATTTGGTAATTTCACACAAGAACTGAAAATAAAAAGGCAAAAATTATTTTATTCGTTGGGTTGCCTACCAACAAGCTCTTTTTTATAGCCATTAAGATATGTGTGATATTTCAATGATGCTCACAGGAAATATAGTAATTGAAGAACAAAGAGAGCATCATACATCATATGAAAATCAAATTTAAGTCTAACATACTTCCTATGCATAGGCATTTTGTAGGCAACCAAATTATCAAGACAAGAAATATCTAGCATATGCAAGGAAGAAGAAAGAAACAATAGCAATCTCAGCATGACGAGAGGTAATTTAGTAACATGGAAATTTCTAAAACCATATTTTCCTCTCTCATAATAATTACATGTCGGATCATATTGAATTTCAACAATATATCTATCACATAACATATTCCCTAGATGATCTGCATGCATGCAAAGTTGACACTCTTCAAAAATAGTGGGATTATTATTACCTAGATTTGACACTCTTCCAAACTCATTTTCAATATTATTGCAAACATATTCATCATGAGGCTTAAATAAATTTTCAAGATCATAAAAATAATCACCCCAATCATGATCATTGCAATAAGTAGAGGACAATATCAAAATTAGCATCCCCAAGCTTGGGGTTTTGCATATTATTAGCATAATTGACATTAATAGAATTTATTAAAACACCATTGCAATCATGCTTTTCATTCAAGGAGCTATCATGAATCACTTCACAAATTTCTTCTTTTATCACTTCATCACAATTTCCAGATTCACGAATTTCAAGCAAAACTTCATGAAGATAATCTAGTGCACTCAACTCACTAGCAATTGGTTTATCATAATTGGATATTTCAAAAAGATTAGCAAGTGGATGAGGATCCATAAGCTTTTTGTTTGTTGTTTTTCAATAAATACACAAATATGCCAACCAAACAAGCAAAAAAAAAGCAATTCATAAGGGCAAACGAAAAAGCCAAATAGAAAGAAGGAAAAAAATAAAAAGACAAGTTTCTGTGAAGTGGGGGAAATGAAAACGGGAGGCAACCAAATAATGTAAATTATAAGGAGATGAGATTCGTGATTAGGAACCCGATAGATGTTGATGATGCCTCCCCAGCAACGGCACCAGAAATTCCTTTCCATGTCGCTTGAAGCTACGTGAGTATTTCTCCAAAGAGGAAGGGATGATGCAGCACATCTACGGTAGGTATTTCCCTCAGTGATGAGACCAAGGTTATCAAACCAGTAGGAGAACCACGCAACACTATGTAAACGGTACTTGCACACAAAGAAAAAATACTTGCAACCTGACATGTCAAAGTAGTTGTCAATCCCTTCCGGGTAACGGTGCCAGAAATTGCCAAGTTGACGGGATAAAATTGTAGTAGATTGAAAGATGCAAATAAAAGAAAATAAAACACATCAAGGTATTTTTGTGTTTTTGATAATATAGATGTGAAAATAAAAGTTGCAAATAGAGGAAAAATAAAATGGCAATATAGATCTAAAAGTATATGATAGGAAAATAGACCCGGGGGCCGTAGATTTTACTAGTGGCTTCTCTCAAAAAATAGCAACGGTGGGTAGACAAATTACTGTTGGGCAATTGGTAGAAAAGCAAAATAATTATGATGATATCCAAGACAATGATCACGTATATAGGCATCACGTCCAAGATTGGTTGGCCGACTCGTGCCTGCATCTACTACTATTACTCCACACTTCGACCGCTATCCAGCATGCATCTAGTGTATTAAGTTCATGGAGAAGCGGAGTAATGCAATAAAAATGATGACATGATGTAGACAAGATCTATTCATGTAGGAATAGAACCCATCCTTTTATCCTTAATAGTAATGATACATGCGTGCCTTGCTGCCCCTTCTATCACTAGGAAAGGACACCGCAAGATCGAACCCATTACAAAGCACCTCTTCCCATTGCAAGATAAATAGATCAGGTTGGCCAAACAAAACCCAAATATCGGAGAAGAAATACGAGGCTATAATAATCAAGAATGGATATTAAATCAAGGCAAATCTGTTCATAAACTCACAATTCATCGGATCCCACAAACACACCGCACAAAGTCATTACATCAAATAGAGAAGAAGCCATCTAGCTACTACCTACAGACCCGTAGGTCTATTGTAAACTACTCACGCATCATCGGAGAGGCACCAATGAGGATGACGAACCCCTCCGTGATCGTGTTCTCCTCCAGCGGAGTGCCGGAAAAGGGCTCTAGATTGGATCTCGTGGTTCTGGAACTTGTCGTGGCTAGAATAAAATTTCGTCGACTCCCCTAGGGTTTCTGGAATATTGGGGTATTTATAGAGCGAAGAGGAAGTGCAAGAGGCCAGCGAGGTGGGCACAACCCACCAGGGCGCGCCTGGCCCCCCGGGCGTGCCCAGGTGGGTTGTGCCCCTCGGGGCACCCCACTCGTACTTCTCCGGCCCACTGGATGTCTTCTGGTCCAAAAAAATCTCTAAAAAGTTTTGCTGCATTTGGACTCCGCTCGGTATTGATTTTTTGTGATGTAAAGAACAAGCAAAAAACAGCAACTGGCACTTGGCACTATGTCAATAGGTTAGTCCCAAAAATGATATAAAATGATTGTAAAACATCCAAGAATGATAATATAACAACATGGAACAATAAAAAACTATAGATTTGGTGGAGACGTATGAGATACCACTAAGGAAAAACCTCCCTTGTCAGGCAGGTGAGCCTAGCGAGGTCAAGGTTGCCCCGAAGACAAGTCCCAAGACTGCCCCGACAGGACCGCCGGGGACGCTGAGGGCGGATTACCCCGCCAAGACACCACTGCTACACCGCACAGAGACTTAGATCACTTATCAGTGCGGTGTCGAGCCCTCAGATGATTAAGTGACATTCACCAAGCACGTGGCAGCCACCCAGAAGGCGTTTTCCCTCTAGATGACACCCGTCCAGCAACGTGTCAAGCAGATAAGGCACGAGTGTGACGTCCCAAGACCGAAGCTCCAGAAGACTTCCAGCTATTCCGGGTTTCGCCGTGTGTTTCTTTTTGCTTGCTTCATTTTATTTGTGCTTTGCATCATGTCATCATGCTTCATCTCATTTTTTTTTGCAACTCAATAAATAAATTGTGTGGATCTTTGATCCATTTAAACCGAGGGAATTCTCTGATGATTTCTCTTATAACATATCCTCCTTATATTTATGGAGCTATTATAAGATATTCCATTGCTTTGGAATCACCAAAACACACTTGCAAAATTCCCATGACTTTTCTACGTCAAGTTTCTACTCCCAAACCTTGCCAACAATTCTTATCCATTTTATCGGGGTTCCTCCAAAAATCCAAACATTTTTGGACACTTCGAAAACCTAGTCCTAGTTCAAACCCATTTGAATAAAATTCAAATGAGTTCTAATTTGCATATTTTAATGATGCCTCTTTTGTATTTTTCTTGAAACCAGAGCATTTTTGCGAGTCCGGGAAAATTATCCCCATGCCCAAATTCCACCTCTACCATCTCCCTCTTTTCCTTCTCTTTTATGTTTTATTATTATTTATTTATTTGAGAGGGAGAGAGAGGCCCAGCCAGGCCGACCCTTTGCATTATGGCCAAGGCCCATCCACTCATACTCCTAATCCTAGGCCAACCCCCTCTCCTTAACCTAGCTACCTGATCGAACCCTCACCCACTCCCTCGTTCCCTCCTGGCGCCGCCACCACCAAGGCACGCTCGTGCCATGCCCGTGCCTAATCCCCATCTCCCTCCTCTCGATCCTCACTCCATCCTCTCGACACCACATCGCGCCCGAGCCACACGCCTTCCGCCGGCAACAACACCGCGACCGCCCCTCCTGCTCGAGCTCCCGCAGCCCCGCCATTGGCCTCCGCCTCGCCAGCTCGTCCACCCACGACGTCAGCCTCCTCGTCGGCACCCCGCGTCCCCGACCTAGCAGAAGATTGCCGCCGCGCCACCTACTCCTCCTTCCTCTGCCCCGCGCCTCTGCGACCCGCTGGACCCCACAAGCCCCGAGCACCACCGTCGCGTCGACCTCTCCTACCTCGCCGCCTCGACCTCGCCAAGGCCGACGCCAGCCACTTCGACTCCGCCGCCGGTCTACAACCTCTCCGTCCTCGCGCGCCGGTGACCATGGTTGCCTCATCATCAAGCTCCGCCCAAGCCTCTGCCTGGGCCGCCGCCAGCTTCCTCCACCGGGCGCCTTGCTCCGCCTCTTGCACATCTGCTGTCGTCGGCAGCATCTACACATCCACCTCCCTGCCTGAGCTGCAAGCTCCATCCATGGTGCCTTTGCCCCGTTTGCTGTTGTCGTTGCTCCTCTGGGTTCTTGGCAACCCCCGCGTCCCGCTGGTCTAGTGATTGCCCTGCTGCCGCTGTTGCTCACCGGGAGTTCCACTACCCGAGCCCTTCTTTTCGACCCTTGCTCAAGCCAACCAGCCACCGCATCCACACAGTCAGCCAAGTTCTCTTACCACTAAAACGAGACCTTTTGTACTGCTGCGATTTGGGTTACGCCAAGTCCACCTTTAACGACTACGACCACGTACAAGGACCTCGGATCTGTCAAGTTTGTCTACCGCCGTTTCTGAAGCACCAAGTACCTCTACGACAACCCGAACATCTACAGAAAACGAGTACAACTATCGTCGCCCTGAAGATGTTGGATTCGTCAAGTACCTCTTAGAAATGAACATGTACCACTACTTCCACTTCCGTCGTCATGACCGAGAGTACCACTACTTCCACGACGTGCGAGAATGACTACTACCCACGGCGCCCGTGTACGACTACTTCCCTCGACGAACTCGAACCACCCCGAACGCACGCTCCAAAGGTATACCGCCGAGACGATCCTCGTGGACGAATGCATGTATGTGATGTCCGTGTGTTGCACCGTGTCTGAGTTGTCCTTGCACGTTCCTCCCCGTTTGCCATGTCGCCGACCCGTGGGAACCCGGTAACAGAGAGCACCCCACCATTTTGCATGACACGCTCTCGCACCTTATTTTGCACCGGTCTCTCGACGAGTTACCGGAACCGATATGTTGCCGTGGCATCATTTTCCGATTTGTCGCCGTGGCACCCCTTCCTTTCCACCATGGTGACAAATGCTTCATAACATGCTCATGTCAACTTTTAACTAAAATTGCATAAAACTTGCAAATGTCATCCGCATCATGATAACAACATTTAAAATGTTGTTTGCTTTAATAATTTCTAACTATCCACATGGGGATTTTCCAGAATTGTTGTTGTTATTTCCGGCTCCATTTAAATTGCTTAGATAGTGTAGTTTCATTGTGTTGCATCTCTTTCCATGCTAAAAACAATTAAACTTGTTGGGTTCATAAACGAGAGTCAACTAAATAAATAGAATGTGGTGGTTCGTCAATATGCAACTCGTTGCATATTGAGCTCCACTTAAATTGTAGTGTTGTTTGAGCACTTTGCCATGCCATGCATAATTAAATCGGACATGCATCATACTTGGTTGTGCATCATATGCCATACTTACGCTTGTGTGTTTACCATGTTGTGTGCTTCTTTTCGGTATGCTTCTCTCGTTAGCTTCAATTTTGTTCCGGAGTTGTGAGGATTTGTTCGACTACTTCATCGACTCGTTCTTATTCTTTGCGGGATCTCAGGCAAGATGACTGTTCCCCGATATCACCTCTATCTTTGCTTTGCTAGTTGTCTCGCTCTATCAGATATGCCGCGATGCCCATTCTTGTCTTGTCAGCCTCCTATGTTGCCATGAAACACTCTAACCGCCTTCCTAGCAAATTGTTGATTAGCTAAGTACGCTTTTGCTCAGCCCCTCTTATAGTGTTGTTAGTTGCAGGTGAAGTTGGAAGATTGCTTCATGTTTGGACTTCTTATTGGGATAACACAATAAATATCTTATTTAATTAATGCACATATATATTGGTAATGGGTGGAAGGCTTGGCCTTCTGCTTGGTGTTTTGTTCCACTCATGCCACCTTAGGACCCGATAAACCGGTGTTATGTTTCTTGATTTTGCGTTCCTAACACGGTTGGGGTTTATGGGCCCCCTTGATAATTCACATTGCTTAAAGCTTTTCCAGCAAGGCCCAACTTTGGTACTACATTTGCCTAACAACTAAAAACTTGCATAGGGAGTAATTAACCGGAGTTCTTAATCAACAACCCGGGCCAGTGCTCCTCATGAGTGTTGGTCCAACCCAGAGTCGTTTGTGGTACCACCCGTTGGCAGCTTGGGTCATTTGGTCATTGTATGTTGTGCTCATCCGATCGGGCCTGAGACGAGATACTCGTGGCTCTTATCAGGGTTTCGTCACGTCGGAAGGTCTTGCTGGATTAGTTTTACCTTCGTTGAAATATCTTGAGCACGGGATTCCGGGAATACTCGGGTCTTCCCAACATGGAGTTGTGACTCCACGGATCGTGAGCATGTGATGGGTTAAGTTGGGACACCCCTGCAGAGTTATGAACTTTCGAATGCCATGCCCACGGTTATGTGGCAGATGGGAACTTGTTAATATCCGGTTGTAGATAACTTGACACCATATCCTTAAGAATACACTACCTGTGTGAGTAACCGTGATGGTCTCTTTTCTAAGGGTTTTTTGGAAAGTGAACACGGTGGGGTTATGCATGAACGTGAGTAGCTAGGATCACTTATTGATCATCTTTGGCGACCATTGGCACTTTCCTCATCTCGCTCTGACTTTGTAAGCTAGTTGCTTAGTGCTTGCTGCAGCCACTTTATTACCTCTCCACACCTAAAAGGCTTTGTTAGTTTTGATACCCGAGAATGGGATTGCTGAGTCCTTGTGACTCTCATATTACAACACACCAGATGCAGGTACAACTGAGTACGACGCAGGAGATGGACAAGAACTTCACTGGGAGTTCGATGAAGAGCGTGGCCGTATGTATGTGATGTACCCCGACGATCAGTAATGGTTCCTACTAGGGGCGATCAGGACTTGTGGTTGTGGTATCTTTTCTCGTTTGATTTCATCTGTAGCCGGACCCTGTGTTATTTTGATGAATGTATGAACGTTGAATTAATTGGGTGACGTGGCAAGTGTAAGCCAACTATTATCTCTTTTATCCCTATTCATTACATGAGTTGGCAAAGATACCACGCTTGCGATCATTCCAGAATGCGATTATGTCTCTAACTCGTGCCTCGACACGTAGGAGCTATAGTCGCATCTTGGGCATTACAAGTTGGTATTCAGAGCCTTCTCCGACCTAGGGTGGGTCTATTATCATAACACCCCTTAAGACCTTATTCTCATAACAAAAACCTTATTCTCATAACATCCCCACTTAAATAGGTTTCTAGCGCGGAGCGCCCCGAAGACAGCAACCACTGCCCCGCCTCCTACCACTGCGCTGCCGCACCGCCTCCTTCCCCCAGCACCGTCGCGCCGGCTCCTACCCTGATGCAGTGCGGTTTTCTTGTGCAGTTCGGAAGCGCAAAAAAACGCTCGCTGCCATTATTCGTCGCTCGCACCGTTTTCAAAACTGCTCTTAAACCGTGAGGAATCTCGAAAAGTGTTCAATATGGCGAAGTTGCGTCTACTACATAGCTTTTCAACGGTATATTACACGCATAATTCCGATAAATGGTTAAAAAACTAGAGCAAAAAAGGTACCGAAAAAACAACACGTACAATTTTTTCAAACATGCAGTTCACGTTTTCAAAACTGCTCTTAAACCGCGCGGAATCTTGAAAAGTGTTCAACATGGCGAAGTTGCGTCTACTCCATAGTTTTTCAACGGTATATTACACGCATAATTCCGATAAACAGTTAAAAAACTAGAGCAAAAAAGGTACCGAAAAAACAACACGTACAGTTTTTTCAAACATGCAGTTCACCGTTTTCAAAACTGTTCTTAAACCGTGCGGAATCTCGAAAAGTGTTCAACATGGAGAAGTTGCGTCTACTCCATAGCTTTTCAACGGTATATTACACGCATAATTCCGATAAACGGTTAAAAACTAGAGCAAAAAAGGTATCGAAAAAAACAACACGTACAGTTTTTTCAAACATGCAGTTCACCGTTTTCAAAACTGCTCTTAAACCGTGCGGAATCTCGAAAAGTGTTCAACATGGAGAAGTTGCGCCTACTCCATAGCTTTTCAACGGTATATTACACGCATAATTCCGATAAACGGTTAAAAAACTAGAGCAAAAAAGGTACCAAAAAAATAACACGTACAGTTTTGTCAAACATGCAGTTCACCGTTTTCAATACTGCTCTTAAATCGTGCGGAATCTCGAAAAGTGTTCAACATGGCGAAGTTGCGTCTACTCCGTAGCTTTTCAACGGTATATTACACGCATAATTCCGATAAATGATTAAAAAACTAGAGCAAAAAAGGTACCGAAAAAACAACACGTACTGTTTTTTCAAACATGCAGTTCACTGGTCTAAAAAACAAACAAAGGCAGTGCACTTTGGTCTAAAAAAGTCCATTGCAAAGGACTCTTTGAAGCTCACTTTGTTCTCTCATGAAGTTGGCCATAAAAAAACCTTTGTGGTTCACTTGGTGATCCAAAAACAAAAACACATCGGAAAGCAGCTCACTTCTCAACACTTCTCAAAGCGCGTAAAAAATTAATTAGTACGAAAAAAGACAACAGCAAATCATGAGGTTCATTTTTGGTAGTGTTCCGCTTCACTTTCGGGAGTGTTGCGGTCCACTTTCCTTCGAAAAAAAAGTTGGAAAAAAGACAACAAAACTCCTCTGAGAAAAATCTACGTCCAACAAAATAAATCATGAGGTTCGATTGACTGTCAGATGCAGTGCGTTTTTCAGTTTGAAGCAGTGCGCTTTTCTGTCCGATGAAGTGCACGCGTCGATTTTGTTGTCGCGAAAAACAGAGTTTCCGCGTTTTTGTAATTTCAAAACTGCTCTTAAACCGTAATGAATTAGAGGGAGTGTTCTACATGAAAAAGTAGCGTCTCGACGATATCTTTCCAACGGTGTATCATTTGGATCAATTCGACCAACGTTTTGTAAATATTTCACGAAAAAACGGCCGCTGCCCTTCGTAGTCAGCCGCACGATTTTCAAATTTAACTAAAAACCGTAAGGAATCTCAAAAACATTTCAACATATGAAAGTTGCGCCTCGTTCGTAGCTTTCCAACGGTATATTACAAGCCTTGTTTCAACAAATGGTTAGAAAACTGGAGTGAAAACAGTACCAAAAATTTGAAAAAAAAAGCAAAAAACACAATTCCGCGATTTAGTAAATTCAAAACTGCTCTTAGACCGTAGCGAATTAGAAAAAATAATAGATATGAAAAAGATGCGCGCTGATGATATCTTTCCAACGGTGTATCATATGTTTCATTCCGACGAGCGGTTTAGAAAAAAAAGCCAAAAAACGCTCGCTGCCATTCGTTGTGAGCCGCACGATTTTCGAAACTGCTCTTAAACCGTAATGAATTTTGAAAAGTGTTCAACATGGCGAAGTTGCGTCTACTCCATAACTTTTCAACGGTATATTACACGCATAATTCCGATAAACGGTTAAAGAACTAGAGCAAAAAAGGTACCGAAAAAACAACACGTACAGTTTTTTCAAACATGAAGTTCGCTGGTCTCTGTGGTGCAGTGCGCATAGCTTTCCAATGCAGTAACACAAAGCAGTTCGGAAGTGTTATGAGAATATATATATATATATATATATATATATATATATATATATATATATATATATATATATATATATATACTCAAAACATTTTTGTGTGTGTGCCTAGACTCAACATCGGCAGTGGTTCAATCAATCATGTGGGATGAAACCTGTATTATGTATTTGTTCCATCTGTTACCTTGTTGGTTTATTCTATCATTTCGTTCTCCCAAGTGGCTTCTCAACAAGTTGATGTGTCATTTAAGCTTATGGAATCCATTCGTTCAATTCTCTGTTCAAATGATATTGTGAAGATTACGTTGCAACATATCTATCCTTTGTTTTTGTATTGATTGTGGTATTCGAGTTGCTTCGATGTCAAGTGTTAATTCCATACCTTTCCTAATCGATGTTATCATATTTCTATGGGATTGCTAGTTCTTGATCATCAAGATTGTCATGTTAAATTCTTCTTAACCGGCATGCTTCTCGTCAAGTTAACCCGATCCTTTCAATATGTGCAAGACCAATTGTTGTTTTTTCTCAATGGTGTCTATTTCATTCATCCCAAGTTGTCTTTGTTTTTCACCACCCTCCTACCCTTTTCTTCAAGGATGAAAGCACATTTGCTCCCTGGGTGGTTTTGGTAATTAATGACAACATACCTTGTGGTTGGACTAATGCCTTTATCAAGTATGTTTCAAGAAATCCAATCACATTGGTATGGCAAGATGACTGAAGAAGTGGACCCCTCAAAATGCTAAGGCAAGCATTGGCAAAAGCTCAAGACTCCATTTTTGGTTTAGTGATCAAAGATCACATTGAGTCCATAGGAAAAGCCAATACTATTAAAAGGGGATGAGGTTGTGTTGATGATCTGGTTGCTCAAGTGCTTAGTGATATATCTCCTTTAACTATCAGCAACTTTCACTACAAACACACCCATAAGTAATCTCGGACAAACCGATTCTTCCAACTCAGTCCCACCGAGATGAACCACTTCAGCCATATTCCAAACCCTAGAAAAATCGGTCATTCCGAGTTTGAGATCGGTCTCACCGAAATGTGGACTGCCAACCTTCTGTAACCGTTTGACATCATTTCGGAATAACCGAGATTGCATTTTCGGTCTCACCGAAATTGGCCAGCTTCTGTCTTGGCTCAAATCGGTCTCACCGAGATTGCATTACCGGTCCCACCGAAACTGGCATGTTCCTGTCCTTTCTCAAATCAGTCTAACCGAGTTTTCTTTCTCGGTCCCACCGAAAACTCCAACGTTCATATTATTTACACTTTCGGTCTCACCGAGATGGTATTTTCGGTCCCACCGAAAACCCCAACGTTCACTATATTTGAACTTTCGGTCTGACCGAGTTTCCACTTCGGTCTCACCGAGATTGCTCAATTATGTGTGTAACGGTTGGATTTTGTGTGGAGGCTATATATACCCCTCCACCCCCTCTTCATTCGTGGAGAGAGCCATCAGAAAGAACTACCACTCCTATCTTACACTTTCTGAGAAGAGAACCACCTACCCTTGTGTTGAGATCAAGTTATTCCATTCCTACCATATGAAACTTGATTTCTAGCCTTCCCAAGTTGCTTTCCACTCAATCCTTTCTTCCACCACAGCCATATCAGTGAGGAGAGTTGAGTGTTGGGGAGATTATCATTTGAAGCACAAGAGCAAGGAGTTCATCATCATCAACAACATCTATTACCTTTTGGAGGGTGGTGCCTCCTAGATTGGTTAGGTGTCGCTTGGGAGCCTCCGTCATCGAGATGTGGAGTTGAACCAAGAAGTTTGTAAGGGCAAGGAGATAGCCTACTTCGTGAAGATCTACCCCGAGTAAGGCTAGCCCTCCGTGGGCGTAGGTCATGATGGAATAGACAAGGTTGCTTCTTCGTGGACCCTTCGTGGGTGGAGCCCTCCGTGGACTCGCGCAGCCGTTACCCTCCGTGGGTTGAAGTCTCCATCAACGTGGATGTACGATAGCACTACCTATCGGAACCACGGGGAAAATCATTGCGTCTCCAAATTGCGTTTGATCTTCTCCACTTCTCTTTACTACTTGTGCAATTTACTTTCCGCTGCCCATACTCTAGAATTGCATGTGTAGTGTGCTACTTGACTTGTGTGCTATGCAAAAACTGTCAAAATCTGTCCTTGATAAAAGACAGAATTTTTATCTTGTCGAGTAGTCTATTCACCCCCCCTCTAGACACTCTCACCTTCTTCGATCCCTCAATTGGTATCAGAGCTTTGGTCTCCATTGCTTTGGTTTACACACCATTGGAGGAAGATGGACGTGTCTACGGTTGGGAGTGTTAGCCATAGAGTGCCTGTTCTTAATGGAAGGTCCTATAACTCTTGGAGGTCTGAAATGCTTAGTATCTTTAAGATGTACAATTTGTGCAAATATGTTGAGACCCCCTATGTGCCTCCTTTTGACCCCTTGCACCCTACCATGGATGAAGAGCTTGATTTGCTTCGTAACCTTAGAACTGTAAATCTTATCATTAGAGGGTTACCCGATGACTTGCTTAATCTTGTTACAAACTTTGAGTGCGCCTATGCTATGTGGAAATTCTTGGAAGAACTTTATCCGGACTACTCTTTGAGAAGTCTTGATGAAATTCTACACAAGACTATTGAATTTGATAAGTTGCACCCCAATGATCCCAACTTTGATAAATGCTTTTTTGAGCTTCGTGATCTTATGAAAAAGAAGGGTGATCCCGGTCTTATCAATGTTTTAATTAGAAATGCTCTTGCATTACATTCCGAAGATTATTGTCACATTGACAAAACTAATGCAAGTACTTATCAAATTGACCTAGGTGTTGATGATGAACAATCTATGGGTCAATATGATGATGAGCATGAGCATGATGATGATTACTTCGATTCGGACACCAAGCTAGACAAGGTCATGAAGAGTCTCAATCTCATGGCAAACCTGAGAGACTACATGTCCGGCGGAAAAGAGTGGATTCTTGATAGTGGATGCACCGATCACATGACCGGAGATAAAGACATGTTTCGAGAGCTTGCAAAGAACGATGGTCCACGCAAGTATGTGACTTTTGGAGACAACTCCAAGGGTAAGGTACTTGGCCTTGGTAAGGTGGCCATATCTCATGATAGTTCTATTCAAAATGTCATGCTTGTAGAATCTCTTGGATACAATTTACTTTCCGTGTCTAGATTAGCTGACTTTGGATTCAATGTGCTATTCACCAAAGTAGATTGCCAAGTCTTTCGTCGTGATAATCAAAACATGGCATTTACTGGTATCCGTAGAGGTGATCTATATATTGTTGATTTCACTAAGAAAGCCCAACCTAGAGCTTGTTTCATTGCTAAATCCTCTAAAGGTTGGTTGTGGCATAGAAGGCTAGGAGATGTTGGTATGCGTAATCTAGACAAGCTGATCAAAGGTGATCATATTCTTGGTGTTAAAGATGTTCTCTTTGACAAAGATAGACTTTGTAGTGCTTGTCAAGCAGGAAAACAAGTTGGTGGAAGTCATCCCGTGAAAAACATCATGACCACAAGGAGACCGCTTGAGCTTCTTCATATGGATCTCTTCGGTCCCAATGCTTACAAAAGCCTTGGTGGTAACTCCTTTGGTCTAGTTATAGTTGATGATTATTCCAGATTTACGTGGGTATTTTTCCTTGATGATAAATCGCAGGTTCAGAGAATCTTCAAGACCTTTGCCAAAAAGGCCCAAAATCAATTTGAGGTGAAGATCAAGAAAGTTCGGAGTGACAATGGAACGGAGTTCAAGAACGCCAATGTAGACTCTTTTCTCGATGAGGAAGGAATTCTACATGAGTTCTCGGCTACATACACTCCTCAACAAAATGGAGTTGTTGAGAGGAAGAACCGAACGCTCATAGAGATGGCAAGAACGATGCTTGATGAATACAAGACACCGAAGCATTTTTGGGGAGAAGCGGTCGAGACAGCTTGTCATGCTATCAACAGGCTTTATCTTCATAAGCTCCTCGGCAAGACATCATACGAGCTCCTCACCGGTAACAAACCCCAAGTAGGATACTTTCGTGTTTTTGGTTCAAAATGCTATATCCTTGATAAGCATCGTCGGTCTAAATTTGCTCCTAAATCTCATGAAGGCTTTCTCCTTGGTTATGGATCAAACTCCCACACCTACCGTGTCTACAACAATTTCACCTGAAAGGTTGAAGAGACGGTAGACGTGAAGTTTGATGAATCTAATGGCTCGCAAGTAGAGCAAATGCCTATTGATGTAGGAGACAAGGACCCATCGGAAGCAATCCAAGATTTATCTATTGGAAAGATCCGTCCCATGGAAGTGAAGGAGTGTACCTCATCTACATATGTGGAGCCACCTACCTCACGGCGAGATGAACCTCAAGGCAACATGGAGGCCTCCACAAGTGGAACTCACCAAGATGAGGAAGTGCAACAAGAAGATCCACCACAACCTCCTTCTCCACCGCCTCAAGACAACACCAACAACAATGAAGAAGAAGAAGAGGAAGATGAAGATGATGAGGAAGCTCAGCCACAACATCAACAAAAGCTATCCCGAGTTCAAGCAAGAGTCAAGAAGAATCATCCCGTGGAACAAATGACGAACGACATCAACTCCGGGAGAATTACTCGCTCTAATACTCGCTTAGCTAACTTTTGCGAGCATTACTCATTTATCTCTAGTATTGAACCTATGAAGGTAGAAGAAGCACTTAAAGACCCGGATTGGGTGAACGCTATGCACGAAGAACTACACAACTTCGAGAGGAACAAGGTATGGACTTTGGTAGAGAAGCCCAAGGATGATCAAAACATCATTGGAACCAAATGGGTGTTTCGGAACAAGCAAGATGAAGATGGACAAGTCATCCGCAACAAGGCTCGTCTCGTAGCTCAAGGTTACACACAAGTCGAAGGTATGGACTATGGTGAGACCTATGCCCCCGTTGCTAGACTTGAGTCCATTCGCATTCTTCTTGCTTATGCCAATCACCATGATATTACTCTCTATCAAATGGATATCAAAAGTGCTTTCCTAAATGGTGAAATTGAGGAGGAAGTATTTGTAAAACAACCTCCAGGATTTGTGAATCCCAAAAAGCCTAATCATGTTTACAAGTTGCATAAAGCTCTTTATGGTCTTAAACAAGCTCCTAGAGCTTGGTACAAATGCTTGACTAGTTTTCTTCTTGAAAAAGGCTTTGAAATTGGAAAGATAGACTCAACGCTGTTCACAAAAAGGGTTAATGGTGAACTATTTGTGTGCCAAATATATGTTGATGATATTATCTTTGGTTCAACTAACCCCCATTTTAGCAAGAAGTTTGGACAGCTCATGTCGGAGAAGTATGAGATGTCCATGATGAGTGAACTCAAATTCTTCCTTGGGTTGCAAATCAAGCAATCTAAGTAGGGTACCTTTGTCTCACAAACAAAGTACACCAAGGATCTCTTCAAGAAGTTCAACATGCAAGAAAGCAAAGGTATGAGTACCCCCATGCCTACTAGTGGATATAATGACTTGACAAAAGATGGAGAACCCGTTGATCAAAGGGTTTACCGATCTATGATTGGTTCTCTACTATATCTTTGTGCTTCTCGTCCTGACATAATGTTGAGTGTATGCATGTGTGCGCGATATCAAGCAGCCCCTAAAGAATGTCATCTTAAAGATGTTAAAAGGATAGTGAGATACTTGATACACACACCAAACTTTGGCATTTGGTATCCTAAGAGAGCCTCTTTCGACCTTGTTGGCTATTCCGACTCGGACTATGCCGGTGACAAGGTTGATAGAAAGTCAACTTCGGGTACGTGTCAATTTCTTGGTCGATCCCTTGTATCTTGGTCCTCCAAGAAACAAAATTCGGTATCATTATCCACTGCCGAAGCGGAATATATTGCTGCTGGTTCGTGTTGTGCTCAATTGCTATGGATGACACAAACGCTTAAAGATTATGGGATACATGTGAGACATGTTCCCTTGCTTTGTGACAATGAGAGTGCTATTAAAATTGGACACAATCCAGTGCAACATTCTCGAACAAAGCATATTGAAGTTCGTCACCATTTTATTCGTGATCATATTGCCAAGGGTGACATTAATCTTAAGCATGTTCGTACTGACAAACAACTTGCTGATATCTTTACAAAACCTCTTGATGAGAAAGTGTTTTGTCGCTTAAGGAGTGAGTTGAACATCATTGATGCTTCAAACTTGGAGTGATAACTCCATTGATGCATGCAAGGCATGAGCCTCTTGACTAATCCTTGATATTTCTCTTATGATGATGATCATATGTCTTGGACACATTTGCCTCCTTGTATTGCATCTAACTCTTTGCAGGTACTTGGATGATCTACATTCCACAAGATTACCACACACTCAAATCATGAGTAATCTTGTCATTAACCAAGTATCTAGCCCTTTGGGATGTTGAGTTCAAGGAACAAAATTCCACATATCCTTTGTGACATCTTATACATCTAGTATTTCACTCTTGTCATCTTGGATATCCTCGAGTATTTCCTTGCTTGCCTAACCCATGTAGGAAGATGAACTATACAAGTAGAAATGGCGCTCCAACTTCACATTCAATGAGCACCCACATCAAGTTTACCTACATGAGCAAAGCAACAACAAGCCCAAGGTATGTTCTTCACATCTTTAAGGAGCTTTGCTCAAAGTCATGAGTACAAGCAGCTTCATAAGATGTGATCACATCAAATGCTTAATCGAAAAATGGCAACCCCATTTTGAGCTTAAATGATGAGTATGACCTATGATCAAATGTCCTCATTTGACTCCTAAGTCAATATACTCAAACATAGGTGACCTTGTCGCCGACCTTTATCTAGATGAAGTACATATGCTTTTGGAGTCTTTCTGTTTTCTCTTATGTTCTCTCATTGAGTTTTCTTTACACAAAAAAAAAACTTCATCTAGGAATCTTTTTCATTTCTGTTCTTCTGTCTTTGTGTATATCCTTCTGGCTCTGATCAATTCCTTGAAAATCTTTCACAAATACATTGCAAATCCTTTTGAAACATTCCTCGCAAAGTGAGCTGAATTATTTCTGTATTTCCTTGGAATTAAACTCGGCGTCACCGATTTATTTATTTCGGTCTAACCGAAAAGGGTCTACCCTAACTCCATTCGGTGTCACTGATTTATTTCCTCCAGGATATCATCTCCTGCAGCTCCACTCATTGTTTCTTTATGGATGTTCTTATTTGCCCTGTTGTGATTCTTCAGGATCCCACTTCTTTCTTTCCATCTTTCCTGTCCTTCCTAGTTTGCTGTCCTTTTCGGCACTTGATGTCAAAGGGGGAGAAGACTTAGGGGGAGTAGGGGGAGAAGAGACTTAGGGGGAGAAGAGAAGACTTAAGGGGGAGAGAATCACATCAAAGCTTTGTCGTATTTTACATTTGGACATCATTCTCAATTGGCATCATTCTTTTGATTTTGCTGTTTCCATCACATCCCTGTTCTGAGAGAACTCAAAGGGAGAGAAATCTTCACAATTGATATCTTTATGGAAAGCAAAATCTCTCAGAGTTCATTGAAAATCTTTTAGTTTCGGAGACATGTTTGCTGATTCAAGCCTGTGCTCAATATGAGACACTCCTTATACATGTCATCCCTGGCTTGGTACTCTTGATGTTCTTGCAGTTGGTTGAAGGAATACTCTTGTGTTATCTAACCTTGTTTTCCCAAGTTTATCCCTTCAGGTACAATGCCAAGGAAACTCAAGGTAAGTATATGCATCTTGCAGAATGTGCATGATGGTGACTTGCTTGTAAATACTTGTTTGCAAGAAATCACCATGCACATATGCATTATCACTCACTTCTTTTCATCTGCTCTGATGCATATAGCCAAGCTGCATGTAGCACATCTTGCTTATCTCTCTTGTGTGCTTGAGGTAGTCCAAAACCAAATTTATGAAAATCTTGCACACTTGTAGGGGGAGCCTGTGTACTACATGCTTGTCAAAGCTTTCGTGATAATTCTGTCCTTCTTTCAATAAGCTTTGATGTTTTGTTTAGTGTGATTTTAGTGTGTTGCCATCAATTACCAAAAAGGGGGAGATTGAAAGCACATTTGCTCCCTGGGTGGTTTTGGTAATTAATGACAACATACCTTGTGGTTGGACTAATGCCTTTATCAAGTATGTTTCAGGAAATCCAATCACATTGGTATGGCAAGATGACTGAAGAAGTGGACCCCTCAAAATGCTAAGGCAAGCATTGGCAAAAGCTCAAGACTCCATTTTTGGTTTAGTGATCAAAGATAACATTGAGTCCATAGGAAAAGCCAATACTATTAAAAGGGGATGAGGTTGTGTTGATGATCTGGTTGCTCAAGTGCTTAGTGATATATCTCCTTTAACTATCAGCAACTTTCACTACAAACACACCCATAAGTAATCTCGGACAAACCGATTCTTCCAACTCAGTCCCACCGAGATGAACCACTTCAGCCATATTCCAAACCCTAGAAAAATCGGTCATTCCGAGTTTGAGATCGGTCTCACCGAAATGTGGACTGCCAACCTTCTGTAACCGTTTGACATCATTTCGGAATAACCAAGATTGCATTTTCGGTCTCACCGAAATTGGCCAGCTTCTGTCTTGGCTCAAATCGGTCTCACCGAGATTGCATTACCGGTCCCACCGAAACTGGCATGTTCCTGTCCTTTCTCAAATCGGTCTAACCGAGTTTTCTTTCTCGGTCCCACCGAAAACTCCAACGTTCATATTATTTACACTTTCGGTCTCACCGAGATGGTATTTTCGGTCCCACCGAAAACCCCAACGTTCACTATATTTGAACTTTCGGTCTGACCGAGTTTCCACTTCGGTCTCACCGAGATTGCTCAATTATGTGTGTAACGGTTGGATTTTGTGTGGAGGCTATATATACCCCTCCACCCCCTCTTCATTCATGGAGAGAGCCATCAGAAAGAACTACCACTCCTATCTTACACTTTCTGAGAAGAGAACCACCTACCCTTGTGTTGATATCAAGTTATTCCATTCCTACCATATGAAACTTGATTTCTAGCCTTCCCAAGTTGCTTTCCACTCAATCCTTTCTTCCACCACAGCCATATCAGTGAGGAGAGTTGAGTGTTGGGGAGATTATCATTTGAAGCACAAGAGCAAGGAGTTCATCATCATCAACAACATCTATTACCTTTTGGAGGGTGGTGCCTCCTAGATTGGTTAGGTGTCGCTTGGGAGCCTCCGTCATCGAGATGTGGAGTTGAACCAAGAAGTTTGTAAGGGCAAGGAGATCGCCTACTTCATGAAGATCTACCCCGAGTAAGGCTAGCCCTCCGTGGGTGTAGGCCATGATGGAATAGACAAGGTTGCTTCTTCGTGGACCCTTCGTGGGTGGAGCCCTCCGTGGACTCGCGCAGCCGTTACCCTCCGTGGGTTGAAGTCTCCATCAACGTGGATGTACGATAGCACTACCTATCGGAACCACGGGAAAAATCATTGCGTCTCCAAATTGCGTTTGATCTTCTCCACTTCTCTTTACTACTTGTGCAATTTACTTTCCGCTGCCCATACTCTAGAATTGCATGAGTAGTGTGCTACTTGACTTGTGTGCTATGCAAAAACTGTCAAAATCTGTCCTTGATAAAAGACAGAATTTTTCTCTTGTCGAGTAGTCTATTC
>LR738711.1:746729163-746761334 GCA_902687465.1 Secale cereale | reverse complement strand
CCCCCCCCCCCTCTAGACACTCTCACCTTCTTCGATCCCTCAAAGGACTCGGAATTATTAGCCAAGTATCCATTTTATTCATGTGAAGTTCTTCATTCTTTCCTTCAATGTTCTTACCCGGTGTTTTCTCGTGAAGATGCTCAGGAAGCTTCAAGTTCATCATTCTTTTGTTCTCAAATTCTGCGAGTGGATGTAATTCAAGCTTCGGTGTTTATCATATCCTTCCTCCTGTTTCACATGTTTTCACATGTTGAAATTTCTTATCCAAAGTCTCTCTTGTTTATTCAACTCTCTCTAATTGTTCTCCGGAGTGTTCAAGATATCTCGGAAGATTCGTGTTTCCATTCTTAATCCGTTCAAGCTATTTTGAGGTTGTTATCTTATTCAAGCCATTTAATTCAACCAGTGCACTATCTCTGAAACAATCTTTCCCAACGGTGTTTCTTTTCAGTGGGCCCCAACCCATAGGTTTTTTCCCAAGATCTTACTTGACTCTTCTAATTTATTTTTCTGGAGTTATTCTGAAATTCTTTGCAAAGTGTGACGTAAGAATGGATTCCATCAGTCATATGCCTTCTCTAAGATCGCTTTCATTCATTGTTGCTTCAACCTTTATATTTTCATTCTTTCGGAGTATCTCAAATTCTTCATGGTATTTCTCGTCGTTCTTCTCAACATTTGAAGACCCAAGAAGAGTTTTCCTCTAAATCTTTTCTTACACATCCAGAATATGTCATCAATTCTTTCCACTGTGATCCTCCGAAGGCCATCATTTCAAAAGATTTGTTCGTTCTCATTTTTCAACTTCGTCCTCTAACTATTCTTAATTGATGCCTCTCGTTCGTCTCCATATTCTTTTGATGCATCATATAAGTATTCATTAGTCAGCTTGTGATCCCTTCATTCTTTTGTATCTAAGTTTCCTCAAGTGCCTTATTTTTTCTAATTCTTTCCGGTGATTCGTTCTCTTTTCTTCATTCGTTTCAATTCTTACGTTGGTTCCTCTTCCTTTATTATCATACATTTCATTCGTTCTTTCTAAATCCTATCGGTGATTCATTGAATACTTTCTCAAGATTGTGAGAGATCTCTCTTTAATTTTTTGCAACGAGAATAAGTAGTATGCTAAATCCATTGCTTCTCATCAATTTAAACTGGTGATGGATACACATATCATAATTCTTATTCCTATTTCATCGAGGTGATTTAATCCCCTCCTTCGGAGTTTGTTCAGGAGGAATAAATTCTTGGTTTCAAGTTTTTTGTCTTGTCTCCCGGTGTTCTAAGCTCTCTCAATTTTCTCATCGTGAAGATCCATCTAAATTGTTGCAAGGCTTCAATCTTATTCTTTTCATCCTTCACTTCTCATCCTTTTGTTACCAGAGTTCTTCATGTTGGTTCATCATGCATGATTTAATTCATTCTTCAAGTGTTCATCAAGATTCTTGTTGGAGGAGCTCAAGTATTCTTCATCTTGCATTCCAAAGTGCAATTCTTTCTAAATTTTCTTTTGAGATGGTCTTATGTCATTCTTAACAATTTCCTTCATGTGTCATGATTCACAAGTTATCAAGAAGGAGATATTTAAACCCATCATTTCTATTTCTTGAGGAGATCCTTGCAACCCCTCAATTTATTCGTTGGAGTAATCTTGGGTTGTATCTCACCTAAAAGCTTTCCCTAAGGATTGTTGCTATTTATGGTGCTTATAAATAACCCAAGTTTTTCATTTATCCTCTCGGTGAAAGAAGTTCTTTGTCTCCTTGTTGATCTCAATCGAAACAATTGTTTTCCATTAGTGGTTGGTTGTCACCTCATAATTTTGAGATGTTTTCCATAAGGCCACATCAAGCTTATTCTTTTCGTTGTTGAATTTCCAACAACTCTATTCAATCCATCTTTGTAAGGATGCTCTTTCAAATTCAATCGTGGGAGAAGTTTTCATTTTCTTCTTCGTTCTTTTCTTTCATTGATCTAGCTTCTATTCGTTCTTTCCGGTGGCATTGTGATATTGCTCTCATTGACCATCATCTCATTTTGTCAAGATCATGTTCTTTCCTTGATTGTCCATTTAACTGGAGTGTTGTGTCCTCTTTTCAAGTTCCCTCATCTTTTCATGTTTTGCCTCTCTTTTTAACCTGAGTGATGTCTGGAATCTTTCTTACCCCTTGTGCCATTCTTTTAATTGTTTGGAGGCAGTGTGTTGTTGATTTCATCAAGTATCATTCCATCTTATCAAGTTCGTGTTCAATTCCTTCCATTTTCATTTGGAATGCTATCCAAATTATTTCGTTCTTATTCATTCTCCATCTTGTTTTAACCGGAGTGGTTTCAATGTCTTTCTTGTCACCTAAGCTCTTCATTATCGCCGGTGTCACTTGTTCCTCTTTGCTAATGGACTGTTTGTAATCTCGTTCATCTCCATTGTATTCTTTCTTTCAATTTGTTCAACCTCTCAGGTTCGTGGTTTCACTTGTTTGTCGGAGAAGCAACTTTGTTTTACCTCTTCCTTTTCCGTTTTCTCTCCGGTGCCATCTCTAGGATCTCGGGTCGAGATCCTCTGTTAGTGTGGGAGAGTTGTGATGCCCCAAGATCGAAGCTCCAGAAGACTTCCAGCTATTCCGGGTTTTGCCGTGTGTTTCTTTTTGCTTGCTTCATTTTATTTGTGCTTTGCATCATGTCATCATGCTTCATCTCATTTTTTTTGCAACTCAATAAATAAATTGTGTGGATCTTTGATCCATTTAAATCGAGGGAATTCTCTGATGATTTCTCTTTATAACATATACTCCTATTATTTATGGAGCTATTATAAAATATTCCATTGCTTTGGAATCACCAAAACACACTTGCAAAATTTCCATGACTTTTCTATGTGAAGTTTCTACTCCCAAACCTTGCCAACAATTCTTATCCATTTTATCGAGGTTCCTCCAAAAATCCGAACATTTTTGGACACTTCGAAAACCTAGTCCTAGTTCATACCCATTTGAATAAAATTCAAATGAGTCCGAATTTGAATCTTTCAATGATGCCTCTTTTCTATTTTTCTTGGAACCAGAGCATTTTTGCGAGTCCGGGAAAATTATCCCCATGCCCAAATTCCACCTCTACCTTCTCCTTCTTTTCCTTCTCTTTTCTGTTTTATTATTATTTATTTACTTGCGAGGGAGAGAGAGCCCCAGCCAGGCCGGCCCTTTTGCATTATGGCCAAGGCCCATCCACTCCTACTCCTAATCCTAGGCCCATCCCCCTCTCCTTAACCAAGCTACCAGATCTGTCAGAGATATTGACCATGGGTACCCTCAGTGACCACCCTTGGTATTTCAAGACAAATTATATGTGACGCCCGAAGACCGACGTCCCAGAAGATTCCAGATGTTCCGGGTTCTCCTGTGTGTTTCATTTGTGATTGCTCTATTTTTTTTTGCATTGCATCATATCATCATGCCATCATGTCAAATCTTTTGCATCTCAACTAAATAAATTGCATAGATCTTTTGATCTATTTAAATCGAGGGAAGAGTGTCTTCTCTTTATAACATATCCTCCTAGTATATTGGAGCTATTATTAAATTATTCCATTTGTTGGAAGTAACCATAACACACTTGCATATATTCCCCATGCCTTTTCTACTTCAAGTTTCTCCATCTAAACCTTGTCTATAATTCTTTTCCGTTGTATCGAGGTTCCTCCAAAAATTCGAACATTTTTGGACACTTCAAAAATCAAGTCTTAGTTCAAATCCATTTGAATTAAATCCATATGGGTTTGAATTCAACTTCACACTCGTGCCCACATCTATTTTTCCTGGATCAAGATCATTTTTATGAGTCCAGAAAAATTATGTGCATGCCTAAATTCTTCCCCTAACCTTTTCCTTTCCTCTTCTTTTATTTTTTTATTATCTGCTTTGTTTTAATAGAAGAAGAAGAGCAGCCAGGCCCAGCCGCTCCATCAGGCCCAACCGCCTCCTATCCTTAGCCGGCCCAAGGCCCAGTCCTCCAGCGCAGCTAACCCTAGCCCGACCGTACGCCATCTCTCTCTCGCTCGACCCCCTGCTTCTCTCCCTCACATCGCCGCTCGCTCCCTTCTCTCCCTCAGCGCCGCTAGCCTCGATCCTCTCTCCCTTCTCCCGATCTCCCTCTCCCCTCGTCAGTTCTCCCTTCCCCGATCTCGCAACCAGCCCGCCGCCTCGCGCCGGCCCCCGGCGCGCCAAGCACCGAGCGCCGTGCCTCCCTCCGGCCTCCTCCTCGCCTCGCCGCCTCTCTGGCCCAGCGCCCCGCGCCATTCGCCGCCTCGCCGTCCAGGTTCGACGTCGCGCCGCCGCGTCCTCCCCTCGTCTGCGCGTGCGTGCGGGCGCACGAGGCCGCCGCCCCGCATGAGCCGAGGGCCCAGTCCAGCGCCCCTCGTAGCTCCTCGAGCCGGCCTCGCCGCGGCCATCCTCCCTCCAGCGCCGGTGTCGCCCCGAGCAGCCTCCGCGCCTCTTCCTCCACGCCTGCAGCCACCTCCGCCAAGGCCGCAACCCATCTCCTTTTTGTTGCTGGTGTTGTTTATCCCAAGACCTCGGAGGTCAAGTACCGCGACGACTGGATCCGCCAAGTTCCTCTTCATGTACGACTACCTCCGATGTTGTTTTTGACAAGTACCACGACGCATGCTTCGAGCCCTCGGATCCATCAAGTTCGACTACCACACGTGTATGACTACTACATGAACGAGTACCACGACGACCGTTGTTCGCCAAGTACCCCTATGGCAAGTACCACGACGACCCGCCAAGTACCTCGACGCTCGACGCCCGAACGACTACCTCCGGTGAATAAACGAGTACCACTACGCTCGGCGATACGACAAGTACCCCTACCGATGACCGGAATGACTACTTCTCTCTACGAACGTGTACCCCGACCCGCGAGAACGACTACTTCCTCTACGATTTTGAGCCGCCCCGAAACGCACGTTCCGAAGGTATAACCCCGAGACGATGACCCGTGGACGAATGCTTGTGGTTGTATGAGATGTTTTCCCTTGTGTGCACCGTGCCCGTTTCGTCTTTTGTCATGCTCCTCAGTTGCCTCGTCGCCGACTCGTGGGAACCCGGTGACGGGATCACCCCCAATTTTCTTCTTGCATGACACGCTCTCCGTCATCTTTTGCTCCGGTCTCTCAACGAGTTACCGGAAGCGAGATGTTGCCGTTGCATCATTTTCGGATCGTTGCCGTGGCACCTTTTCTTTCCACCACGGTGACAAATACTCCTTATCATCTTCATGTCAACTTTTAATAAAAATTGCATTAAACTTGATCATGTCATCCGCATCATGTTAACAACATTTAAAATGTGTGAATTGTTGTTTGCTTAAAATTACTAAACTTGCACATGGGGATTTCCGAAATTGTTGTTTGTTGTTCCGGCCTCATTTAAACTTGCCTAGATAGGTAGTTTACTTTTGATTCACCTCTTGCTATGTTAAAAACATTTAATCTTGTCTTGTAAATAAACGAGAGTCAACTAAATAAATAACATGTGGTGTTTCATCAATATGCAATATTGAGTTCCACTTAACTTGTAGTTTTGTTTGTGCACATTGCCATGCCATGCATAATTAAACCGGACATGCATCATACTTGGATGTGCATCGTATACCATGTTTATGATTGTGAGTTTACCGTGTTGCTTGTTTCTTTCTGGTTTGCTTCCCTCGTTAGCTTCGGGTTCGTTCCGGAGTTGTGAGTTTCTGTTCGACTACTTCATGGAACCGTTCTTCTTCCTTGCGGAATCCTAGGCAAGATGATCATACCCTTGGATACCTTTACTACCATTGCCATGCTTAGTTGTCTCGATGCTATCGTTACATGTCGCGCTACCCATCGTTTATGTCAGCCTCTCCTTGTTGCCATGAAACCTCTAACCTTTGAAACCTTCCTAGCAAAACCATTGTTTGGCTATGTTACCCGCTTGCTCAGCCCCTCTTGTAGCGTTGTTAGTTGCAGGTGAAGATGAAGATCGTTCCAGGTGGGAACTTGTTGTTGGAATATCACAATATCTATTATTATTATTAACACACCTATATACTGGGCATGGGTGGAAGGTTTGGCCTTTTGCTCGGTGTTTTGTTCCACTCATGCCAGCTTAGGCGCCGATAAACCAGCATTATGTTCCTTGATTTTGCGTTCCTTACACGATGGGTGGATGGGGACCCCTTGACAGTTCGTCTTTGAATAAAACTCCTCCAGCAAGGCCCAACATTGGTTTTAATTTGCCTCATAATAACAACTTAATTAATTAATTAAATTTGCATAGGGGGTCGCGTCCCCGGGTATTCTTTCAACATAGTAGGGGGGCTAGTGCTGATAGTGTTGGTCCCAAACGGGCGGACTGCGGGAACCACCACGGGGAAACTCGAGGATTGGTTCCTGTAGGATGTCCCATCCGGTCGTGGCCTGAGACGAGATACGCGCGGCTACTATCAGGGTGTCGGCACGCCGGGAGGTCTTGCTGGACTTGTTTTACCATTGTCGAAATGTCTTGTGCACCGGGATGCCGAGCCTGATCGGATTTCCCTAAGATAAGGGGTGATGATATTATATTTATCACTTCAGCTAATCGTGAGAGCTTGTGATGGGCTAAGTTGGGACACCCCTGCAGGGTTATGATCTTTCGAAAGCCGTGCCCGCGGTTATGTGGAAGATTGGAATTTGTTAATGTCCGGTTGTAGAAAACTTGACAGAGGATCCGAAGTAAAACATACAATTGTGTGAGTAACCGTGACTGTCTCTTTTCACTTTGAGAAGAGAACACGGTGGGGTTATGTTTGACTCGTAGGTAGTTCAGGAACTTTAGCGATCACTACTAGTTTGCGACCGTTTGCGTAGATGCTCATCTTATTCTTGTACTCGTAAGCTAGCCACCATATTATGCTTAGTCGCTGCTGCAACCTCACCACTTACCTCTTCCTACCCATAAAGCTTTGCTAGTCTTGGTACCCATGGTTATGGGATTGCTGAGTCCTCGTGGCTCATAGATACTACAACACCAGATGCAGGTTCAGCCGAGAATGATGCAGGAGCTGGTTCAAGTACTTCACTGGAAGCTCGATGAAGAGAGTGGCCGTATGCTTGTGACGTTTCAGCGATCAGTAGTGGTTTCTACTAGGGGCGATTCGGACCTGTGGCTTTATGGTTTGGTATCTTTCTTTTGTATCTTCGCCCGTCGTCGGGTTGTGATGTTTTGGATGATGTTCGCTTATGTAATGTATTTTGTGACGTGGCGAGTGTAAGCCAACTATCCTTTTGCAATTTCATCCCTATTTTTACATGAGTCGTGCAAAGATACCAAACTTGAGATCATTCCAGAATGGGCTTATACCTTTAAGTCGTGCCTCGACACGTAGGAGGTATAGTCCCATCCTGGGCATTACAAGTTGGTAATCAGAGCCTTCTCCGACCTAGAAGCCCCCACTGATTGATCGAATCATTGACGGTTGAGTCTAGGCACACACTTGAAAATGTTTTGAGTCCTATATATATATATATCGGAGAGTAGGATTTCTTTTGCTCCTCATCTCTTTTCGCTCTGGTGAGGACTCCTGACGATTACTCTTGTCTCTTCTACTCTCAAAAATTCACCAATTTTTTTTAGGATCTCACGAGTATTGTTTGGATTGTTCCGATGTCTTTGTGACGAGAACAGTGTTCTCGATGCCTCCTGTCATTTAGGGGTTGTGGCAGTGTCCCGGGGAGTTGAGCTCCGAGGTGTTGTCGTCACAAATATATCGCAGCAGTTCTGGAATACTTAAGACGGCCGACATCGAAAACTCTCCTATGCGGTTAGTGGCAAGATAACCCCGACATCACCCAGTACTGGGGAGGTAGTTCGGGAGTATTGCCATAGCTTGTATAGTGGATGCGTTTCGAAGGTCCGAGGTAAACGGTTTCCAGAAATAACTGGTTATGTGTTGAAGGATGGATACAGCTGGATGTAGGATTAGAGTTGAGTGCGCGATGCTTCCCCTGTATCCCCAACACCTGATTGCATAACTGGAAACTTTCGGAAATTAATAGGTGGGTTCATCTAGTAGCTAGTAGGCACTCTTCCAACGAATGCATGATATGAAGTTTGGGGTTCTACATTGAGTGAAGTGGTTTTATGGGCTTGTTCCGATCGGGAGTTGCATCTTAAAGGGTCCTTGGCTATGCTGATCCAGGGATTACAAAACCCTTTTGTAACACGTTCCATGAGCTCTCAGCACGAATATGTCGAACGAAGCTTCTATCTTGTATTTGTTCTATCTGCTCCTTGTTGCTTTTATTTTCCTTTTTCTTCTCCCAAGTGGCTTCTCGACAAGTTGATGTACCTGCGAAATTCATTCGTTCAATTCTCTGTTTGAATGATATTGTGAAGATTATGTTGCAACATATCTATCCGTTGTTTTTGTCTTGATTCTGGTATTCGAGTTGCTTCAATGTCAAGTGTTGATTCCATACATTTTCTTAATCGGTGTTCTCATATTTCTATGGGAGTGCTAATTCTTCTTGATCATCGAGATTGTCATGTTAAATTCTTTTCAACCGGTGTCCTTTTTGTTCGTCTCAAGTTGTCTTTGTTTTCCCCACCCTCCCACCCTTTTTCTTTATGGAGCCAGCAATTCTCAAATGAAGTATCCATTTTATTCATGTGATATTTCTTCATTCTTTTCCTTCAATGTTCTTATCCGGTGATTTATCGTGAAGATGCTCAAGAGCTTCAAGTTTTTCATTCTTTGTTCTCGTTTTCTTCTCCGGTGGATTTAATTCAAGCTTCGGTGTTCATTATATCCTTCCTCTTGTTTCACATGTTTTCCCATGTTGAAATTTATTATCCAAAGTCTCTATTATTCATTCAACTCTCCTATTCTTATCCGGAGCGTTGAAGATATCTCAGAAGATTCATAATTCCATTCTTAATCCGTTCAAACTATTTTGAGATTGATATCTCATCCAAGCCATTTAATTTAACCGGTGCAATATCTCTTAAGCAATCTTTTCAACGGTGATTTCTTTAGTGGGCCCTAACCCACAGGTCTTTTTCCAGGATCTTACCTAACTCTTCTAATTTTTCCGGAGTTATTCTAAGATTATTTTCAAAGTGTGACGTAAGTATGAATCCCATCAGTCAGAATCCTTCTCTAGGACCGCTTTCAAATTCTTTTTCATCATTGGTTCAACCTTTTAATTCTTCATTACGGAGTGCCTATACAATTCAAGGTGGTGTATCTCATCGTCTTCTCAGATTTTGAAGACTCGAAGACGAGTTCCTGTTGAATCCTTATCCGTTCTTCCAAGATTCGTGGTTCTAGCTTCATGCCATCCTCATTATTGTTTTGATTGTGAGGAATTATTTTCATACCATCCAAAGCATTTCATGAATTCTTCCTATTGTGATCCTCCGAAGGCCATCATTTCAGAATATTTCTTCGTTCTCAGTTTTCAACTTGTCCTCCAAATATTCTTCATTGATGCCTCTTCGTTCGTCTCCCTATTCTCACGGTGGCTCGTTCAAGATTACTCTTTCGTGTTATCATTTTAATTCACTCGTTCTTGTCATAATCCGACCGGTGGTTCGTTGAAGATTTATCCAAGGTTGTACTAGATCTCTCTTTAATTCTTCCCAACGAGAATAAGTAGGATGCCAAATCCGTTTGCTTGTCATCAATTTAATTTGGTGAAGGAGATGCATAACATAAATCTTATTCTAGTTTCTTCCAAGAGGTTAATCCCTTCCTTCGGAGTTTGTTCAGAAGGAATATATCCTTGGATCTAAGTTGTTCGTCTTGTTCCCCGGTGTTCTAAGCTCTCTCAATTATCTTGTCACGGAGCTCTATCTGAATTCATCGCAGGCCTTGAATCTTATTCTTTTCATCTTTCACTTCTCATGCTTTCATTACCGGAGTTCTCATGGTGGTTCATCATCAATTAATCCATCCTCGAAGTTTTCATCAAGATTCTTGTTGGAACTCAAGCATTCTTCTTCATGCATTCCAATTGCAATCCTTTCTACCTTATCTTTTGAGGTGGTGGTATGCCATTTTGACAATTTTCCTTCATGTTTCATGATTCACAAGTTGTCAGGAATGGGATATTTAAACCCATCATTTTCCTTGTTCAGGAGATCTTTTCAACCCTTTAATTATTCGTTGGAGTCATCTTGGGTTATAATTCACCTAAAAACTTTCCCTAAGGATTGTTGCTATTATGGTGCTTATAAATGACCCAAGTTCTTCATTTATCCTTCTGGTGAAATAAGTTTATCGTCTCCTTGTTGATCTCAATCCAAGCAATTCGTTTCTGTTAGTGGCTGGTTGTCACCTTTTAATTTTAAGATGTTTTCCATAAGCCCACATCAAGCTTATTCATTTCGTGTTGATTTTTCCATCAACCCCATTCAACCCTTCTTTGTAAGGAGGATTTCCTAATTCATACATGGGAGAAGTTGTCATTTTTCTTCTCCATTCAATTCTTTCATTGATTTATATGGTATTCTTTCATTCCGGAGGCATTGTGATGTTGCTCTCTCCAAACCACCATATCGTTTTTTCGAGATCATGTTCTTTCCCTTGCTTATCATTTAACCGGAGTGTTGTATTCTCCATTCTAGTTCTCTCATCTTATCAAGTTTGCCTCTCTTTTCAACCGGAGTGCTGTCTGAATCTTTCTTACCCCTGTGCCATTCTTTTAATTGTTCCGGAGGCTGTGTGTTGTTGATTTCTTCAAGTATCATTCCATCTCCTCAAGTTCTTGTTAATTCCTTCCATTTTCAGTCGGAGTGCTGTCCGAATTCTGTCATTCATTTTCCTTGGCTATACCGTTGCGGTTTCATATTCTTCTGGTTCATGAGATCTTGTTTCATGCCTTTCAACCTACAAGGTTCTCATAATGTTCCTTGTTCCTCATTTTACCGGAGTGCTCTTAACTTCGTTCATCTCTGTTGTATTCTTCTTTAAATTTGTTCAACCTCTCAAGGTTCGTGGTTTCACTCGTCTGCCAAAGAAGCAACTTTGTTTTACCTCTTCCTCTTCCGTTTTTTTACCCGGTGCTATCTCTAGGATCTCGGGTCGAGATCCTCTGTTACTGTGGGAGAGTTGTGACGCCCGAAGACCGACGTCCCAGAAGATTCTAGATGTTCTGGGTTCTCCCGTGTGTTTCATTTGTGATTGCTCAATTTATTTTTTTGCATTGCATCATATCATCATGCCATCATGTCAAATCTTTTGCATCTCAACTAAATAAATTGCATAGATCTTTTGATCTATTTAAATCGAGGGAAGAGTGTCTTCTCTTTATAACATATCCTCCTAGTATATTGGAGCTATTATTAAATTATTCCATTTGTTGGAAGTAACCATAACACACCTGCATATATTCCCCATGCCTTTTCTACTTCAAGTTTCTCCATCTAAACCTTGTCTATAATTCTTTTCCGTTGTATCGAGGTTCCTCCAAAAATTCGAACATTTTTGGACACTTCAAAAATCAAGTCTTAGTTCAAATCCATTTGAATTAAATCCATATGGGTTTGAATTCAACTTCACACTCGTGCCCACATCTATTTTTCCTGGATCAAGATCATTTTTATGAGTCCAGAAAAATTATGTGCATGCCTAAATTCTCCCCCTAACCTTTTCCTTTCCTCTTCTTTTATTTTTTTGTTATCTGCTTCGTTTTAATAGAAGAAGAAGAGCAGCCAGGCCAGCCGCCGGGCTGCGGCCAGGCCCAGCCGCTCCATCAGGCCCAACCGCCTCCTATCCTAAGCCGACCCAAGGCCCAGTCCTCCAGCGCAGCTAACCCTAGCCCGACCGTCTGCCATCTCTCTCTCGCTCGACTCCCTGCTTCTCTCCCTCACGGCGCCGCTCGCTTCCTTCTCTCCCTCAGCGCCGCTAGCCTCGATCCCCTCTCCCTTCTCTCGATCTCCCTCTCCCCTCGTCAGTTCTCCCTTCCGCGATCTGGCAACCAGCCCGCCGCCTCGCGCCGGCCCCCGGCGCGCCAAGCACCGAGCGCCACGCCTCCCTCTGGTCTCCTCCTCGCCTCGCCGCCTCTCTGGCCCAGCGCCCCGCGCCATTCCCCGTCTTGCCGTCCAGGTTCGACGTCGCGCCGCCGCGTCCTCCCCTCGTCTGCGCATGCGTGCGGGCGCACGAGGCCGCCGCCCCGCGTGAGCCGAGGGCCCAGTCCAGCGCCCCTCGCAGCTCCTCGGGCCGGCCTCGCTGCGGCCATCCTCCCTCCAGCGCTGGCGTCGCCCCGAGCAGCCTCCGCGCCTCTTCCTCCGCGCCTGCAACCACCTCCGCCAAGGCCGCAGCCCATCTCCTTTTTGTTGCTGGTGTTGTTTATCCCAGGACCTCGGAGGTCAAGTACCGCGACGACTGGATCCGCCAAGTTCCTCTTCATGTACGACTACCTCCGATGTTGTTTTTGACAAGTACCACGACGCATGCTTCGAGCCCTCGGATCCATCAAGTTCGACTACCACACGTGTACGACTACTACATGAACGAGTACCACGACGACCGTTGTTCGCCAAGTACCCCTATGGCAAGTACCACGACAACCCGCCAAGTACCTCGACGCTCGACGCCCGAACGACTACCTTCGGTGAATAAATGAGTACCACTACGCTCGGTGATACGACAAGTACCCCTACCGATGACCGGAACTACTACTTCCCTCTACGAACGTGTACCCCGACCCGCGAGAACGACTACTTCCTCTACGATTTCGAGCCGCCCCGAAACGCACGTTCCAAAGGTATAACCCCGAGACGATGACCCGTGGACGAATGCTTGTGGTTGTATGAGATGTTTTCCCTTGTGTGCATCGTGCCCGTTTTGTCTTTTGTCATGCTCCTCGGTTGCCTCGTCGCCGACTCGTGGGAACCCGGTGACGGGATCACCCCCAATTTTCTTCTTGCATGACACGCTCTCCGTCATCTTTTGCACCGGTCTCTCAACGAGTTACCGGAACCGAGATGTTGCCGTTGCATCATTTTCTGATCGTTGCCGTGGCACCTTTTCTTTCCACCACGGTGACAAATACTCCTTATCATCTTCATGTCAACTTTTAATAAAAATTGCATAAAACTTGATCATGTCATCCGCATGATGTTAACAACATTTAAAATGTGTGAATAGTTGTTTGCTTAAAATTACTAAACTTGCACATGGGGATTTCCGGAATTGTTGTTTGTTGTTCCGGCCTCATTTAAACTTGCCTAGATAGGTAGTTTATTTTTGATTCACCTCTTGCTATGTTAAAAACATTTAATCTTGTCTGGTAAATAAACGAGAGTCAACTAAATAAATAACATGTGGTGTTTCGTCAATATGCAACTCGTTGCATATTGAGCTCCACTTAACTTGTAGTTTTGTTTGTGCACATTGCCATGCCATGCATAATTAAACCGGACATGCATCATACTTGGATGTGCATCGTATGCCATGTTTATGATTGTGAGTTTACCGTGTTGCTTGTTTCTTTCCGGTTTGCTTCCCTCGTTAGCTTCGGGTTTGTTCCGGAGTTGTGAGTTTCTGTTCGACTACTTCATGGAACCGTTCTTCTGCCTTGCGGAATTCCAGGCAAGATGATCATACCCTTGGATACCTTTACTACCATTGCCATGCTTAGTTGTCTCGATGCTATCGTTACATGTCGCGCTACCCATCTTTTATGTCAGCCTCTCCTTGTTGCCATGAAACCTCTAACCTTTGAAACCTTCCTAGCAAAACCATTATTTGGCTATGTTGCCCACTTGCTCGGCCCCTCTTATAGCGTTGTTAGTTGCAGGTGAAGATGAAGATCGTTCCAGGTGGGAACTTGTTGTTGGAATATCACAATATCTATTATTATTATTAACACACCTATATACTGGGCATGGGTGGAAGGCTTGGCCTTTTGCTCGGTGTTTTGTTCCACTCATGCCACCTTACGCGCCGATAAACTGGCATTATGTTCCTTGATTTTGCGTTCCTTACACGATGGGTGGATGGGGACCCCTTGACAGTTCGTCTTTGAAAAAAATTCCTCCAGCAAGGCCCAACATTGGTTTTAATTTGCCTCATAATAACAACTTAATTAATTAATTAAATTTGCATAGGGGGTCGCGTCCCCGGGTATTCTTTGTACATAGCAGGGGGGGCCAGTGCTGATGGTGTTGGTCCCAAACGGGCGGACTGCGGGAACCACCACGGGGAAACTCGAGGATTAGTTCCTGTAGGATGTCCCATCCGGTCGTGGCCTGAGACGAGATACGCGCGGCTACTATCAGGGTGTCGGCACGCCGGGAGGTCTTGCTGGACTTGTTTTACCATTGTCAAAATGTCTTGTGCACCGGGATGCCGAGCCTGATCGGATTTCCCTAAGATAAGGGTTGATGATATTATATTTATCACTTCAGCTAATCGTGAGAGCTTGTGATGGGCTAAGTTGGGACACCCCTGCAGGGTTATGATATTTCGAAAGCCGTGCCCGCGGTTATGTGGCAGATTAGAATTTGTTAATGTCCGGTTGTAGAAAACTTGACAGAGGATCCGAAGTAAAACACACAACTGTGTGAGTAACCGTGACTGTCTCTTTTCACTTTGAGAAGAGAACACGGTGGGGTTATGTTTGACTCGTAGGTAGTTCAGGATCTTTAGCGATCACTACTAGTTTGCGACCGTTTGCGTAGATGCTCATCTTATTCTTGCACTCGTAAGCTAGCCACCATATTATGCTTAGTCGCTGTTGCAACCTCACCACTTACCTCTTCCTACCCATAAAGCTTTGCTAGTCTTGGTACCCATGGTTATGGGATTGCTGAGTCCTCGTGGCTCACAGATACTTCAACACCAGATGCAGGTTCAGCCGAGAATGATGCAGGAGCTGGTTCAAGTACTTCACTGGAAGCTTGATGAAGAGAGTGGCCGTATGCTTGTGACGTTTCGGCGATCAGTAGTGGTTTCTACTAGGGGCGATTCGGACCTGTGGCTTTATGTTTTGGTATCTTTCTTTTGTATCTTCGCCCGTAGTCGGGTTGTGATGTTTTGGATGATGTTTGCTTATGTAATGTATTATGTGACGTGGCGAGTGTAAGCCAACTATCCTTTTGCAATTTCATCCCTATTTTTACATGAGTCATGCAAAGATACCAAACTTGAGATCATTCCAGAATGGGCTTATACCTTTAAGTCATGCCTCGACACGTAGGAGGTATAGTCCCATCCTGGGCATTACATTATAGCAGCCAGCTCTACCCCGGCCGTTTGCTCATCGGGCCGCCTCCTAGGGTAGCTTGCCCTAGGAGCTGACTGCCAGCAGGCGGCAGGGACCCAACACGCGGCGGCACCAACACCAACAGCTAGCAGGCGGTCCCACGTCCCTCCCTCAGGATACGTGTTGGGGGACCCCCACGCAGCTGAGACGTGGCTACAGATGGACATGTCCTTAGAGAACCTATAAGGGCGTGGCTACAGTGAACGTGTACCTTATGAATATCCCCTAAGCGACGGGTCATTGTAGCCACGCTGCTCATGACCAAGCATTGGTCAGAGGAGGCCACGATCCCACTACTCACAGACGGCAGGGCCAGCAGGCGGCTGGCCCCATTGGCCAGTGAGTAGGTCATAAATGAGCTGCCCCTGGCAGACGGCCAGGGGAGACAGCCGCCTGGTAGCAGGCGGCGTATCCCGCCCTAGAAGTCCGAACCTCATCAACACGACAAGACAGGGCGTGGCGGCAGTGTACGGCAGGAGACGGCGACACTGTAGCCACTTCCCTCCTGACGAGGCTGTCGTGGGCCCGCAGGCTACAGTGAAAGACAATCACGTGGGCCCGCAGGCGGCTGGCCCCAGTAGGCAGGCGACAAGGTCGGCGCCGGAAGAGACTGACGGCTGTGAGCCATGCTGTCGAGATTACCATTGTACCCCTGTGGGGTAGGCCTATATGAACCCCCCAGGGTCCTCCATAAGGAGGGGTTAGAAGGTTGAAAGATTGACCCCTAGGAAGAAGATAGAGAGGGGGAGGAATGAACCCTAGCGATTGATGGCTTCTCGCCCCTCGTTGGTTACCCCAAGTGGAAGGTTTGAGATGTAGCGTAGCAGCAAGTTTCCCTTGGCAAAGATACCAAGGATCGAATCCCGTGAGACTCCGAGGGTCGACAAGAAGGTGTCAACGGCGCCAGAAACTTAGCGGTTGACAGGACCTGCACACAGATACAAATAACTTTGCTCCCAACGAGTAAAGAGAGGTTGTCAATCCCTCCGGCCTTGTCGTTTACAAAGGATCAAACACAAGAGATAATAATGATATGTATGACTGCAACTAGGAAATAAGAACAAGAAGTAAATAGCGGGTGCGATCAATGGTGGTAATATGGACCGGGGTCCCATGATGTTCACTAGTGATGTCTCTCTCCCAAAAGACGATAAAACAGCAAAGCGAGGTAAACAAATTACAGCTGGGCAATTGACAGGATTATGTGCGCAAACCAATGCTAACTATGCTATAAAGAAAGGTAGAGGCTCAAAAGCATGGGCGGTACGGCAAGGCAAGTGGACCGAAATCCATCTGCATCTACTACTAATCATCCACCTTGAGATATCTATCCAGAACATCTTGCTGGTATTAAGTTGCGAGTCCCACCCAAAGTGTAAATTCAAAGCAACAGACAACTGCATTAAAAGAACTTTGCGTAAAGTAAACAATCCTTGCACTCGCAAGTACAAGCACCGTTGTTTTCCCCCTTGTGGCAACATCACATCCCCTAGACTCATGTTTCTGTCACTCAAACTAGTCATCAAGGGGCATGAACCCACAATCAAGCATAACGTTCCCTCTTGGAGTTACTACCTACTACTCGGCCAAAGCAATAAACAGCAACGGAGAACATGCAAGAATTACTCAAGAACATAAATATAAAAGAGGTGAATCAAATATATTACTCACACACAATCTGAACATAATCTCATAATCCATCGAATCCCAGCAAACTCAGCAGAGCAACAACATAAAGATTACATATGTGCCTCGATCATGTAGGGCAGCTCACGAGGTCTAAACCATGAAGAACAAAGAGGGGAGGAGAACATCACATAGCTACTGGTCATGGACCCATGGTCCAAGGTGGACTACTCACGACTCATCCGAGAAGCGTCCATGGTGGTGGAGAAGCTCCCGGTGGTGGTTCTCCCCTCCGGCAGGGTGCCGGGAGGAGTTCTCCTGGTGCTCCCGATCTTGGAAGCGCGGTGGCGGCAGAACAGAGGCGAGATCGCAAAAAAGGGTTCCGTCCTCGAGGGTTTCGGGACGCGAGGAATATATATGCGAAGGGGGGGTCACCAGAGGCGGAGAGGGGGCCCCAGGCGCCCCCCCAGGGCGGCCAGGGGTGGGGCCGCCCCGGGTGGCCGCCTGGGCCACCCCAGGATCCCCTCTGGCCCTGCTTTGGTTTTTCTTGAAGCTCCCGTTACGCTGATTTTTCCTGTATTTTTCCCGGAATTTTGAGAGCACTTTTAATATGGGGGAAACCTGAAATAGAAAAACAGTAGAAAATAGGAACTGGCACTGTGGTGCACTGAGTTAATAGGTTAGTCCAAATATGATCAAAAGTGTATGGAAGTGCATAAATATCATAGCAATATCACACAAAAGAGGCATGGAGCAAGCAGAAATTATAGATACGTTTTGGACGTATCAACATCCCCAAGCTTAATTCCTGCTCGTCCTCGAGTAGGTAAATGATAACAAGCATGATTTCTGTGGTGACATGCTATCAACCATATAAGAACTTTTAAGTAAAGCAATCAAGGCATGTAATTCAATTCAAGTCATAACAAGCAAGAGTCTATATTAGCATTGTAACAAGCAAGATAAGAAAATAAAGGTGCAAGAGCTCTCGCTGTCTGTGACTCGAATGTCTCCAAATGGTGTTTGCGTGCAAGAAAGGGGATAGGGATATATGAGAGAGTAAAACATAGTTTTTGTATTGTTGAGAACTTAATCTACTAAAGTTTCACACTTGGTCTTCTTTGGAATCTTATCTTGACTCATCCCCAGACTGTCAGCCAGGTACAAGTCAAAATGATCCACTCCCTTTCGATATTTTGAGCACTCATGCAATGGATGAGCGTAAGCAAGAAAGTTGACACTTAGGGTGGCAAAGAGAGAAAAATGATGAAGGGGGAAGACAAAAAAGGTGTGAAAGGCTCACATCAATGAGGACAATCATAGGCGAGAGAAAGCCAAATGATAGATATGATGTGAGGAGTAGGGATTGCCATGCAACGGATGCACATATGAGCTAAGGTAAGCTCTCCAATGGAACTAGTGGGGGTGCATCCAACTTGCTTGCTCAAGAAGACCTAGAGCTCTTTTGAGGAGGCTCATCATTGGAATATACAAGCCAAGTTCTATAGTGTGAAGGTCCCCACATAGCTATATGCATGAATGATAATCTCTATGGAGTACAAGGTATAAGATGGAGTACGAGTGTGGATCTCTCAAAAGGAATAGTAGTGTGCCCCCTTCTCTCTTTTTATTTCTTTTTCTTTCTTTTTTCTATTTTTTATTTTTTTGTGGCCTCAATGGCTCTTTCTATTTAACTCTCATTTGTCCTCTTTGGGATCTTTCGATTTTGTCCTCTTTGGGATCTTTTCCTCACTTTAGGGGCAACACTCTATTTATTACAAGAAGTATAGAAGATCTTTCACACTTTACAAAAGTACTCAACATAAAGAAAATGAAACTATCATGATGTATGCAAATGTATGCCTCTGCCAGTGTAGCAGGATATGCAATGATACTAGCGCATCATGTAGCAATTATTAGGGCAAGGCCCAACTAGCATGCGGCTCATCGATCAAGCAAAAAGCATGTATGACATGAAGATCAAGTCATGAGAAGATGGATGTTGCATGGCAATGTATCTCGGAAAGGCTATGGAAATGCCTTAATAGGTATGTATGGTGGCTGTTTTGAGGAAGGATATAATGAGGCTTATGATGACAGAGCGTATCGTGCCAAGGATTTGGATGCACCGGCGAAGTATGCGCCAACTCTCGAGGTGAGAAAGGGAAATGCACGGTACCGAAGAGGCTAGAAAAATATGGCTAGGTGGAAGTGTCAACCTTCGAATACTCACATTAGTCCGAAGAACTCATGCACTTATTATCGGTAACTCTCAATCTAATTAGGAGGTTCACAAAGAGACAAGTACCCCGAGGAGGAGTGTATGGGGGTTTGGTTATCCTTGCGCATCCTCGACTCATGGTACGTGAGTGTACTCTAATATTCGATCCCTCCAAAGATTAGTGATCCATTTAGTAGCTAAAGTTCTCAACTATTTGTAGGTTTTTGAAAATAAACACGGATTGCCCAAAATACGACATCTATCACTAATAGGCTAAAGCTCTTGACACCAAAAGTTCAGACATTACTCATGGCAATACCTCAAAACTATTGCAAGTTACTACTAAAATTAAATAGCAACCTCAATTACCTACTTTAAGTTAAGACACACAACTCAGTGCAACAGGCAAAACTCTCTTAACAAGATAAACATTAAAACTCAAGAGAGTTCAGCAACCAACTAAACAAAAGCTCTTTAAAAAGAAAAGCATGAAAACTAAGAGCTAAACATGACAGCAGCTATGGAAAGACAAAGAACACGCACAACAAAGATAAGCATGAAAATCCTATGTTGTGTTCTATGTTGAAGTGGAGCGTGTTTCTCTCCCACACAAAGAAAGCTGGGTACTAACTTGTTATGAACAGCAAGCAAAGCTAAAGAAAACTTAAAAAGGAAACTAAGAGCGAGACGCTCCAAGCATAGCACATAACACATGAAGTAATAAGAATATAGTGGAACAAAAGACGAACTGATAATTGTTGATGGAGAAGGGGATGCATGGGGGCATCCCCAAGCTTAGACGCTTGAGTCTTCTTGAATATTTCTTGGGGGTGCACGGGGGCATCCCCAAGCTTGAGCGTTTGACCCTCCTGAATCTTTTTATCATCTTCCCTCGAACACTTGAGAACTCCCTTCATACATAACTCATCATAATCTGATTAGCGAGGTTAGTACCCATAATAAAATAACTTTTCCCTGCTGGAAATAAGGATAATCTTGAAGAGCTACTGTTTCTCAAGATTGCCAAAAGGTTTTTGCAAAGAAAAAGCAAGCTCAAGGTTTGCAAAACGAAGAAAAGGCAAAACAGGACAGAATCTGTGAAAAACAGACCAGCAGGTAGTAAATAATTTTTTCGGGGCACTTCTGCAACTCAAATCAAAAAACTCAGAACAAACGCCCGAAAGAAAATTGTATAGAGCACGCAGTCAAAACAATTCAGATCAAAAAGATGATCTGGTCATTTTATACGAATTTTTCTGTCCAAGGACAGAATCTGTTTTCTGGACTGCACGTCACAACTTTTGAACTTTCTTGCAATCGGAGGCTAAACTTGGCACAAAGCTGAAAAGAAAAGATACAATGATGATGCTACTATAGTAACAAACATCAAGACACAACAAAAGCAAAAAATAAATCCTAATTCGTTGTGGGCTGCCTCCCAAAAGCGCTTTCTTTTATGCCTTTAAGCTAGGCATGATGCAAAAAGAAAAAATCAACTTTTATCAAGAGTGAAAGAATTGCTAGCCCGTGTAACGGACTCAAAAGGCAACTTAATCTTCTTTCTAGGGAAGTGTTCCATTCCTTTATTGAGAGGGAATTGGAATTTTATATTCCCCTCTTTCATGTCAATGATAGCACCAACGGTGCGAAGAAAAGGACGTCCCAAAATAATTGGACATGAAGGTTCACATTCAATATCCATAATAGTAAAATCAACGGGAACATAATTGTCATTGACAATGATAAGAACATCGTCGATCTTCCCCAAAGGTTTCTTTACGGAAGAATCAACAAGACGAACACCAAAAGAACAAGGATCAAAAGGTTTCAATTTAAGCATATCATACATTCTTTTGGGCATAATGGAGGTACTAGCTCCAACATCACATAAAGCATAGCAAGAGAAGTTATTCAACTTAATTTTAATCATAGGATCCCAACCATCTTCTAGCTTTCTAGGTATGGAGGCTTCTACCCTAAGCTTCTCCTCCCTAGCTTTGATAAGAGCATTAGTGATATGCTCCGTGAAGGCAAGATTAAGTGTGCTAGTGTGGGGGTCTCTAGACATTTTGTGAAGAAAACTAATAACTTCAGAAAGGGTGCAATTATCAAAATCAAGGTCACTACTATCAAGTAAGGTGGTAGTGGTGTCCTTTAGGCTCACTTGTTTGGTAGCTTCTATGGTCATAGGAGTTTCTTCTACGGTTGAGGTCATAACATCACCATTAATAGGTCCAATGGGACTAGGAGTGCATTGGGTGCTAAGAGTTTGGATATCCTCAACGACTTGGATAGTAGCAACAGTGTGGTGGGTAGGAAGGCTCTTAATTCTATCTTCTTCCTTCTTTTCTCTAGCCCATCTCTCTTTAAGTTTAGCCATCATCCTAATGTTTTCATTAATTTGCACTTGAATAGCATTCATAGGAGTGGTCTTCCTCTCCTCAAGAGGAGAAGTTCTAATTTTAAGGAACTCTACCTCATGGGCTAAATTGTCTACCTTCGAAGAGAGATTATCTAGTTTGTCTAGTTTATCTTCTACCCTCTTATTGAAGGCTTTTTGGGTAGTGATGAAGTCTTTAAGCATAATCTCTAGTTCAGAAGTGGAGTTCTTGGTGCTAGGATAAGCATTGTTGTTCCCATAGGAATTAGAGGGGAACGGTCTAGGGTTGCTACCAAAATTACTCCTATAAGCATTGTTATTGAAATTGTTTCTAGAGATAAAGTTCACATCTACTTGATCTTGAGCAATCAAAGAATTTAAAGGAACATCATGAGGATCAATAGAAGATTGCTTGGAAAGTAGAGACATGATCAAGTCAACTTTTTCATTTAGGGAGGAAATCTCCTCGACAGAGTTTACCTTCCTACCTATTGGAGCGCGTTCGGTGTGCCATTGGGAATAATTGGTCATCATCTCATCGAGAAGCCTCATGGCAGCACCAAGTGTAGTTGACATAAAGGTTCCTCCCGCGGCCGAATCTAACAAGTTCCGCGAGGTAAAGTTCAAGCCTGCATAAAAAGTTTGGATAACCATCCAAGTAGTCAAACCATGAGTAGGGCAGTTCTTGACAACATATTTATGCGTTCCCAAGCTTGGGCAACGTGTTCATTATTCAATTGTTTAAAATTCATTATGTTACTCCTTAATTGGATAATTTTAGCAGGGGGATAGTACTTCCCAATAAAGGCATCCTTGCACTTGTCCCAAGAATCTATGCTATTCCTAGGCAAGGATTGAAACCAGATTTTAGCTCCTCCTCTCAAGGAGAAAGGAAAAAGCTTAAGCTTAACAATATCACCATCTACTTCTCGGTACTTTTGCATATCACAGAGTTCAACAAAATTATTTAAGTGCAAAGCAGCAGCATCTCCAGCATCGGAGAATTGATCTTTCATAACTAGGTTCAGTAAAGCAGGTTTAATCTCATAAGAGGGTGCCGAAGTGGCAGGTGTAGTAATAGGCTGATGGGCCTCTAACCCCTCGTTGGTTACCCCAAGTGGAAGGTGAAAGATGCAGTGTTGTGGAAGTGTTTTCCCTTAGCAAAGATGCCAAGGATCGAATCCCCAGAGACTCCTAGGTTCAACAAGTAGGTGTCAACTGCTAACGGCGCAATTAGCAATCAACGTGGACCTGCACACAGATACAAATAACTTTGCTCCCAACGAGTACAGAGAGGTTGTCAATCCCTCCGGCCGTGTAGTTCACAAAGGATTAAAAGCAATGATAGTAGTGATAGATAATATTTTGCAATAGTAAGTAAAAGCGAAAAGTAAATAGCGGATGTGATCAATGATGGTAATATGGACCGGAGTCACATGATGTTCACTAGTGATGACTATGTCCCAAAAGACGATAAAACAGCTATGTGAGGTAAACGAATTACAGCTGGGCAATTGACAGGACCACGGACGCAAACCAATGCTGACTGCATTGCAAGAAAGGTTGAGGTTCAAAGCATGGGCGCCAAAGTAAGTAGACCGAAATCCATCAATATCTACTACTAATCATCCACCTTGAGATATCTATCCAGAACATCTCGCTGGTATTAAGTTGCGAGCCCCACCCATAGTGTAAACTCAAAGCAACAGACAACTGCATTAAAAGAACTTTGCGTAAAGTAAACAATCCTTGCACCCGCGGGCACAAGCACCGTTGTTTTCCCCCTTGTGGGAACATCACATCCCCTAGACTCATGTTTCTGTCACTCAAGCTAGTCATCGAGGGGCATGAACCCACAATCAAGCATAACGTTCCCTCGTGGAGTCACTACGTATTACTCGGCCAAAGCAATAAATAACAACGGAGAACATGCAAGAATTACTTATGAACATAAATATAAAAGAGGTAGATCAAATATATTACTCAAGATCAATCTGAACATAATCTCATAATCCATCGGATCCCAGCAAACTCATCATAGCAACAACATAAGGATTACATATGTGCCTCGATCATGTAGGGCAGCTCATGAGGACTAATTAGTGAAGCACAAGAACGGGAGGAGAACATCACATAGCTACTGGTCATGGACTCGTGGTCCAAGGGAGACTACTCAAGAGTCATCCGGGAGGCGTCCATGGTGGTGGAGAAGCTCCCGGTGGTGATCCTCCCCTCCGGCAGGGTGCCGGGAAGAGTTCTCCTGGTGCTCCCGATCTTGGAAGCGGCGGCGGCGGCGGAACAGAGATGGGATCGCGAAAAGAGGTTCTGTTCTGAGGGTTTCGAGGGACCCCCTAAATATATGCCAAAGGGGAGCACCGGACGGGCTCCGGGGGGCCCAGGCGCCCCCCCGGCGCGGCCCAGGGGGGGGCGCCCAAAGGGCGCCCCGAGCCCCGGTGCCCCCCCTGGTTGTACTTCGGGCGCAAGGTCGGTTCCGGAACGCTGATTTTTTATATAATTTTTCTGGATTTTTCCTGGCAGTTCTCGTAACGTGAAAACCCGAAATACAAAATCAGCCGAAAACAGAAACTGGCACCGGGGTGCACTGGATTAGTAGGTTAGTCCAAATATGATCAAAAGTGTATGGAAGTGTATGAATATCATAGCAATATCACCCAAAAGTGGCATGGAGCAAGCAAAAATTATAGATACGTTTTGGACGTATCAACATCCCCAAGCTTAATTCCTGCTCGTCCTCGAGTAGGTAAATGATAACAAGAATAATTTCTGTGGTGACATGCTATTAACCATATAGGACTTTTCATAGTCATATGACAAAAGCTTACTGAGACAATGATTCTATAGCAATTGAGTTGCCTCATGAGAAAATCACAAATGACTGAAAGTTTTACAATATGAAACTGAAACATCAAAAAGATTTGCAATGAACATGATGTGCAAATATGATAAAGTGATATCTAGCTTGCCCCCTTTAGTGATGCAAAACATAAATGCAGGGGCACCCTCAAGGTTTAAGTGATGACTAGATACAATGATTTCAAAATAAACGATATCACAATCATGCAAAAGACAATGCTACTTTGGGACAATGCACATTACACTCAGAATGACAATCATGCTCTCAGTAGTTGGTGCTTTTAAAAGAAGATGGAGACTCAACATAAAAGTAAAAGAATGGTTATGTGCTAGAGCTTTTTATAGAAGCAATTTTGTCAACGGTAGTAGTACTTCATATGTGTCATGCATAAGACATCCTATAAGTTGCAAGCCTCATGCATCGAATACCAATAGTGCTCGCACCTTGTCCTAATTAGCTCAGATTTCCATGGGTTATCATTGCATTACATATGTTTCAACCAAGTGTCACAATGGGGTACCTCTATGCCACCTGTACAAAGGTCCAAGGAGATAAATCGCATTTGATTTCTCGTTTTTGATAGATCTCAACTTGAGGACATCCATACCGGGACAACATAGAAAATAGATGATGGACTCCTCTTTAATGCATAAGCATATTCTCATAAGAGACTGAGGATTAAGGTCCAAGCTAAAACTTCCACCATGATACATGGCTTTGGTTGGCGGCCCAATGTTCTTCTCTAACAATATGCATACTTATTCAACCCACGGCAAATCACCCTTACTTCAGACAAGACGAACATGCATAGCAACTCACATGATATTCAACAAAAGTGTGACAGTTGATGGCGTCCCCAAAAACATGGTTACCGCTCAGCAAGCAACTTATAAGAAATAAGATACATAAGCTACATATTCTTTACCACAATAGTTTTTAAGCTACTTTCCCATGAGCTATGTATTGCAAAGATTGAAGGTTTTAAAGGTAGCACATGTAAATTAATTGGAGTGGCAGTGAATACCACGTACAGGTAGATATGGTGGACTCATATGGCATAACTGGTTTAAAAGGATGTGGATGCACAAGCAGTCATTCCGCTTAGTACAGGTGGAGGTTAGCAAAAGACTGGGAGCGACCAACTAAGAGAGCAATGACGGTCATTATCATGCAGAGCGACAAAGCAACATTGAATCAGGCATGGTAGTTATATCGCTACTCAGAAATAAAAGATCATCAAGGCTTGACAGACTTTCTTTACAGTCTTAAATATGCGTGAGCATACGCCAAGTCAATCAAAATAAATTCTCGAAGGAAGATATTACTAAACCATACCACATCATCGGCAAACAAATCATGTTGGTACTCCAATAACACATTGGGAATCCCCCAGCTATTTGAGACTAACCATAAGAAACCTGAACTACTAAGCACCATTATGCACGTAGCATCCTTATCATAGACATATTAACCAATGCAACAGAAGCAAACTCTCTTAATAAGGTGAGCATGGTAATTAAAGAGAGTTCAAGCAACCAACTAAACAAAAGCTCTTGGAAAGGATAAGCATGAATACTAAGAGCGGAGCATGATAGTAGCTATTAAAAGACAAAGAACACACACAACAAAGATAGATATGAAAATTCTATGTTATGTTCTAGGTAGAAGTGGAGTGTGTTTCTCTCCCACATAAAGGAATGCTGAGTTCCGACTCGTTATGAAAAACTAAAAAGAAAACTAAAAGCAAGACGCTCCAAGCATAGCACATAACACATGAAGTGATAAAAATATAGCGGAACGAAAGACAAACTGATAATGTTGATGGAGAAGGGGATGCACGGGGGCATCCCCAAGCTTAGACGCTTGAGTCTCCTTGAATATTTCTTGGGGGTGCACGGGGGCATCCCCAAGCTTGAGCGCTTGACACTCCTGAATCTTTTTATCATCTTCCCTCGCACACTTGAAAACTCCCTTCATACACAACTCATCATAATCTGATTAGGGATGTTAGTACCCTTAATAAAATAATTATACCTTGCTGGAAATAAAGATATTCTTGAAGTTCTACTGTTTCTCAAGATTGCCAAAAGGTTTTTGCAAAGAAAAAGCAAGCTCTTGGTTTGCAAACTGTAGGAAAGACAAAACAGGACAGAATCTGTGAAAAACAGAACAGCAGGTAGTAATTGATCTGTTCGGGATACTTCTGCAACTCAAATCAGAAAACTCAGAACAGACGCACGAAATACAAATATATAGAGAACGCTGTCGAAAAAATTCAGACCAAAAAGATGATCTGGTGATTTTATACGAATTTTTCTATCCAAGGACAGAATCTGTTTCCTGGACAGCACCTCACAACTTTTGAACTTTCTAGCAATCAGAGGCTATACTTGGCACAAATATGAAAAGTAAAGATACAATGATGATGCTACAGCAGTAAACAACATCAAGACACAACAAAAGCAAAAAAAAAATTATCATGTGGGCTGCCTCCCAAAAGCGCTTTCTTTTATGCCTTTAAGCTAGGCATAATGCATAGAGGAATCAATAACCATCATAATAATCGGAGTTATAAATTGATTCATAAGGTTCCTCAACAAGTTCACTCTTGTTCCTACTAGGAAAGGGGTACACACCTTTTTCCTTCCTGCGTAAGCGGATTTGTCCCTTACCTATATCGATGAAGCCTTTTACCGCTCGGAGGAAGTCCCTTCCAAGCACTATATTTCCTTGGTTTGGCTCCATGATGAAGAAGTCAACCATTGCAATCCCTTTAAGGAATTTGACTGGCACATCTTTTATTCTTCCCTGGATTTCAGAAATATCTCCATTAGTGTGTTCATGATAAGATGATAATCTATCCATGTTAAATTTTACAGAATCATGAACAATTTTTGGCATAGTAGAAACCATGGATCCAATATCACAATAAGCAAGGAAGTCTTGATTAGAGATACTAATCCTAACAAGAGGCTCCCAGTCATTATCTATTTCCAAAATATCTCTCTTATTGGGTTTGGGTTTCTCTACCTTCATTAAGTCTAGAGCATCCATTCTTTTTTCAATAGTAGCAAGTCTATCTATGACAATATCAAAATTATGATCATAAACAAAGTAACTAGATAGACCATGTATAATTTCAAGAGCTCTAGCTTCATCACACTCTAGGAAATCTCCCTCAGCTATAATATCAAGAGAGTGTTTACACCATTTAAAAAGACCCTGGTAAAAAATCCTAAGCACAATTTTTATAGGTATCCAAGGCATAATTCTCCTATGTGCCTCAGAAATTCTGTCCCATGCCTTCAACATATTTTCTCCGTCCCTTTGATGGAAATCTAGAACTTCTGATTCCCTCAAAGCACCATATCCTAACATGTTTAGCTAAACAGATAGGACTACTAACAAGAAGGTAAAATAATTTTTTTTGTAATTTTGTGATAAAGGATACTAAAGCAAAAACTGAAAGGTAAACTAACAAGACTAAAAAGCAAAGGTAAAAGATAGCATGCAACTCCCCTATCCTGAAGAGTGGATTCCCCGGCAACGGCGCCAAGAAATACTCCTTGATGGGCCTCTAACCCCTCATTGGTTACCCCAAGTGGAAGGTGAAAGACGCAGTGTTGTGGAAGTGTTTTCCCTTAGCAAAGATGCCAAGGATCGAATCCCCAGAGACTCCTAGGTTCAACAAGTAGGTGTCAACTGCTAACGGCGCAATTAGCAATCAACGTGGACCTGCACACAGATACAAATAACTTTTCTCCCAACGAGTACAGAGAGGTTGTCAATCCCTCCGGCCTTGTAGTTCACAAAGGATTAAAAGCAATGATAGTAGTGATAGATAATATTTTGCAATAGTAAGTAAAAGTGAAAAGTAAATAGCGGATGTGATCAATGATGGTAATATGGACCGGAGTCACATGATGTTCACTAGTGATGTCTCTCTCCCAAAAGACGATAAAACATCTATGTGAGGTAAACGAATTACAGCTGGGCAATTGACAGGACCACGAACGCAAACCAATGCTGACTACATTGCAAGAAAGGTTGAGGTTCAAAGCATGGGCAGTACGCCAAAGTAAGTAGACCGAAATCCATCAATATCTACTACTAATCATCCACCTTGAGATATCTATCCAGAACATCTCGCTGGTATTAAGTTGCGAGCCCCACCCATAGTGTAAACTCAAAGCAACAGACAACTGCATTAAAAGAACTTTGCGTAAAGTAAACAATCCTTGCACCCGCGGGCACAAGCACCGTTGTTTTCCCCCTTGTGGCAACAGCACATCCCCTAGACTCATGTTTCTATCACTCAAGCTAGTCATCGAGGGGCATGAACCCACAATCAAGCATAACGTTCCCTCTTGGAGTCACTACGTATTATTCGACCAAAGCAATAAATAACAACGGAGAACATGCAAGAATTACTTATGAACATAAATATAAAAGAGGTAGATCAAATATATTACTCAAGATCAATCTGAACATAATCTCATAATCCATCGGATCCCAGCAAACTCATCATAGCAACAACATAAGGATTACATATGTGCCTCGATCATGTAGGGCAGCTCACGAGGACTAATTAGTGAAGCACAAGAACGGGATGAGAACATCACATAGCTACTGGTCATGGACTCATGGTCCAAGGGAGACTACTCACGAGTCATCCGGGAGGCGTCCATGGTGGTGGAGAAGCTCCCGGTGGTGATCCTCCCCTCCGGCAGGGTGCCGGGAAGAGTTCTCCTGGTGCTCCCGATCTTGGAAGCGGCGGCGGTGGCGGAACAGAGATGGGATCGCGAAAAGAGGTTCTGTTCTGAGGGTTTCGAGGGACCCCCTAAATATATGCCAAAGGGGTGCACCGGACGGGCTCCGGGGGGCCCAGGCGCCCTCCGGCGCGGCCCATGGGGGGAGAGGCGCCCACAGGGCGCCCCGAGCCCCGGTGGCCCCCTCGGCTGTACTTCGGGCGCAAGGTCGGTTCCGGAACGCTAATTTTTTATATAATTTTTCTGGATTTTTCCTGGCAGTTCTCGTAACGTGAAAACCTGAAATACAAAATCAGCCGAAAACAGAAACTGGCACCGGGGTGCACTGGATTAGTAGGTTAGTCCAAATATGATCAAAAGTGTATGGAAGTGTATGAATATCATAGCAATATCACCCAAAAGTGGCATGGAGAAAGCAGAAATTATAGATACGTTTTGGACGTATCATAGGCGTGCAGATAAAGTCATTGTTGTTATGACTAGTGAAGTCACACAACTTGGTGTTCTCGGTGGAACCCATAGCAGCAGCAAGCAAGATAACTATTTTTGTGATTTTTGGTAAGGGACACTAAAGCAAAAACTGAAAGGTAAACTAACAAGACTAAAAAGCAAAGATAAAAGATAGCGTGCAACTCGCCTATCTTGAAGAGTGGTGTCCCCGGCAACGGCGCCAGAAACTTTGCTTGATGGCTTCTCGCCCCTCGTTGGTTACCCCAAGTGGAAGGTTTGAGATGTAGCGTAGCAGCAAGTTTCCCTTGGCAAAGATACCAAGGATCGAATCCCGTGAGACTCCGAGGGTCGACAAGAAGGTGTCAACGGCGCGAGAAACTTAGCTGTTGACAGGACCCGCACACAGATACAAATAACTTTGCTCCCAACGAGTACAGATAGGTTGTCAATCCCTCCGGCCTTGTCATTTACAAAGGATCAAACACAAGAGATAATAATGATAGGTATGACTGCAACTAGGAAATAAGAACATGAAGTAAATATCGGGTGTGATCAATGGTGGTAATATGGACCGGGGTCCCATGATGTTCACTAGTGATGTCTCTCTCCCAAAAGACGATAAAACATCAACGCGAGGTAAACAAATTACAGCTGGGCAATTGACAGGATTATGCGCGCAAACCAATGCTAACTATGCTATAAAGAAAGGTAGAGGCTCAAAAGCATGGGCGGTACGCCAAGGCAAGTAGACCGAAATCCATCTGCATCTACTACTAATCATCCACCTTGAGATATCTATCCAGAACATCTCGCTGGTATTAAGTTGCGAATCTCACCCAAAGTGTAAACTCAAAGCAACAGACAACTGCATTAAAAGAACTTTGCGTAAAGTAAACAATCCTTGCACTCGCAAGTACAAGCACCGTTGTTTTCCCCCTTGTGGCAACAACACATCCCCTAGACTCATGTTTCTGTCACTCAAACTAGTCATCAAGGGGCATGAACCCACAATCAAGCATAACGTTCCCTCTTGGAGTTACTACCTACTACTTGGCCAAAGCAATAAACAGCAACGGAGAACATGCAAGAATTACTCAAGAACATAAATATAAAAGAGGTGAATCAAATATATTACTCACACACAATCTGAACATAATCTCATAATCCATCGGATACCAGCAAACTCAGCAGAGCAACAGCATAAAGATTACATATGTGCCTCGATCATGTAGGGCAGCTCACGAGGTCTAAACCATGAAGAACAAAGAGGGGAGGAGAACATCACATAGCTACTGGTCATGGACCCATGGTCCAAGGTGGACTACTCACGACTCATCCGGGAAGCGTCCATGGTGGTGGAGAAGCTCCCGGTGGTGGTTCTCCCCTCCGGCAGGGTGCCGGGAAGAGTTCTCCTGGTGCTCCCGATTTTGGAAGCGCGGCGGCGGCGGAACAGAGGCGAGATCGCGAAAAAGGGTTCCGTCCTCGAGGGTTTCGGGACGCGAGGAATATATATGCGAAGGGGGGTCACCAGAGGCGGAGAGGTGGCCCCAGGCGCCCCCCCCCTGGGCGGCCAGGGGTGGGGCCGCCCCGGGTGGCCGCCTGGGCCACCCCACGCTCCCCTCTGGCCCTGCTTTGGTTTTTCTTGAAGCTCCCGTTACGCTGATTTTTCCTGTATTTTTCGCGGAATTTTTAGAGCACTTTTAATATGGGGGAAACCTGAAATAGAAAAACAGCAGAAAACAGGAACTGGCACTGTGGTGCACTGAGTTAATAGGTTAGTCCAAATATGATCAAAAGTGTATGGAAGTGCATAAATATCATAGCAATATCACACAAAAGAGGCATGGAGCAAGCAGAAATTATAGATACGTTTTGGACGTATCAGCGATGACCCTCGATTCCTAGAGCGAGGAAGAGAGCTAGCCCTGCTCGTCTTCCTCATCTGGACCACACAACTCAAGGAGCAACCTTGTAGCTGCCGTAGTGATTTCAGTCATGACGCGGAGCCCCCACAGAGCAGGACTAGGGGTGTTATCTCCTCGGAGAGCCCCGAACCTGGGTAAGATCCGTAGGCGTCCTAAGTTTCGCCTCATCCCGCTTCCCGAGCCCGGCGATGTTCTTTTGACCCCATGCATGATAAGCCATCCATTGGCATATGTCACTCCAAAACCCCGACATTTGGCGCCCACCGTGGGGCTAGGTGCACCGTCGTCCGGAGACATGTTCTGGATGGGAACTCTGTTCCTCCCTGGCGAGAGTAGCCAGCCCGGCATGCCTACATGCGTGGAAACTGGGATGCTTCGCGGCGCTGAGGCCGCATGCGCCGCGAGCGTTCTCGGAGACCTTCTCGGCGTCATCCACATCCACGACGAGCCATCTCCGGTGGCCGAGCTAGTGGCGCCGGAGAGCTGCCTCGTCGAGCTCCTCGACAAGCTCCACATCGTCGACGAGCGCGCCTCTGACATGGAGTCAGTAGGCTCTTCTGACCCACCCATAGACATGATCGTCGACCTCGGCGCGGAGCTCGTCGACTCCTTCCCCGAGCACGTGGTGATCATCAACGACCC
>LR738711.1:746665340-746729094 GCA_902687465.1 Secale cereale | reverse complement strand
CCCCCCCCCCGCTCTCCCGACCGGCAGCACCATCAGCGCCGTCACGGAGGTGCTCGTCACCGACCATGGCGAACCATCCAGCAGGGCAGGCCTAGACCCGCTCGAGGCCACTCTGCGGCACCTCGCCGCCCTTGTTGCGGCGGGGGCAGACGGCGAGGCGTTGGAGGCGCTCCGCGTTTCGCTCCTCGATAGAGCCAACAAACTGGCTGCCTCCCGACGCCTCACCGAAGCTTACCGCCGCGAGATGGACCGTGCCATTTGTGGCACGCCGGCTGCTGGTGAGCCTAGCCGAGCCGGCGCCGTCCGCGATCGCGGCGGACTGCTAGCAGACATGCTGGGGGCCCGCGGCCTATGTACCTCACCCCGTCGGAGAACCTAAGGGCTGCCCAGGCGGCAGTCGATGAGATGGGCCACTTGGAGGGAGACGAGCTTCGTTGCATGACTCAGGGTGCTCGCCAGCTCCTCGACGCTGCTGCCACGCAGCAGGAGGCCCTCCGCCGGGTATTAGAGGCCGGCACGCATGCAGACAACCGCCCCTTTCGGCGGGAGCAGGGGGCCATGTCTCGCTCTCCAACAGTCGGCACCCCCAACCGGCGAGACTCAGAGCCGGCTGCCAGCCGCAGCCGGCAGACTCACGTCACCATCGAGCGCGACGAAGACGGCCGCCCAAGGGCCATAGAACGGCGAGGGGAACATCTGCCTCCTCCCAGGCGGGAGAGGCGTGTGTCTCCTCCGCCTGTTGACCACCCCTCTCTGGCAGGCTATTTGAGCCGCCGCGAGGGGGTTGGGGAGAACGACGCCCGCCACCGCCTGGATCATCTAGCTCGGTCCCAGGCGGTTGAAGAAGAAGATGACCTCGGTCCGGCTTGCTTCAGCCCTTGCATCCGCAATGAGCCTTTTCCCAAATGCTTCTCGCTCCCCAGAGATACCCCCAAGTACAACGGATCAGTGAAACCAGAGGACTGGCTGGTGGACTACTCCACTGACATCAGCATAGCTACCGACAACAGACACGTTGCGGTGAAGTACGTGCCCCTTATGCTCCGGGGCATGGCTCGGACCTGGCTGAACAGCCTCAAACCCAATAGCATCAACGGCTGGCTGGACTTCACCGACACCTTCACTCGCAACTTCACCAGCACCTACAAGCGTCCTCCCAAGCCGCGTCAGCTCTCCCTGTGTGTCCAAGGCCCAGACGAGTCGGCCCGCGATTACCTGATGCGCTGGGCAGAGCTGCGAAACTCTTGTGAAGGAGTGCATGAGGTACAAGCCATCGAGTATTTCACGGCCGGGTGCAGAGAAGGCACCTTACTCAAGCACATGCTCCTTTGTGATGAGCCGGCCACGTTGGATGAACTGCTGAGCATAGCAGACAAGTACGCCACCGCAGACTCCTCCATGAGGACCGAGCTACAAGTGGATGCTTCTGGCAAGATGACTCCTCCAGCTTCCAAGATGTCAGCTGGAGAGCCCAGTCGGCGCCAGCAGACAAGGGACCAGAAACGCAAGACCCATGCGCCGGTTGCCAACAGCCGGCTGGTGGCAGCGGTCGGCGGCCAGCAGCTAGAAGCTCAAGTAGGACCCAAGCGCCAGAAGGGCGGCAAACTAGTCTGGCAGCCAGCTTTCTCCTTTGATCAAGCTATGGACGCCCCCTGCAAGTTCCACAGCGGCGCAAAGCTTCCCAACCACACAATGCGAAAGTGTCATTGACTCACAAGAATTGCGAGGGGAGAAGCTCTGCCACCGCCGCCTGCTGGGCAGCCGGCCCCGCCTCCTAATCCGCCGGCAGCCCGCCCTGGCGGCCTGGTCCAGGACGAGTTCCTAGAAGAAAACGGAGCCTATGTTGTCTTCACCAGCCAGACGAACGATAGGCACAGCCGGCGCCAACAGCGCAGAGAAGTCAACACTGTTGTCGTCAAGGACCCAGAATTCATGCATTGGTCTGAGAGGCCTGTCAGCTTGAGTCGAGAGGATCACCCGGCTGTCATGCCATCGCCAGGGGCCTATGCCTTGGTCCTAGATGCCACTCTCTCCACTGACAGGCGGGCCTGTCGTTTCTCCCGGGTGCTGGTAGACGGCGGCAGCAGCATCAACATCATGTACCATGACACCATGGAGAAGTTGGGCATCAAAGAAAAACAACTTTAGCCTACCAGGACCATGTTCCATGGCATTGTGCCAGGCCTCTCTTGCTCACCAATCGGCAAGGCCAGGGTCGATGTCCTGTTTGGTGACAAGATGCATTTCCGGAGGGAGCCGGTCTGGTTTGAAGTGGTGAACCTGGAAAATCCCTATCACGTGATCTTGGGCCGGCCAGCTCTTGCAAAGTTCATGGCAGTACCCCATTATGCCTAACTCAAGTTGAAGATGCCGGGCCCCAAAGGAATAATCACCATATCCGGGGACTACGAGAAGTCCATCGCATGCGCAACAGCCAGCAGCCGCCTGGCAGAGTCCCTTGTCATAGCTGAGGAAAAGCGCCGCCTGGAATGGCTGGTGGCAATGGCTGGCGAGCAGCCGACCATACCAGCCGATCCCAGGGAGGCGGAGCCGCAAGGCTCGTTCCACCCAGCCAAGGAGACAAAGAAGATTGCCTTGGACCCATCCCACCCGGAGCGATTTACTGTCATAGGGTCAAACCTAGACAACAAATAGGAAAGCGAGCTCGTCGATTTCCTCCGTGAGAATCGGGACATCTTTGCATGGTCCCCCAAAGACATGCCGGGTGTCCCGACGGATTTCGTCGAGCACAAACTCCACGCAAGAGAAGATGCAAAGCCTGTCAGAGAGCCGCTACGCCGCCTGTTAGAAGAGAAGAGAAGAGTCGTTGGGGAAGAAGTTGCCCGCTTGCTAGCAGCTGGCTTCATCATGGAAGTCTTTTACCCCAAGTGGCTTGCGAATCCAGTCCTAGTGCTGAAGAAGAACAACAAATGGCGCATCTGCATTGATTACATCAGCCTCAACAAAGCTTGCCCTAAAGATCCATTTGCTCTGCCGCGAATAGATCAAGTGATCGACTCCACAGCCGGATGCGAGCTGCTGTCTTTCCTTGATGCTTATTCTGGGTACCACCAAATCAAGCTTGATCCAGCTGACCGCCTGAAGACCGCCTTCCTCACGCCATTTGGGGCCTTCTGCTACCTGACCATGACGTTCGGCTTGAGAAATGCCGACGCCACCTTTCAGCGTTGCATGCAGAAGTGTCTCCTCAAGCAACTTGGCAGAAATGCCCACGTTTATGTGGATGATATCATGGTAAAGACGGAGAAGAGAGGAACCCTTTTGGAGGATCTCCAAGAGACATTTGAGAACCCGCGCCGTTTTCGAATTAAGCTAAACCTGGAGAAATGCGTCTTCGGGGTACCAACCGGCCAACTCCTCGGCTTCCTGGTATCCGAACGCGGCATCGAGTGCAACCCTGCGAAGATCAAGGCCATTGAGAGAATGGAACGGCCGACCCGTGTGCGAGATGTCCAGAGATTAACGGGGTGCCTAGCATGTCTCAGCCGCTTCATCAGCCGGCTGGGAGAGAAGGCACTCCCCCTATACCAACTGATGAAGAAGACCACGTGCTTCGAGTGGAACGACCAGGCAGACGAAGCTTTCCAGCAGCTCAAGAGACTGCTGTCCACCCCATCTGTCCTGGCGGCGCCAACAGACAAGGAACCCATGTTCCTGTACATAGCCTCCACCAGCCGGGTGGTCAGCACTGTCATTGTGGTCGAGTGCCCAGAAGACGGCAGAGCCCTGCCCGTCCAGAGGCCCGTCTACTACTTGAGCGAGGTACTGTCATCCTCCAAGCAGAACTACCCTCACTACCAGAAGATGTGCTACGGCGTGTACTTCACCGCCAAGAAACTCAAGCAGCGATTCCAAGAGCATTCTGTCACGGTCGTCTGCACGGCCCCGCTTGCCGAAATCATGGGCAACAGAGACGCCGCAGGAAGAGTGGCCAAGTGGGCCATAGAGCTGGCCCCCTTCACCATCTTCTACCAGCCGCACACCACCATCAAGTCACAAGCATTGACCGACTTCCTCGTCGACTGGGCCGAAACCCAGTACCTGCCACCCGTTCAAGACTTAACCCATTGGCGGATGCACTTCGATGGGTCAAAGATGCTCACCTCCCCCAAGGGTGAAAAGCTCAAGTATACCCTGCAGATCCACTTTGTCGCCTCCAACAACGTGGCCGAGTATGAGGCACTTGTCCACGGGCTCCGGATGGCCAACGAGATTGGCATCCGCCGAGTGTTGTGCTATGGTGACTCAGACTTGGTTGTCCAGCAGTCATCTGGGGACTGGGACGCCAAGGACGCAAACATGGCAAGCTATCGCTTCCTGGTCCAGGAGATCAGTGGACACTTTGATGGCTGTGAGTTCCTCCACGTACCACGAGCCGACAACATGCAAGCCGACACTTTGGCACAAATCGGCTCCTCCCGCCTAGCAATACCAACCGGCGTATCTCTTCAATGCCTGCGCAAGCCGTCTATCAAGCCTTCACAAGAGTCGGAGTGGATCTTCATACCAGCCGACCCTGGAGCAGGCGGCCTCGCAACCTCAGCAGCCGGCTCAGAGACTGCTCCAGCAGACGGCTCGGGGACTTTGAAAGCACAGCAGACGGCTCAGCCCAACCCTCCGCCTCCCAGCCCAACCTCCCTGGTCTCTCTGGTAGAAGCAACAGGAGTCTCAGCGCCGTCTTGGGCACAGCCAATCCTCACATTCCTGCTCAGAGGAGAGCTGCCAGCAGAAGAAACTTTGGCACGGCAAGTTCAACGCTGAGCTTCAGCATACACCATAGTCAACAAAGAGCTTGTCAGAAGAAGCGCAACGAGCGTCTTCCAGCGCCGTGTAGAAGCAGAAAAGGGGATGGCTATCCTGAAGGACATTCACCAAGGGGAATGTGGCCATCACGCGGCCTCAAGATCCCTCGTCGCCAAAGCCTTCCGCCACGGTTTCTTCTGGCCGACTGCTTTGGACGATGCCAAGGATTTGGTAAGAAAGTGCAACGGCTGCCAGCACTTCAGTTCCAAGCAACACTTGCCAGCTTCTGCACTCAAGACTATTCCGATCACTTCGCCATTTCCCGTCTGGGGTATGGATATGGTAGGCCCTTTCAAGACAGCCAGAGGAGGCTTGACACATTTACTCGTGGCAATAGACAAATTCACCAAGTGGATCGAAGCCAAACCAATCAAGAAACTTAATGGCCCAACTGCTGTGACATTCATCGCAGACATCACAGTCCGGTATGGTATACCGCACAACATCATCACCGATAACGGCACAAATTTTGCGAAAGGCGCACTTGCCCGTTTCTGTGCAACACAGGGCATCCGACTGGACCTAGCGTCCGTTGCCCACCCACAGTCCAACGGCCAAGTCGAGCACGCCAATGGCCTTATCCTGTCCGGCATCAAAGCCCCGACTAGTCGAACCTTTCGAGCGATCAGCCGGCTACTGGATCGAAGAATTGCCGTCTGTCCTGTGGAGCCTCAGAACCACTCCGAACAAATCCACCGGCTTCACTCCTTTCTTCCTCGTGTACGGGGCCGAGGCCGTCATCCCAACGGATGTTGAGTTTCACTCGCCTCGTGTCACCATGTATACGGAAGCTGAAGCCAAAGAAGCACGCGAAGACGGTGTGGACCTATTGGAGGAGGCCCGGCTGGTAGCACTCAGCCGCTCCACCATCTACCAGCAGGGTCTCCGTCGCTATCACAGCCGGCGAGTCAAGCCACGCTCCTTCCGTGAGGGGGACCTTGTGCTCCGGCTGATCCAGCGAACAGCCGGCCAGCACAAGCTCTCGGCTCCTTGGGAAGGACTGTTCATCGTTAGCAAGGTACTAGGCAATGATGCCTACTACGCCATTGATGCCCAGAAGCCAAGAGCACACAAGAGAGATGACTCACGCAAGGAGTCGGAGCGCCCATGGAACACAAACCTACTTCATCGCTTTTCTAGCTGAAAGACAGTATGTGTCGCGCTATCTAAAGTTATTTTGAGAACCAATGGGACCCCCGAGGAGTTCTCGGGGACTGCCCAACCCTTTATCTATATGATAAGAATTATGCCTGTAAATGATTATTGTTCACTCCTTTGTCCGGCACCGGAGCCTAGCAGACGGCCCGGGGACTGGCTGCCTAGCCCTATGTCTAAAAATTCTCCTTAAAATAGTCGGAAAAGTAATGTGATGGCATCCAAGCCCTCTCCCGCATTAAGTCACAGACTCGCAGAACGCTGCTGTCCGGCTGGCAGGAGCCAAAGGCAAGAAATGGTGCCCACATGAAACATGGCTAAGGAAAAAAGACATAGGGCAAACCGGCCCTTCACACGAATAGCCGGCTGTCACACAGCCGGCGAGCCGGCCCTGGGCTTAGCCACGCCGCCTTCCAGAGGGCAGAATACTTGCCCACTCTGAAAACAACCAAGTTCCTGACCCAGCCACAGAACCACAGAGTGGCTGTCTGGCTGGCAGGGCGGCAGTTAAAGGAGACGGCAAAAGGAAAATCGCCATAAGGAATCTAGGGCAGGGCTAATCCTAGGACTCGGCACAATTGCATAAAACCATGCAGCATTAAAAGAATATTTACATCAAAAAGGCCTCAAGGGCCGCCTTGCAGTAAAAACTTACTGATACACCCAGCGGGTGGAATTGTTCGGATTAACCCTACAAAGTCTTATAGAGAAACAAGAACCAGAAGATACAAAAGAAAAAACTTAAGGCGCAGCAGGCAGAGCAGGCGGCACGACGGAGCCGGCTTCCGAGTGGGCCGCCCGATGGGCCTCGGCCTGGCCGCTTCCTGTGGTAGACGGGGCCACCACACCTGGTCCGCTTGTCCAGGACTGGTCAAGCTGGCGGCCAGCAGACGGATCCGCCTTCTGGGAGCTGGCCTCCTCGTCGCTGCCTTCCTCCTCTTCGCCCTCTTCACTAGAGGCGATCTCCTCGTCCGGCTCCTCTGACGCCGCCAGGTCTAGCCCAAAGTTGCTAGGTGGCACCACATGGCCCCGGTCGTCCAACTCTGGGATGAAGATGGACGTGTTGGCATACTCGGCGAGAGTGGCGGCGCGTTGAACAAGCTCCTTCTGCGCCACGGCCAACTCCGGTTGGGCCTCCGCCTGAAAGGTCTCCAGCTGTTCGAGGGTCAGGCCCGGATACCAGCTCTTGACGAATTCCAGGGTGGTCCGCGTGCCAGCCCTCGCTGCAGAGCCCTTCCAGGCCTCGAAGCATAGGCCGTCCGCCTCCAGCCAGTCGGCAGTCTGACTGGGAGTGTGGAGTGCTGGCACACCTGGCCAGAGGGTGGCCAGAACCTGGGCACCAGCACGATGCAGACGGCGAAGCGGACGGCGGACCGGCAAGAGACGCACCCGAATGGCAAGAAGCTCCTTGGCTGGGGTCCTAGGCGCGTTGGGTGCGATTGCCCGGCCCGCCCGGCGCCTCTCATCACACTCAGCCTCGATGGCCTGGGTGGCGGCTACAGAGTAGCCCGGGAAGAACTCTGCCAAAACTAGAAGAAGAATCAGAAGAAAAGAAAGACGGCTGTAACAGATGACAAGTACAAAAGGAAAGGATAGACAGCTCACCGTCGACCATGTCTCCAATGGCCACGTAGTCGTCTTGGAGAGCCGCCTCCTTCTCGATCCAATTCGAGCGCTCGGTCTCGAATTCGGCCCGTAGAAGCGTCTCGTCGTCCGACATCTTCTCGAGCTCAACCTTGTGGGCCGCCGCCTTGTCTGCCAGCTCTTTGGCCAGGCGGTCGCGGTCCTGAGCGGCAAGACCACGATCTCGCTCCTTAGGAGCCAGTTCCGAATGGGCCTCACCCAGCTGGTTGCGGAGGTTGGCTGCGACCGCTGTCAAGAGAGGAAGAAAAACAGTAAATGTCAGCAGCAAAAAGATAACCTTGGAGTTCCAAGCCGCCTGCTCAGCAGCCGGCTCAGAACTCGTGGACTACACCCAGCGGGTGCGCTGACGCGTCCCCGCAAGGAGAAGAGGAGAAGCACTCACCTTGGCTGTCTGCCAAGGCAGCCTGCAGCTCCGCCAGCTCCTGGCGCTGAGCGTTGTAGGAGGCCACACGGAGGTTGTGGTACTCCTGCAACGAGACGCAAGATCAGCCCACGACGCACACTTTGGACTTCCAAGCCGCCCGCTCAGCAGCCGGCTCGGAACTCGGGGACTACACCCAGTGGGTGCGCTGACGCGCCCCCACAGAAGAAATTGAAGGAATAAAAATAGAAGAACACGAAGCACTCGTACCCGAACGGAGGACCGTGTAGCCACGAACTCCTGCATTACCGTCTGCATGACGTTGCGCAAGGAGTTGAAGCGGCCGAGGACATCCCGTGACGCGACGATCAGTGTGCCGCCGCCTCCTGGCCTCCAACCTGACGGTGCCGCACTGGTCGCCTCATTCTCCGGCATGGTCGAGATGGCACCGCCTGCCTCCGCCTGCTGCGGCACGGAGATCGCCCTCGCAGGCCGCGGACGGGCTGGGGCTCGGAGGGCCGGCTGCGGGCCAGTCACCAGCACGCCCCCAGCTAGCGGCACCTCCGTGCCCGCTGTCCGGCTGCCCTGCTCCCCAGCAGGCGGCGCAGGGGGCGGCACCTGCATCTCCAGGATGACGCAGTCGTCCCCCCGTTGTCTGTAGCCGGCTGCTCGTCAGCAGCCGGCGCTTGGGCCGACGGCTCCAGAGAGCCTGCCTCCGGGAGGACGGTGTGGCCCGCTGGCTGCTAGGAGCCCGCTTCCTGCTCCCGAGTTCGGGCCGCGTGTTCCTGGGCCTTATTGGTGGCTTCGGCCTCCGTCCTGGCGGCGGCATTGGCCACCGCTCGCTCGCGGTCTGCGGCTTCACGCTCCGCGCGCGCCTCGCGAGGCGTTCCTCTCCGTCGCCTCCCCGAGCGCGGCGGCTGGATCCACGCGAGGGGGCGCGGGAGGGGCATCCGTGCCTCCCACAATAGAGCCCGCTGGCACCCGCGAGAGGGAAAGCGGCGTGCTGCACGGATATCCCAAAGAAACGGGGAGTCAAGCAAGAGGGGGTCGGCTGAGAAAGTTGAGCATCACACAAAGGAGGGATGCAAAACACTTACCCGGACACCACCGGCCTGGCCTTCGGCATCTTGGGAACATTCGCCCTTGCGGCCGCCTCTCGACGCCTTGTGGCGGCGGTCGACAGTCGGAGCTTATTGGGTGGGGCACCAGATGGTCCTGATGAGGACCGCCGTTTCCCACCGCCGGCTGTGCCAGACGGCCCGGCCTGCTGGCTGGCATGGACAGGTGCCTCCTCCACCTCCTCGTCATCATCCGGCCAGCTCTCAACACCGCCTTCTAGCAGGCCGCCCGATGGCTGGCCCCCGCCTCCTGTCACCTCCTCCTCCTCCATGGCGGTGGCCCCAAGATCGGGGTCGCTTGTGTCGCTCTGGGAGCGATTCAGCTCCAGGGGGCGGCCTGGCTGGCCAGTGCCCAGCGCCGGCCGGCCGGGGAAGATTTGAGGAGGACATCAGGATCAGACAGCTACAGCAGCCAGACGAAAAAGAAAGAAAAAAGAGGGCTGGAGAGCTTACTGCGGGCGGCTGGTTGTCCCGGCTGTATGGCGGCTTGCCGAAGGCCCAACCGGAGTCGGAGACCTTGCAGTTGGAGATGTGGTTCACCAAGTTGGCTACCTCCCTGTATGGCAGGGGCTTGGTGCACGTCCGGCTGGGGTCCCGGCGCCCGCTCATGTTGCAGATCAGATGAGGGCGGTGTTGCAGCGGCAGCACTCAACGCTCTGCGAGCGTGAGCAACAGATTCGCGAAGACCAGGCCCTCGCCATCCCTCAGCTCCCAACACGGCGCAACGCGATGGAGGCGCCTTCTATGAGGGAGGCAGGCCGGGTCCTCCAGGAGTCGCGAGGCTCAGCGGGCGGACCTGGCACCCACTCCGGCAGACAGATGAAGTCCTGCTCGGGGTCGACGTTGGAGACGTAGAAATACATCTTCTGCCACTGATTTACCGACCCTACAAGCTGCGGCGCCTGGAAGAAATTCCTCGTCCCACTGCGCTTCACCTCAATGCACCCCCCGAACTGGGCGGGCACGCTCTGGACGGCGGTGTCGAGCTTCACGTAAAAGAGCTCGGTCCACAGCTCTATGGTGGGGAGGATGCCGAAGTATGCTTCGCAAAGGACGACGAAGGACGAGAGTGTCACCATCGTGTTCGGGGTAAGGTGGTGAGGTTGGATGTGGAAGAATTCTAAGAAGGATCGGAAGAAACCGCTCGCCGGGAGGCCGAAGCCGCACGGGAAGTGCGAGCGGAAGACGACCCGCTCGCCCTGCCGTGGGGCCGGCCTGATCTCCGCCACCGGCGCGAGGCGCACGGTGACCCTGTTGGCAGGGGGTAGCTTTCGCGACCGCCGGAGGACGTTGATGTGCTACTCCAGGACCTCGCTGCCGTCCCACTGGCCATGGTGTCGGGGAGGCGCTGGGGCGGACATGGTGCGGGCGGCTGCTCGCTACGACGTCGGCGAGAGGAGCGGGAGGGAGCAAGGAAGAAGAAGGAGGACGGGGAGGAGTGAGCACGAGAACGGTGCCAGCTCTTCTGCCCCGGCCTATTTATAGGCCCGGGATGGCGAAGCCGAGGGGATGGGCGCGGGATCAACTGCTCCACGCCCCGCACGACCCCCGCCTTTTGCGCGCCTAATCCACGCGCATTAAATGCACTTGGGAGGCTAATCATTACCCCTGCCACTCTGGATCCGCGCGAGGACCGAGGCCCTGTAGTGGTGGGCCCCGGCCCACTGTTACGTCCCGTCACGCGCGTGGGCTGGCAGGCCGACGCGACGGGGCGGTGACATGTGGGGAGCTGCCCACGGTTGGCAGGCCTGCTCGACTGCCTGCCGACCAGGCGGTGCCTTCCCCCCGAAGATTCAAAGACAACGGTTCGGCTGCAAGAGGCCGGCTCCATCAACGCAGGGCCGGCTACCGGCAGACGGATCCCTATGGAAGACGGGTGAAGGACGCTGAGCCTGCCTAAGGAGGGAAGCTGCTGGAACCCCGCGGCCCTCCAGCACCCGCCACGGAGTTCCACCAGCTTCGGGGACTACTGTCGGAGATATTGACCATGGGTACCCTCGGTGACCACCCTTGGTATTTCAAGACAAATTATAGCAGCCAGCTCTACCCCGGCCATCTGCTCATCAGGCCGCCTCCTAGGGTAGCCTGCCCTAGGAGCCGGCTGCCAGCAGGCGGCAGGGACCCAACATGCGGCAACACCAACACCAACAGCTAGCAGGCGGTCCCACGTCCCTCCCTCGGGACGCATGCTGGGGGACCCCCACGCAGCTGAGACGTGGCTACAGATGGACATGTCCTTAGAGAACCTATAAGGGCGTGGCTACAGTGAACGTGTACGTTATGAATATCCCCTAAGCGGCGGGTCACTGTAGCCACGCTGCTCATGACCAAGCGTCGGTCAGAGGAGACCACGATCCCACTACTCACAGACGGCAGGGCCAGCAGGCGGGTGGCCCCATTGGCCAGCGAGTAGGTCATAAACGAGCTGCCCCTAGCAGACGGCTAGGGGAGACAACCACCTGGTAGCACGCGGCGAATCCCGCCCTAGAAGTCCGAACCTCATCAAGACGACAACACAGGGCATGGCGGCAGTGTACGGCAGGAGACGGCGGCACTGTAGCCACTTCCCTCCTGGCGAGGCTGTCGTCAGCAGAGGTGCGTCTACAATGAAAGACAATCACGTGGGCCTACAGGCGGCGGGCCCCAGCAGGCAGGCGGCAAGGCCGGCGTCGGAAGACACTGACGGCTGGGAGCCACGCTGTCGAGATTACCATTGTACCCTTGGGGGGTAGGCCTATATAAACCCCCCAGGGTCCTCCATAAGGAGGGGTTAGAAGGTTGAAAGATTGACCCCTAGGAAGAAGATAGAGAGGGGGAGGAAGGAACCCTAGCGATGACCCCCGATTCCTAGAGCGAGGAAGAGAGCTAGCCCTGCTCGTCTTCCTCCTCTGGACCACACAGCTCGAGGAGCAACCTTGTAGCTGCCGTAGTGATTTCAGTCATGACGCGGAGCCCCCGCAGAGCAGGACTAGGGGTGTTATCTCCTCGGAGAGCCCCAAACCTGGGTAAGATCCGTAGGCGTCCTAAGTTTTGCCTCATCCCGCTTCCCGAGCTCGGCGACGTTCTTTTGACCCCATGCATGATAAGCCATCCATTGACATATGTTGCTCCAAAACCCCGACAAGATGAAACCCCCACCCTCTCCCTCGTTCCTTCCGGGCGCCGCCACCACCAAGGCACGCTCGTGCCACGCCCGTGCCCGATCCCCACCCCCCTCCTCTCGATCCTCACTCCATCCTCTCAACACCGCATCGCGCCGAGACGCATGCCTTCCGCCGGGAACAACACCGCGACCGCCCCTCCTGCTCGAGCTCCTGTAGCCCCGCCATCAGCCTCCGCCTCGCCAGCTCATCGCCCCACGATGCCAGCCTTCTCGTCGGCACCCCGCGTCCCCGACCTAGCAGCATATCGCCGCTGCGCCACCTACTCCTCCCTCCTCTGCCCCGAGCCTCTACGACCCGCTGGACCCCGCAAGCCCCGAGCACCGCCGCCGCGTCGACCTCTCCTACCTCGCCGCCTCGACCTTGCCAAGGCCGACACCGGCCACTTCGACCCCGCCTCTGATCTTCAACATCTCCGTCCTCGCGCGCCGGTGACCATGGTCGCCTCATCATCAAGCTCCGCCCAAGCCTCTGCCTGGGCCACCGCCAGCTTCCTCCATCGGGCGCCTTGCTCCGCCTCTTGCACATCCGCTGCCGTCGGCATCATCTCCACATCCACCTCCCTGCCCGAGCTGCAAGCTCCATCCATGGTGCCTCCGCCCCGTTTGCTGTTGTCATTGCTCCTCTTGGTTCTCGGCAACCCCCGTGTCCCGCTGGTCTAGTGCTTGCCTTGCTGCCACTATTGCGCACCAGGGTTTTCACTACCCGAGCCCTTCTTTTCGGGCCTTGCTCAAGCCAGCCAACCACCACATCCACGCAGTCCGCCAAGTTCTCTTACCGCTAAAACGAGGCCTTTTGTACTACCACGATTTGGGTTACGCCAAGTCCACCTGCAACGACTACGACCGCGTACAAGGACATCGGATCTGTCAAGTTCGTCTACCGCCATTTCTGAAGCGCCAAGTACATCTACGATGACCCGAACATCTACAAAAAATGAGTACAACTACCGTCGCCCTGAAGACGTTGGATTCATCAAGTACCTCTTCGAAACGAACATGTACCACTACTTCCACTTCCGTTGTCATGACTGAGAGTACCACTACTTCCACGACGCCCGAGAACGACTACTACCCACGGCGCCCGTTTACGACTACTTCCCTCGACGAACTCGAACCACCCCGAACGCACGCTCCAAAGGTATAACCCCGAGACTATCCTCGTGGACGAATGCATGTATGTGATGTCCGTGTGTTGCACCGTGTCTGAGTTGTCCTTGCACGTTCCTCCTCGTTTGCCATGTCGCCGACCCGTGGGAACCCGGTAACCAGGAGCACCCCCACCATCTTTGCATGACACGCTCTCGCTCCTTCTTTTGCACCGGTCTCTCGACGAGTTACCGAAACCGATATGTTGCCGTGGCATCATTTTCGGATTCATCGCCGTGGCACCCCTTCCTTTCCACCACGGTGACAAATGCTTCATAACATGCTCATGTCAACTAAAATTGCATAAAACTTGCAAATGTCATCGGCATCATGATAACAACATTTAAAATGTTTAAATTGTTTTTTGCTTTAATAATTGCTAACTATGCACATGGGGATTTTCCAGAATTGTTGTTGTTATTTCCGGCTCCATTTAAATTGCTTAGATAGTGTAGTTTCATTGTGTTGCACATCTTGCCATGCTAAAAACAATTAAACTTGTTGGGTTCATAAACGAGAGTCAACTAAATAAATAGAATGTGGTGTTTCGTCAATATGCAACTCATTGCATATTGAGCTCCACTTAAATTGTAGTGTTGTTTGAGCACTTCGCCATGCCATGCATAATGAAACCAGACATGCATCATACTTGCTTGTGCATCATATGACATACTTATGCTTGTGTGTTTACCATGTTGTTTGCTTCTTTACGGTATGCTTCTCTCGTAAGATTCGTTTTCGTTCCGGAGTTGTGAGGATTTGTTCGACTACTTCATGGACTCGTTCTTCTTCTTTGCGGGATCTCAGGCAAGATGACCGTTCCCCGATATCACCTCTATCTTTCCTTTGCTAGTTGTGTCGCTCTATCAGATATGTCGTGATGCCTATTCTTGTCTTGTCAGCCTCCTATGTTGCCATGAAACACTCTAACCGCCTTCCTAGCAAACTGTTGATTGGCTAAGTACGCTTTTTCTCAACCCCTCTTATACTGTTGTTAGTTGCAGGTGAAGTTGGAAGATTGCTCCATGTTTGGACTTCTTATTGGGATAACACAATAAATATCTTATTTAATTAATGCACATATATATTGGTAATGGGTGGAAGGCTTGGCCTTCTGCTTGGTGTTTTGTTCCACTCATGCCACCTTAGGACCCGATAAACCGGTGTTATGTTCCTTGATTTTGCGTTCCTAACACGGTTGGGGTTTATGGGCCCCCCTTGATAATTCACATTTCTTAAAGATTTTCCAGTGAGGCCCAACTTTGGTACTACATTTGCCTAACAACTAAACACTTGCATAGGGAGTAATTAACCCGAGTTCTTAATCAACAACCCGGGCCGGTGCTCCTCATGAGTGTTGGTCCAACCCAGAGTCGTTTGCGGTACCACCCCTTGGCAACTTGGGTCTTTTGGTCACTGTACGCCTTGCTCATCTGATCGTGGCCTGAGACGAGATATGCGTGGCTCTTATCAGGGTGTCGGCACGTCAGGAGGTCTTGCTGGATTAGTTTTACCTTTGTCAAAATATCTTGAGCACAGGATTCCGAGAATACTCGGGTCTTCCCAACATGGAGTTGCGACTCTGCGGATCGTGAGCTTGTGATGGGCTAAGTTGGGACACCCCTGCAGGGTTATGAACTTTTTGAAAGCCGTGCCTGCGGTTATGTGGCAGATGGGAACTTGTTAATATCTGGTAGTAGATAGCTTGACACCATATCCTTAAGAATACACTACCTGTGTGAGTAACCATGATGGTCTCTTTTCGAAGGGGTTTTCGGAAAGTGAACACGATGGGGTTATGCATGAACATGAGTAGCTAGGATCACTTATTGATCATCTTTGGCGACCGTTGGCACTTTCCTCATCTCGCTCTGACTTTGTAACAGGTTGCTTAGTGCTTGCTGCAGCCACTTTATTACCTCTCCACACCTAAAAGGCTTTGTTAGTTTTGATACCCGGGAATGGGATTGCCGAGTCCTTGTGACTCACAGATTACAACACACACCAGATGCAGGTACAACTGAGTATGATGCAGGAGATGGACAAGAACTTCACTGGGAGTTCGATGAAGAGCATGGTCGTATGTATGTGGTGTACCCCGACGATCAGTAGTGGTTCCTACTAGGGGCGATCATGACTTGTGGTTGTGGTAAATTTTCTCGTTTGATTTCGTGCGTAGCCGGACCCTGTGTTATTTGGATGAATGTATGAATGTTGAATTAATAGGGTGATGTGGCGAGTGTAAGCCAACTATTATCTATTTTATCCCTGTTCTTTACATGAGTTGGCAAAGATACCATGCTTGCGATCATTCTAGAATGCGATTATGTCTCTAACTCGTGCCTCGACATGTAGGAGCTATAGGAGCATCTTGGGCATTACAACGAGACAGGTAGAGTAGCGCGACGAGGCTTATCGGGCTGCTCCACGACATGACACTAAGCGGTGCATTTAATGCACTCTGGACTGTCTGCTAAGTTAGGTATGATAGCACTGTTGGCCATCTAATCAACCAATAGTGATCATGTCGCCACTGTGGATTCCCCATGATCTATAAAAGGAGGGCCATGGCAACCTTAGAGTGGATTCAGACCCTTGTACACTCATACACATGTAGTTGCTCACGCCCTGAGGCAAGCTTGCCGGGCCAGAGCGATGTGTCTCCACCACGACCCCCATCAATCCACCAAAGTAGGAGTAGGGTTTTACACCTCGCGGCGGCCCGAACCTGGGTAAACCTGCCTGTGTGATCTATGTCGTGTTGCTCTGCACCCTCCGCTCTTTGTGCAATTTGTTCTCCCCCCCTATCGAACCACAAGGAGCTGATGGCCCCATAGGTGACTAATACGTCTCCAATGTATCTATAATTTTTCATTGTTCAATGCTGTTATATTATCATTCTTGTATGTTTTACAATTATTTCACAATCATTTTATATCATTTTTGGGACTACCCTATTGATGTAGTGCCCAGCGCCAGTTGTTGTTTTCTGCTTGTTTTCACATCGCAGAATCCCATACCAAACGAAGTCCAAATGCACCAAAACTTTTTGGAGATTTTTTTGGGCTAGAAGAAACAACATGGGCTGAAGAAGTACTAGAAGGGGGCTCCGAGAGGAGCACAACCCACCAGGGCGCACCTGGTCCCCCTGGAGCGCCCAGGTGGGTTGTGCCCACCTGGGTGGCCTCCTGCACTGCCTCTTCGCTCTATTAATACTCCAATATTCCAGAAACCCTAGGAGAGTCGACGAAATTTTATTCCACCCACCGCAACTTCCAGAACCACGAGATCCAATCTAGAGCCATTTTCCAGCACTCTGCCGGAGGGGAACATGATCACAGAGGGGTTCATCATCCTCATTGGCGCATCTCCGATGATGCGTGAGTAGTTTACCACAGACATACGGGTCCGTAGGCAGTAGCTAGATGCCCTTTTCTCGCTTTGTGTCTCAATACAATGGTCTCTTGGAGATCTATTTAATGTAATGACTTTTTGTGCTGTGTTTGTTGGGATCTGATGAATTGTGAGTTTATGATCAGATTTGCCTTGATATAATATCCATTCTAGATTATTATAGCTTCATATTTCTTCTCCGATTTGGGTTTTGTTTGACCAACTTAATCTATTTATCTTGCAATGGGAATAGGTGCTTTGTAATGGGTTCAATCTAGCGGTGTCCTTTCCCAGTGTCAGAAGGGGTAGCAAGGCATGCATGTATCGTTGCTATTAAGGATAAAAAGATGGGGTATATTCCTACATGAATAGATCTTGTCTACATCATGTCATCATTCTTATTGCATTACTCCGTTTTCCCATGAACTTAATACACTAGATGCATGCTAGACATCGATCGATGTGTGGAGTAATAGTAGTAGATGCAGGCAGGAGTCTGAAGGAAATATGACCTAGAGGCAATAATAAAGTTGTTATTTATACTTGTTTCATGATAAATGTCTTTTATTCATGCAAGAATTGTATTAACCGGAAACTTGATACATGTGTGAATACATAGACAGAACTGAAGGAAATATGCCCTAGAGGCAACTATAAAGTTAATATTTATTTCGTTATATCATGATAAATGTTTATTATTCATGCTAGCATTGTATTAACTGGAAACTTAGTACATGTGTGAATACATAGACAAAACAGAGTGTCCCTAGTATGCCTTTATTAGACTAGCTCATTAATCAAAGATGGTTATGTTTCCTAGCCATAGACATGAGTTGTAATTTGATCAACGGGATCACATCATTAGGAGAGTGATGTGATGGACAAGACCCATCTGTTAGCTTAGCAACTTGATCGTTTAGGTTTACTGCTATTGCTTTCTTCATAACTTATACATGTTCCTATGATTATGAGATTGTGTAACTCCCGAATACCGGAGGAACACCTTGTGTGCTATCAAACGTTGCAATGTAACTGGGTGATTATAAAGATGCTCTACAGGTGTTTCCGAAGGTGTTCGTGGTGTTGGCATAGATCAAGGATAGGATTTGTCACTCCGAGTGTCGGAGAGGTATCTCTGGGCCCTCTCGGTAATACACATCATAATAAGCCTTGCAAGCAAATGACTAATGAGTTAGTCACGAGATGATGTATTATGGAACGAGTAAAGAGACTTGCCGGTAACGAGATTAACTAGGTATAGTGATACCGACGATTGAATCTCGGGCAAGTAACATACCGATGACAAAGGGAACAACGTATGTTGTTATGCGGTTTGACTGATAAAGATCTTCATAGAATATGTAGGAGCCAATATGAGCATCCAGGTTCCGCTATTGGTTATTGACCGGAGATGAGTCTCTGTCATGTCTACATAGTTCTCGAACCCGAAGGGTCCGCACGCTTAATGTTCGATGACGATCGGTATTATGAGTTTATGAGTTTTGATGTACCAAAGGTAGTTCGGAGTCCTCGATGATATCACATACATGACGAGGAGTTTCAGAATGTCCGAGACGTAAAGATTAATACACTGGACAACTATATTCGGACACCGGAAGTGTTCCGGGTGTTATCGGATAAAACCAAGTGCCGGAGGGGGTTACCGAAACCCCTCGAGGGAGTATGGGCCATAGTGGGCCAATGAGGGAAAGAAAGAGGCAGCCCACTAGGGCTGGCCGCACCCCCCTAGGGTTCCTAGTTGGACTAGGAGTGGGGGGGGGGGGGGCTCCCCTATCCTTCCTTCTCCTCTCCTCCTTCCTTTCTTACTCGTAGTAGGAATAGGAAAGGGGATTCCTATTCCTACTAGGAGTAGGAATCCTACTCCTGGCGCGCCATACATGGGCCAGCCGCACCTCCCCCTTGCTTATTTATATACGGGGGCAGGGGGGCACCCAAAGACACATAAATAACATTGTTTTAGCCGTGTGTAGTGCCCTCCTCCACATAAACACACCTCGGTTGTACCGTTGCAGTGCTTAGGCAAAACCCTACGCCGGTAAGTTCATCATCTCCGTCACCACGTCGTCGTGCTAACGAAACTCTCTCGTGAAGCTCAACTGGATCAAGAGCTCGTGGGACGTCATCGAGCTGAACGTGTGCTGAACGCGGAGGTGTCGTATGTTCGGTGCTTGATCGGTTGGATCGCGAAGACGTTCGACTACATCAACCGCGTCACTAGACGCTTCCGCTTTTGGTCTACGAGGATACGTAGACACACTCTCCCGACTCGTTGCTATGATTCTAGTATATAGTGTTGGGGAACGTAGTATTTCAAAATTTTCCTACGATCACGAAAGATCTATCTAGGAGAAGCATAGCAACGAGTGTGGAGAGTGTGTCTACGTACCCTCGTAGACCGAAAGCGGAAGCGTCTAGTGATGCGGTTGATGTAGTCGAATGTCTTCGCGATCGAACCAATCCAAGCACCGAACGTACGGCACCTCCGCGTTCAACTCACGTTCATATCGATGACATCCCACGAGCTCTTGATCCAGTTGAGCGTCATGTGAGAGTATCGTCAGCATGACGGCGTGGTGACGGTGATGATGAAGCTACTGGCGCAGGGCTTCGCCTAAGCACTACAATGGTATGACCGAGGTGTGTATCTTTGGAGAGGGGCACTGCACACGGCTAAAATCAACTTGTGTGTCTATGGGGTGCTCCCTGGCCACGTATATAAAGGATGGAAGGAGGAGGAGGCCGACCCTCATAGGGCGTGCCAAAGTGTGGACTCCTACTAGGACTCCCTAGTCCTAGTAGGATTCCACCTCCCACATGGAATAGGAAAAGGGGAAGGGAGAAGGATAAGGAAGGAAGGGGGCGCCCCCTTTCCCTAGTCCAATTTGGACCGGTCCATGGGGAAGGGGCGCGACAACCCTTTAGGCCTTTCTCTCCTTTCCCGTATGGCCCATTAAGGCCCAATACAAATTCCCGTAACTCTCCGGTACTCCGAAAAATACCCGAATCACTCGGAACCTTTCCGATGTCCGAATATACCCTTCCAATATATCGATCTTTACATCTCGACCATTTTGAGACTGTTCGTCATGCCCGTGATCTCATCCGGGACTCCGAACAAACGTCGGTCATCAAATCACATAACTCATAATACAAATCGTCATCGAATGTCAAGCGTGTGGACCCTACGGGTTTGAGAACTATGTAGACATGACCGAGACACATCTCTGGTCAATAACCAATAGCGGAACCTGGATGCTCATATTGGCTCCTACATATTCTACGAAGATTTATCGGTCAAACCGCATAACAACATAAGTTGTTCCCTTTGTCATCGGTATGTTACTTGCCCGAGATTCGATCATCGGTATCATCATACCTAGTTCAATCTCGTTACCGGAAAGTCTCTTTACTCGTTCCGTAATATATCATCTCGTGACTAACTCATTAGTCATTTGCTTGCAAGGCTTATTATGATGTGTATTACCGAGAGGGCCCAGAGATACCTCTCCGACACTCGGAGTGACAAATCATATTCTTGATCTATGCCAACACCACAAACACCTTCGGAGACACCTGTAGAGCATCTTTATAATCACCCAGTTACGTTGTGACGTTTGATAGCACACAAGGTGTTCCTCCGGTATTCGGGAGTTGCATAATCTCATAGTCATAGGAACATGTATAAGTCATGAAGAAAGCCATAGCAGTAAAACTAAACGATCATAGTGCTAAGCTAACAGATGGGTCTTGTCCATCACATCATTCTCCTAATGATCCGATCCCATTGATCAAATGACAACTCATGTCTATGGTTAGGAAACATAACCATCTTTGATCAATGAGCTAGTCTAGTAGAGGCATACTAGGGACACTCTGTTTTGTCTATGTATTCACACATGTACTAAGTTTCCGGTTAATACAATTCTAGCATGAATAATAAACATTTACCATGATATAAGGAAATATAAATAACAACTTTATTATTGCCTCTAGGGCATATTTCTTTCAGTCTCCCACTTGCACTAGAGTAAATAATCTAGTTCACATCGCCATGTGATTTAATACCGATAGTTCACATCGTTATGTGAATAACACCGACAGTTCATATCGCCATGTGACAAACACCCAAAGGTTTTACCAGAGTCAATAATCTAGTTCACATCGCCATGTGATTAACACCCAAAGAGTACTAAGGTGTGATCGTGTTTTGCTTCGGCAGAGAAGTTTAGTCAGCGGGTCTGTTACATTCAGATCCATATGTATTTTGCAAATTTCTATGTCTACAATGCTCTGCATGGAGCTACTCTAGCTAATTGCTCCCACTTTCAGTATGTATCTAGATCGAGACTTCGAGTCATCCAGATCGGTGTCAAAGCTTGCATCGACGTAACTCTTTACGACGAACTCTTTGACCTCCATAATCGAGAAACATTTCCTTATTTCACTAAGGATAATTCTGACCGTTGTCCAGTGGTCCACTCCTGGATCACTATTGTACCCTCTTGCCAAACTCATGGTGAGGTACACAATAGGTCTGGTGCACAACATAACATATTTTATAGAACCTATCACTGAGGCATAGGGAATGACTTTTCATTCTCTTTCTATTTTCTGCCGTGGTCGGGTTTTGAGTCTTTACTCAACTTCACACCTTGCAACACAGGCAATAACTCCTTCTTTGACTGTTCTATTTTGAACCACTTCAAAAAAACTTGTCAAGGTATGTACTCATTGTATTTATCAAGCGTCTTGATCTATCTCTATAGATCTTGATGCTTAATATGTAAGCAGCTTCACCAAGGTCTTTCTTTGAAAAAATCCTTCCAAACACTCCATTATGCTTTGAAGAATTTATGACATTATTTCTGATCAACAATATGTCATTCACATATACTTATCAGAAATATTCTAGTGCTCCCACTCACTTTCTTGTAAATACAGGCTTCACCGCAAGTCTGTATAAAACTATATGCTTTGATCAACTCATCAAAACGTATATTCCAACTCCGATATGCTTGCACCAGTCCATAGATGGATCGCTGGAGCTTTGCACACTTTGTTAGCACCTTTAGGATCGACAAAACCTTCTGGTTGCATCATATACAACTCTTATTTAAGTAATCCATAAGGAATGCAGTTTTGACACCCATTTGCCAGATTCATAAAATGCGGTAATAGCTAACATGATTTGGACAGACTTTAAGCATCGCTACGGGTGAGAAATCTCATCGTAGTTGTCACGGATATTACTATTAGGTATAAACCGCCCAGGAGGGGCCAGTTTATGCCTTTGGAAATTATTTTTACTGAAGCCCAGCCAAGCATGGAGCAAGACGCTTTAGCCCAAGGAGCTTAAGGCCTAAGAGGCATTAGGGCCCATGATTTGTAAACCGCCATATGATGTATAACTTGTGATGTAAGATAGGAAGGATAGAGACCGAGCCGGACATGTTTATGAGCTGGCCTCGGGATTCTGTAAACCGGACCAGGCGTCACCTCTTATATAAAGGGACGACCCGGTGACGGTTCAGGGCAGAGAACAACAGTTCGAGACACAGGCAAAGCGGATTCGCTCCCTGATCATCGAAACCCTAGCAATATTACAACAAACTAGACGTTGGCTTTTACCTTCATCGAAGGGGCCGAACTAGTATAAAAGCCCTGTGTCCTTGTCCGGTTTAACCCCTTTAAGCTAACCCGTAGCGATGGCCTCACGACTAAGTCCTTTTGCTAGGACATCTGTCGTGACAAAACCACGACAGTTGGCGCCCACCGTGGGGCTATCGCATGATGGTTTTGAGTTTTTGAAGGGTAGCTTTGAAGGAATCAAGGTCTACGCAGTGGGTCGGATGACTAAGAGTCGCCGCGGCAAGATCTACATCGACGACGCAGGCTGGGGCCCCGAGGCCGATTCAATCGAATACGGGTACCGGGTCCCCTTCGGCGGCATCCACGTCTTCATCAGCAAGATCGGTGAATCGGGCCCTGAGCCAGACATCTTCCCCAACATCGTCGAGCTGGCCCAGCGTGCGAGACCTGCCCGGATTCAGCCCGCCGTGAAGCACGTCTTCGTTGGAGCAGTGCATGGAGTGCAAGCCGAGGACGGATCGGACTCTGGCGGCGAGACTATTGTCTATTCCGGCGACGAATCTTCTTCTGGAGAGACAGAATCCTTATATCTGTTGCAGGACGGCCGATCTGAGGGCTGTTCCGATGGTGGCAGTATTCTGGACCCCCTCGATCCGCCAAGCCGGGTTGCCGCCTTTATGGCCGGATCACAACCTATGCAGCAATCCTCAACTACAGCGTCGTTAAAATCAGACGCGGTGGGAGCTAGGGCTGGAGGTCCTGACCCGTCGCCATTTGAAACTTTATCCACTTTGGTCGATACTTTGACAGCGCTGTTAACAGCAGAGGTAGCTCAGGCCAATAAAGAGCAGCATGATGCGGAAGTCGCTCAGTTCAAGAGCCGTATAGATCAAGCCAAGTTGGACCTGGCTGCTGAGAAAACCAAGATGGCTGCAAAGCAGGCTGAGCTTGATGCTCAAGCTTATCGACTCATGTTGGATCAGACCGCTTCACACGAGGTGATGATGAGGAGGCAGCGATCTCGCTTGCTACCGGTTTATGAGGCAAGAAACCTCTTTAGCACGCCAGGTGCAGGAACCAGTAACCAGCCGGAGGTGAACCGGGGAGGGGCACCGGGCATGGGAGCGTCAGTCCAGCCGCCGGCCGTGGAGCCAACCCGCCAGGTTGTACCATCACAGCATGTGCCCACCCCTCCTGGTCATTACTCTAATCCATTGGATAACATAGTTGCTGCCGCTTCATGACTGACCGCTCTTCCCATTGAAGGAACATCCCCTATAGCAGTAGAGGCATGACGGGCCAGGAATTTTTGGAGACGGCGCTAACTCAACATCAAGCTTATTCTCACAGCCGTGAGAGGATTCATTCAACTCCTCGCCCAAGCCGGAGTTACACTAGGCGTATGGATGAACCGACCGTGTCAAGCAGTGCACGAAGACATAATCCGCCGTGGCAGGATGATCCGGTAGGAGGAGACGCGAACGCTCAGAATGTAGTGGATCAGGGCAGGCAATGCCGGGAGGCTGAATTAACAGCGCAGCACGAAGCCCGTTAGGCAAAGCCGGTTCGTCCCTCTACCACAGTTGAACCGGGGGTTATGTCTAGCTCCCTGGGAGTGCCCTGCCATACTCCCGCTTTGCGCAACGTGAAACTGCCCAAGGATTTCAAGGGACCGCGCAAGGTGCCCAATTACACAGCGGATCTATCCCCAGAGGCATGGGTTGAGAGTTATGAGATGGCAATGGAGATGTTGGATGTGGATGATGCAGCATGCGCTAAGTATTTCACAATGATGCTAGAGCGAACAACTCACACGTGGCTGAAGGGCTTGCTGCCCAATTCCGTCAGATCATGGGCCGAATTGCGCCGCTGGTTTATCAATAACTTCAAGGACACGTGCAAGCAGCCGATGTCTGTCTTCGATCTAGCTGCCTACGTTCAAGGAGAGCATGAGTCTACAAGTAGTTGGGTTCATTGAGTGTCAGAGATCCTGCATTCCTCCAATAGCATCAACCCAAGCACAACAGTGGTAACCTTGGAAGGCAATTGCCGGTTTGAACCTTTGAAATTGAAGTTGGGACGGCTTAAGTGTAATTGTGATGACATGGGGACACTCATGGGCGCTTTAGTAAAGTATGCGGACTTCGATAATACCAAATACGCAGACGCCGATAGTGACAAGTCAGGGAAGGTAAACAAGAATGGTAAGGCACCGTAGCCCAACCGGGCGAATCAAGGATACAACAGTAAGCGTAAAGCGGATGGTAAATCGGATTTTGTGGCCAACACCAATGCTCAGGAGGATGGACAGCGCCGCAAAGGTAGATCGCCCCCACGAAATGGGAGGCCGCCTATTAATCTGGAACGCCAGATGAACATACCTTGCCCGAAGCATGGTACAGCAGAAAAGCTAGCTACACACCTCCGGAAGGATTGTTTTATTATGCAGGAATTCATGAACCGGTCTCGGTACGATCACGGACCATCCGGTGGGTCAGGCCCCGATTTTCAAGGGCCGGGTTATCAAGGTGGTGGATCCGGTTCAGGGTACCAAGACAATAATGACAACCACAACGGGCACAATCAGCATAACCAACAGCACGGCCAGGGCGGTTATAACAATCAGGGAAATCAACAGCGTCAACAGCAGCAACAATCCGGATATCAGAATAATCCGAAGGAGTTAAGCAGTGGGTAGTATCATGTCTTCACCACGAGCTTGTGTAAATGTGATTAGAAGGTTCACAAGAGGGCAGTGCATTCTATTGAACCAGCGGTGCCGCGTTACCTGCGTTGGTCAGAACAACCCATTGTGTGGAGCCGAGTGGATCATCCGGACTGAGTTGATAATCCGGGTCAGCTGGCTCTAGTGGTGGCACCTCAGGTGGGTGACTACAAGTTTACCAAGGTGCTTATGGACGGAGGCAGCATCATCAACATTCTATACTATGAAACTTTCCGGCGCATGGGGCTGACAGATAAGAAGCTTCGGCAGTCCAACATAGTTTTTCATGGAGTGGTGCCCGGAAAATCAGCGTATCCAGTTGGCAAGATAGATTTGGAGGTCACTTTTGGAGATGAGCATGATTCCAGATCGGAGACTTTGACCTTTGAAGGGGTAAAGATCAAGAGCATGTATCACGCTCTGTTCGGGCGGCCTGTTTATGCCAAGTTCATGGCAAGGCCGTGTTATGTTTATCTACAGCTCAAGATGCCATGCCACAAGGGAACCATTACGGTCCATGGGAGTCGCAAGATTGCATTGGAGTGCGAGGAAGGTGATGCCGCTTATGCTGAAGCGGTTTGTGCAACTGAGGAGCTAAAGTTTTATAAGGACAATGTTGATCCGACAGATATGTCTTCGCTGAAGAAACCAACCACAGAGCATGATCCGGCCTTGAAGTTCTAGTCGGCCGAAGAGACAAAACAGGTTGACTTTGTTCATGGTGATTCATCCAAGCAGTTCACCATCAGTGCTAACCTAGATCCAAAATAGGAAAGCGCGCTCATCGAGTTCATCCGTGAGAATCGAGACATTTTTGCATGGAAACCTTTTGACATGCTAGGTGTACCGAGGGAACTCGCTGAGCACACTCTTAACATTGATCCTAAGTTTAAACCGGTTAAGCAATTTCTGCGCCGCTTCAATGAAGAAAGGCGCAAGGCTATTGGAGAAGAAGTGGCTAGGCTCTTGGCAGCATGCTTTATAGTTGAGGTGTTTCATCCAGAGTGGTTGGCTAATCCGATGCTAGTGCTTAAGAAAAATGGCACTTGGCGAATGTGTGTTGATTACACAGATCTGAACAAAGCTTGCCCAACTGATCCCTTTGCCCTCCCCCGTATTGATCAGATCATTGATGCTACGGCAGGTTGTGAGCGACTAAGTTTTTTGGACGCATATTCAGGTTATCATCAGGTCAAGATGGCAATTAAGGACCAGGATAAGACGGCCTTTATAACTCCCTTTGGAGCCTTATGCTATGTGTCTATGCCATTTGGGCCTAAAAGTGCCCAGGCAACCTATCAGCGTTGTGTGCAGAACTGCCTTCATGGACAGATTGGGCGGAATGTTCATGCATATGTGGACGACATTGTGGTGAAATCCAGGAAGGAGGAGACATTGATAACAGACTTGAAAGAAACCTTTGATAATCTCCGGAATTACAAAATGATGCTTAATCCGGATAAGTGCGTTTTTGGTGTTCCGCCAGGCAAGCTCTTGGGATTCTTGGTGTCAAACAGGGGAATTGAGGCTAATCCGGAGAAGATCAAGGCAATTACATCCTTGGCTAAACCGGCGTGCATCAATGATGTCCAACGTGTGGCGGGCCGTATTGCGGCGCTCAGCCGGTTTATCAGCCATTTGGGGGAGAAGGATATCCCGCTTTATCAGATGATGAAAAAGACAGATCACTTTGTCTGGAGTGATGCTGCTGATGCTGCGTTTGAAGACTTGAAGAAGCAATTAGCAGAGCGACCGGTCCTCGCAGCCCCAGTTGACAATGAGCCGCTGTTGTTATATGTGGTAGCTAATGCCCGTGCAGTAAGCGTTGCCATTGTGGTGGAGCGTAAGGAGGCAGGCAAGGAATATCCGGTTCAGCGGTCGGTTTACTACATCAGCGAGGTGCTCATTGAATCAAAATAGAGATATCCACATTGGCAGAAATTGGTGTACGGAGTCTTCATGGCAAACCGGAAGCTGAAGCATTATTTTCAAGGCCATCCAATCACTGTAGTTAGTTCAGCTCCGTTGGGGGATATAATCCAGAACAGAGAGGCTACTGGTCGGGTTGCAAAGCGGGCCATTGAGCTTAGCCTGCATGGCTTGAAGTATGTGCCCCGTACTGCGATAAAATCCCAAGCAATGGTGGATTTCATTAATGATTGGACAGAGTTGCAAGCACCTGAGGAAAAGCCAGATCACACATATTGGACTATTCACTTTGATGGATCCAGGCAATTGGAGGGCTCGGGGGCTGGAGTCGTGTTAACTTCCCCACGAGGTGATAAGTTTTGTTATGTCCTCCGTTTAATGTTCCCTTGTACTAACAATGCAGCTGAGTACGAAGCTCCCCTCCATGGTCTACGGATGGCCAAGGAGATGAATTTAAGCCGGGTTAAATGCTTTGGTGATTCAGACCTGGTCGCATAGCAAGTATCTGGAAAGTGGGATTCCAAAGATCCACTTATGGCAGCGTATCGACGAGAGGTAGACACTGTTGCTGGACACTTCAAGGGTTATCAGGTGGATCATATAGACCGGCGAAAGAATGAAGCGGCTGATGCATTAAGCCAGCTGGGTTCTCAACGTAAGCCGGCCCCACCCAATACCTTCTTGGATGTATTACACAACCCGCTGGTACAGTTACCTTCAGAAGAGGACTTGGCTATTCCTGATCCGGAGGCACAATTGGTCGGTGTACTTCATGTTATTCCGGATTGGACGCTTCCCTACCTGGCGTACATGAACCGAGGTGAGTTACCAGAGGACGAAGTCTTGGCTAGACAGATAGTCCGACGATCCATGTCAATGACTATTGTCAATGGAGAACTTCATCATCGCAGCGTTTCTGGGACGTTTCAGCGGTGTGTGTCGCCAGAGGAGGGTTGTGATATTCTTAAAGAAATCCATGAAGGAGATTGTGGTCATCATGCCGGTTCAAAATCTTTGGTGGCTAAAGCTTTTCGTCATGAGTTCTACTGGTTGACGGCTCATGCCGACGCAGAGGACTTGGTCAGAAAATGTGATGCTTGCCAGAAATTCTCACGGCGTGCTCATATACCGGCAGGAATTGAGGATGATTCCAATTACTTGGCCGTTTGTGACTTGGGGGCTTGATATGGTTGGACCCTTCAAGAGATCTCAAGATAAGAAGACCCACCTTTTGGTGGCGGTGGACAAGTTTACCAAATGGGTTGAAGCGGAACCAGTCAGTAAGTGTGATGGAGCAACGGCGGTTCAGTTCATCAAAAAGGTGATTTTCCGGTTTGGCTTTCCACACAACATTATAACTTACAATGGTACCAATCTATCCAAGGGGGCTATGGAGGAGTTCTGTCAACGAGAGCACATCCGTCTTGATGTATCATCAGTAGCTCACCCTCAGTCTAATGGCCAAGCTGAAAGAGCCAATCAAGAGATCTTGAGAGGCATCAAACCCCGGCTTATGGTTCCTTTGCAGAGGACACCGGGTTGTTGGGTGGATGAGTTACCTTCTATACTATGGAGCATCAACACTACACCTAATAGATCCATAGGGTACACGCCTTTCTTCATGATATATGGAGCTCAAGCGGTCCTCCCTAGTGATATCCGTCATGACTCGCCGCGGGTGGCGGCTTACGTCGAAGTGGGTAAGAAAAAAGCAAGGCAAGATGCATTGGACCGGCTGGATGAAGAACGGGACACGGCAGCAACTCGATCGGCGATTTATCAGCAAGATCTGCGCCAGTACCATAGTCGTCGGGTTAAAACCAGGACGTTTCAAGAAGGAGATCTGGTGCTCCAGGTCATCCAAGACCAGACAGACATGCACAAGCTATCCCCACCTTGGGAAGGACCCTTTGTGGTCAGCAAGAACCTGCACAACGGATCATACTACCTCGTAGACGTTCGAGAACATAATGACTCACGTACGGTGGAGGAGGAGACCAGACGGCCATGGAACATCGCTCTTCTTCGACCTTACTACACCTGAGCCATAGGCTCCACTTTATGTACATATATATACAATGTATATATTATGATCAATATAATAAACTGGCGTCCCCAACAAAGCAGGGTATCAGCCGCCTTTTTGCATAATAGTTTGTCACATGGGGGCTTCCATGTGCAAGGGAGTTCCTATGGCCTCTTAAACCGACGAACACATCGAGGCCATCATAAGAGCACAGCTCTGGTTGCTTTGGCAATTCCCACATGATGATGAGGGGCAAAAGAGAGTTTGATGCTTAGCACAACTCAAACATAGGCCCCGACAAGCATAGCTCAAATGCTACTTGGGGGCTCCTAATGCAAGACATCAACGAGTTGACAACCCTTGTAGTAAACACGGCTTGGAAGCTTGGTGTATACACCTAAAACCCCGGATTAGCCTGCCTGCATCAAGTAAGTCACTCCGTCCAGGTAAACCTGGTACGACCAGTCGAAAGTACACACAAGTCAATCTTTACAGACCCTGAACTTGGTAACGTTAAATTGACGATCATCAAGTGATTACACAAGTCAATCTTTACAGATTTTTGAACTTGGTAGCATTGAACATTGATGATTTGGTTAAGGATTGAGGACCATCTTAACAGGCTTTGCAAAATGGTTAATGACAGTAGCCTGGCAGCTCATAAAAAGCCTCGGATTTGGAGCCTGGCAGCTCATAAAAAGCCTCGACTACATGGTCTGATTTGCCCAAAAATTTATTTTTCATTTTTTATGTTTTCTCAAATCTTAATCTTCAAGGTCATTGGTTTTTAACCAAGTCCATCGATTCAGGGAGTGGATTACTTTAAGTTTCCACTACATCTGCGTTTATAGAGTTCTAGTCTAGGTTACTAACACCAGTACTGACTACAGCTAAACCGGAGTTCATCATAACCCGGTTCAGTTTTCATGATGAACCGACAGACAATCAAGGGAGTCATCAACACTTGCACCTTGGATCATTATCTCTTCCTACATGATTAAGGTTCATTATAATACACTTAATCAGATGTATGATACTTATTATATATTTTTATACACAATTCAAGTTCAAAACTTCGACCATGTGTTTGGGCATTATGACCCGTCCGGCAATAAAGCGCAAGGACATTTTCAACATTGTTTTATGCAGAAACAGGTAGAATAAACCGTCAAAAGCATTAAAGCAGGATATATTTAAGAAGTTGCCAATTGAAGCAATCTCACAAAATATAGTATGGGACGAGCACAGAGTATCTCAGTTATCCTATTACAAGGCGCTGGAAGGCCCAAAATAATATCAGACATAAAGTTAAACTGGCGCTGGTTTATGATTATGCGTCAGCTCACCGTGATGATTGAGGATCAGCTTGCTCCAGTTCTTCGGCAGTTTCTTCCAACTGCTGGAAGTCAATAGTGGTCCAGTCAATCTTGGCCAGCGCTCGGAAATAAACTTCGTCAGTTATGAGTTCTGACGGATCAATGCCAAGAGCAAAAGTGTGCTTATGGACGGGCGGAATAAGATTTTCGATATCATAAGCCGGGCGCTCCGCCCGCACATTCTCCGCATCATATCCCGGATGATATCTAGACAAATCGGCCTTGTCAGCAAGCTTGCTAGCCAGAGGCCGCATATCCTTGGTTACGGCGCGTAAGTCATCATTGGAAAAGGCTGATCCATCTTCCTTCATGCTTGGGTAGCCGTTCATCGCCTCCGCCGGATCAAAGTCAGGAACCCAAGCCTTCGCTCGGGTCAAAGCCATCAGAGCACCTGCTCTTGCAGACGACTTCTTCACCTCTACAAGGCGGGCAGGCAGAATGGACAGCTTCTCCAAGGTACCCTGGATTATGGTAGGAGCCGGTTTGTTGTGCGAGATAGCACTGATAGCCCTCTGAGCGCCGAAATATAACTGCTCCACCAGAGTGTATGCAGCTTTCAATTTCTTTCGCACATCATCGCCAAGATGAGTGATGCGCCTCCCTGCGTTAAAATTATGAATTAAAATGGTAAAGGATGGCAAGGATCAGGGTTGTGTTAACAGGTACTTACCAAAGATGGAGGACATCATATCATTGATCTGCTGCTTCAATCCGGACAGCTCCTCTGTTACCGGATTAAGAGCAGCCTCTGCGTCACTGGCTTTCTTCTCCAAAGCAACCCTTTCAGCGTCCCAGACTGACCGCTCTGTTTTGAAGTCTTTCTTCGGCTTCTCTATACTTGCTAAAGCAAGTGTAAGCTCATCCTTGACTTTGACAGTAGCAGTCTCTTGGAATTTCAAGTTATCCCGGAGCTCAGTTATTTTAGAAGTCTTCTGGTTCAAACCAGTCTGCCAAAATGAAAGTACATTATATATTCAGGAAGTATTTCAGTCAAAGTCCCAAGCACATATCAAGTTATGCACTTGACACTTGGGGGATAATGTATATTTGAAGTGGAAACAGGTATTATCCAGACAAGTCCCAAGCACATAAACAAGTTATATACTTGGCACTTGGGGGCTAATGTGACATTGTTCTGAATACAAGTAGAAGTCCCGGTTCATCCTAAAGGAAGTAAACCGGCCCTTGGGGGCTACACATGTGCAAAACAAAGCTATCTACTAGATCTACTGAAGTCCCGGTTCACCCTAAAAGGCTAAACCGGCACTTGGGGGCTACGATGGAGTAAAGATACAATTACAAGACACAAGAAGAAATAGAGGACAAGACAAAGGAGAAGTTACCTCATAACGCTCCTTCATCAAGTTTACCAATCCAGCTTCATAATCGCGGCTGGTATGTAGCCGGTGTAAATATCCGGAATGAAGCTCCTGGGCGCTGAGCTGAGTGTAGCTGGACAAGTAAGTACTCCACTTGCCCTTGTCCTTGTTGAGAAATTCTTCCTTAGCAGTATGCTTGGTCAAAGCAACAGGCTCCCCTGGAGTGGTAAAGCCGGTCCCAGTGATTTCAACATCGGCAGGTGAAGCGGCCGCTTGTTTAGGAGGACTAGCAGGAGCAGGACTAGCCCGGGCAGGGCTGGCCGGTTTAGGGTCATGATCCATTGGATTGCCCCCCCTGGTCAACAAAGACGTCTTGATCCATAGGAGGAGGATCATCATGCGAAATCTCAACGTTATCTTCCGAAGGTTCAACAAGCTCAGGATCTTCTGCCGGTTCAGGAGTAGTATTATCAACTGCCGGTTTACTCAGTTTGGCCTTTTTGCTAGGCTTGGGATTACTATGAAAAGTTACAGATAATGAAAATCAGAAGAGTCAAGAACAAGTGTTAAACCGGAAAAAGCAAAAGGCAGCTTACCCAGGAACATTTTTGAGGGGAGGAATCTAAGTGGCTGTTGATTCGCCAGAAGAAGAGTGAGGAGTTTCCTGATAATTCGAATCAGACGGATTAAGGGGTTGTCGGATAAGACCTGCTTTGGGGTAAAGAGCAATTGGAGTGAGTAAAACCTCGGAACAACGCCTCCGAGCTGTAGTGTGCGTTAATCTGGTGGATTCAATCGCATGGCCACTATGGCGAGTGGTGCGGCGAGCTTCATGTTGCTGCTTCTTCAAAAGAAAGTTTGGATCCAAATAAGCATAAGGATGAGAAAATTGAAATTTCTGGACCGTTCGACGAATTTTTGGTGGTGGCAGCTGTTCTGAATCGGAGGAAAGAGTGATTACCTCAACATTGTCCGCTTTACTGCCTTCAGCATGACCCTAGGAACGGTCATTGTTAATAAAAAAGCAGACAAAGGAAAGGCAAGGAAATCAAAAGAATTAGGTGGTACCTCAGAGGCCGGATCATCTTCTTCCGCATTGGATCCCGACGCGGCAGTGTTCTTCTTCTTGTTTCTTTTGACAACTTGGGTCTTTTGGCGAGTTGCTTTCGCCGGTTTATCTTGGGTCTTCGTTTTCCAGAAAGGGTCATTGTCCTGTTGAAAGAAATAAAGACATTTTAAGACATGTGCTACGGATGGATTAAAACAAAGCAAAATGACAGAAGAGATTCTTACCGATGGTAGTTTGTTGGTCGCACAGAAGGGTGCTAGACCTGTTTGACTGCAAGCTTCTAGAGGTAAGTTCAGTAGCTTCTTGACGGATTCATTGACCTCAGTCTCTGATAGCACTGCCTCTGTGTGGTGCAAAGGGTCCTTGGGATTCCCAGTATACTCACACATTAAGCCGGAACGCTGGCTTAGCGAGAGAACACTCCAAGAAAGCTAGCAGCAGACGAAATCAACCCCTGTCAGACCATTGGCCACAAAGGCCCCGAGCGTTGAAAGCTGAGGGTCATACTGAGCTCGCTCTTGGGCACTTAGCCGCTGTAGAAAAGGGTGGTTTTGTAGAAGACGGTGGGAGCGATAACCCGACAACGGATTTTCACCCTCTGGGGAAGTGTCTATGCAGTAGAACCAAGTCTGATTCCAGTCCTTTGGATGAATGTGGAGAGTGACGTGAGGAAAACTAACATCCTTCCTCTTCTGAATAGACATCCCGCCAAATTCAGTGTTTGGACCATCATGAAACTCAGTACGACGGTTTAAGTGAAAGAAATCCTGGAATAGCTCCACTGTTGGCTCCTCTTGCAGATAAACTTCACAAAAGATTTGGAAGTTGCAAATTTTTGATACAGAGTTGGGACCAATATCTTGTGGATGAAGCTGGAAATTTGCTAACACATCACGGAAGAACTTTGACCCAGGAGGGTTGAACCCCCGGGCCAAGTGATCAAAGAAGATGATGATTTCTCCCTCTTTGGGCTTTGGAGGGCATTCTGATCCGGGAGCCCTCCAGTGAAGGACGTTTTTTGGACCTAAACCGCCAATTGATGCCATTTTCTCCAGGTCCTCCTCAGTGATCCGGGATTGGACCCAGTTGCAGGAGACAAACTGCTTAGCTTGAGTGGTCATTTTTTCGGAAGGAAAAGGCTGAAAATACAAGGAAGAGCCGGTTTGTAATCTAAGCAAGTTTAAACCGGCATGCTCTATAAAGATACTGATCTAAAACGACGGTTTAGGCAGGGGCCTAATGGTATCTACCGGATTGAAATATCTGGAATAGCTATAACAATGACATCTACCGAATTATAGAGTCTGAAAAGCTAAACTGCCAACAATGGTAAACAAGGCACAGATCTGAAGTTATGAGAAACAGCTTTCGCACAGACAACAGTGAAATACGGATCTACATCATGTTGAAAATCCAGAGATATTCAAGATTATATTCAGCGAACGCGATGAAGGTCCTAGCAAATGCAATCTAACTAGTCATATTGGGAAAGATAAAGCCACGGTGAAGGAGCGGAGTTACTCTTACAGTTACCAACTAGGAGATTTAGATCTACGGTGAAACTACTGAGCCATGGCGAAGAACAACGCATACCCGCGAGCTTGTATGAGGAAACCCTAAAACAAAATCTGTGAACGGGGTAAGGAGAGGATGTACCTGAGGCGACGGGTGCGGAGAAGCGCTGGCGAATCTCTAGAATGATCAGGTTGATGCAGGGGCCGGACTTGACGAGGATGCAGTGCTCGACGAACGGCGGCGGAGCTCGAGCGCGAGTGGACGGAGGAAGAAGAAGAGGCAAGGGGGGCAAAAGAGATGCCGCTCTGCCCTATTTATAAGCCGAAGGATAAAACGGCAGGCGCGGGAATCGAGGAGCCAAAAAATGGATATGGATGATACTGTCGCCTCGATCTTCGGAGCTTTAATGAATAAAAGGTAAAAAACAGGTACAAGTATTAAATGTGCAGATGACGTCATGGCGGTTTAAAGAGATCTGAGAAGATGATGTCACGCCGGTTTATGAAGCATTTTGAGGCTGCGGAAAGGGAAATTTATACAAGACGTTGAAGATTGACATGAACAAGTTCAAATCAATCTGGGGCCTAATGTCAGGGATATTACTATTAGGTATAAACCGCCTAGGAGAGGCCGGTTTATGCCTGTGGATGTTATTTTTACTGAAGCCCAGCCAAGCGTGGTGCAAGACGCTTTAGCCCAAGGAGCTTAAGGCCCAAGAGGCATTAGGGCCCATGATTTGTAAACCGCCATATGATGTATAACTTGTGATGTAAGATAGGAAGGATAGAGACCGAGACGGACACAGTTATGAGCCGGCCTCGGATTCTGTAAACCGGGCCAGGCGTCACCTCTTATATAAAGGGACGACCCGGCGACGGTTCAGGGCAGAGAACAACAGTTCGAGACACAGGCAAAGCGGATTCGCTCCTTGGTCATCGAAACCCTAGCAATATTACACCAAACTAGACGTAGGCTTTTACCTTCATCGAAGGGGCCGAACTAGTATAAAATCCCTGTGTCCTTGTCCGCTTTAACCCCTTTATGCTAACCCGTAGCGATGGCCTCACGACTAAGTCCTTTTGCTAGGACATCCGCCGTGACAAAACCACGACAGTAGTCAACTCCTTGAACTTGTCGAAATCCTTTCGCAACAAGTCGAGCTTTGCAGACAGTAACATTACCATCGGTGTCAGTCTTCCTCTTAAAGATCCATTTATTTTCAATGGCTTGCCGATCATCGGGCAAGTCAACCGAAGTCCACACTTTGTTCTCATGCATGGACCCCATCTCAGATTTCATGGCCTCAAGCCATTTTGCGGAATATGGGCTCATCATCACTTCCTCATAATTTGTAGGTTCATCATGGTCTAGTAACATGACTTCCATAACCAGGTTACCGTACCACTCTGGCGTGGAATGCACTCTGGTTGACCTACGAGGTTCAGTAATAACTTGATCTGAAGTTTCATGATCATCATCATTAGCTTCCTCGCTGATTGGTGTAGGAATCACTAGAACTGGTTTCTGTGATGTACTACTTTCCAATTCGGGAGAAGGTACAATTACCTCATCAAGTTCCACTTTCCTCCCACTCACTTCTTCCGAGAGAAACTCCTTGTCTAGAAAGGATCCGTTCTTAGCAACGAATATCTTGCCTTCGGATCTGTGATAGAAGGTGCACCCAACAGTTTCCTTTGGGTATCCTATGAAGACACATTTCTCTGATTTGGGTTCGAGTTTATCAGGTTGAAGCTTTTTCACATAAGCATCGCATCCCCAAACTTTAAGAAACGACAACTTTGGTTTCTTGCGAAACCACAGGTCATAAGGCGTCGTCTCAACGGATTTAGATGGTGCCCTATTAACGTGAATGCAGCTGTCTCTAATGCATAACCCCAAAACGATAGTGGTAAATTGGTAAGAGACACCATAGATCACACCATATCTAATAAAGTACGGTTACGACGTTCAGACACACCATTACGCTGTGGTTTTCCAGGTGGCATGAGTTGTGAAACTATTCCACATTGTTTCAAATGAAGACCAAACTCATAACTCAAATATTCACCTCCGTGATCAGATCGTAGAAAATTTATTTTCTTGTTACGATGATTCTCTACTTCACTCTGAAATTCTTTGAACTTTTCAAATGTTCCAGACTTGTGCTTCATCAGGTGGATATACCCATATCTGTTCAATCATTAGTAAAGGTTAGATAATAACGATACCCGCCGCGAGCATCAACACTCATTGGTCTGCATACATCAGTATGTATTATTTCCAATAAGTCACTTGCTCATTCCATTGTTCCGGAGAACGGAGTTTTAGTCATCTTTCCCATGAGGCATGGTTCGCAAGCATCAAATGATTCATAATCAAGTGATTCCAAAAGTCCATCAGTATGGAGTTTCTTCATGCGCTTTACACCAATATAACCTAAACGACAATGCCACAAGTATGTTGCACTATCATTATCAACTCTGCATCTTTTGGCTTCAATATTATGAATATGTGTATTTACTACGACCGAGATCCAACAAACTATTTTCATTGGGTGTATGACCATCAAAGGTTTTATTCATGTAAACAGAACAACAATTATTCTATGACTTTAAATGAATAACCGTATTGCAATAAGCATGATCAAATCATATTCATGCTCAACGCAAATGCTAAATAACATTTATTTAGGTTCTACACTAATCCCGAAAGTATAGGGAGTGTGCGATGATGATCATATCAATATTGGAACCACTTCCAACACACATAGTCACTTCACCCTTAACTAGTCTCTGTTCATTCTGCAATTTCCGTTTTGAATTACTAATTTTAGCAACTGAACCAGTATCAATTACCCATGGTTTGCTATGAACACTAGTAAAGTACACATCAATAATCTGTATATCAAATATACCTTTGTTAACTTTGCCATCCTTCTTATCCGCCAAGTATCGAGGGCAGTTCCACTTCGAGTGACCATCTCCTTTGCAGCAGAAGCATTTAGTTTCAGGCTTGAGTTTAGCTTTGGGTTTCTTCACGGGAGTGAAAACTTGCTTGTCATTCTTCTAGAAGTTCCCCTTCTATCCCTCTGCCCTTTTCTTGAAACTAGTGGTCTTGTTAACCATCAACACTTGATGCTCTTTCTTGATTTCTACCTTCGCCGATTTCAGCATCGCGAAGAGCTCGGGAATTACTTTCGTAATCCCTTGCATATTATAGTTCATCACGAAGTTCTAGTAACTTGGTGATACTGACTAGAGAACTTTGTCAATTACTATCTTATCTGGAAGATTAAGTCCCACTTGATTCAAGCAATTGTAGTACCCAGACAATCTGAGCACATGCTCACTGGTTGAGCTATTCTCCTCCATCTTGTAGGCAAAGTACTGTCAAAGGTCTCATACCTTCGACACCGGCATGAGTATGAAATAGTAATTTCAACTCTTGGAATATCTCATATGCTCCGTGGCATTCAAAACGTTTTTGAAGTCCCAGTTTTAAGCCGTAAAGCATGGCGCACTAAACAATCAAGTAGTCATCATACCGAGCTTGTCAAACGTTCCTAACGTCTGCATCTACTCCTGCAATAGGTTTCTCACCTAGCGGTGCATCAAGGACATAATACTCACTACAAAAGAAAGACACATCCGTGACATTTTGGGCCGAACGAAACTTTTTTCTGTCATACTTATGACACTTCTATGACAACAATTGTGAGAAAACACGATATCATCATAGATGTGGTGGGGTCCTACTTCTATGACAAAAAATCATGACAGAAAATGGGCTTTTCATCCTGGGCGGGCCGTAGACGCAGATGCATGATATTCTTTGGGCCGTCCATGACGGAAAAAACCGTGGTAGAAGCGAGGGCGAGGAAAATATCGGGGTGTTCCCGGTTACGGTGGGTGGTCGGGGCCGAGCGATGCACGTTTCTCTCGTACACACACGCGCGTGGGTGCGAGGCGTTGGGCTCTAACTGTACCCGAGCGAGGCGTTGGGCTCTAACTGAACCCGAGCGATTGCACTGCAGGCTACGTGTTACTGAACCCGAGCGATCGATCGATGGCTGTTAATTGAACCCGATCGAGCGATTCCTTCGCTACTGCTGCTAACTAAAGCCGATCGATGCTGCCTCTGCATGAACAGTGAGCGTTGCTGGGGGGGTTTGGATGAACAGTTCCCGGTGGGGGTGGCTGAACAGGACCCCGTGGTGTTACCTCTGCATGAACATGACCCCGTTCAATCGAGCTGGTTGGGGCTGCATGAACAAGACCCCGTGGAGGGCTGCATGAATAGGACCACCCCGTGGAGGGCTGCATGAACAGTAGACTTTGCAGGGCTGGATGAACAGTAGCCCGTGGAGGGGTGGTTGAACAGGAGCCCGTGGAAAGGGCTGGTTGAACAGTAGCTGGTGGAGTAGCGCGTGGTGGAGGCTGGTGCATCCCAGCAGTCAGGGGGAAACATTTTTTTGCGAAATATGGTGGCCCGTCCGCTGGGTCCCCGCTGTCAGGTGGAGGAATAATTGTTTTGCACGTAATAAAGAGGCACTTCCTTACTACAGTCGTGGAGCCAGCTGTCAGCCTCTCCACGTACAGTACTCTTTCGATGGAAGTCATTCCTTGACGACGTTGACCATGCCGCGCCGAGAGCACCAGGGCGGTGGACGACGGCGAGGCCTAGGAAGGGGACGATGCGGAGCCGGGGAAGACGCGGTAGTGGAAGCCCGCACGGAGAGGAGTACGATGGTTCACTGGTTCGGCTGCGATGTAAGGCTGCCGTCGCCGCAGGGCCTGGCCAGCGGTGGGAATAGTAGGGGGCGGTGAGGCCTCCGCGGCAGCACAGCCGGCCACAGGAGGCAGGAGCATGCGGCAGGACCGACGCTGCTCTGGGCGGCTGGAGCAACAAGACTAGAGGTTGAAGAAGCACTACGGCCGTTGGATGGACATCGTACGATCACTGGAGCTAGAATTGTTCATATTGACTAAGTTGACAAAGCACTCCATCCCTGTCAACTTAGTAGGCCCACAAGTCAGCCACCCACCAAGGCGGGTCCCAACTAGTAGGGGAGTATTTATTTTTTGTGCGTAATAAGGAGACACTTCCGGTGGGTCTGAGCTGACAGCGGGGGGACGTTTTTTTCGCAAAATACGGTGGCCCGTCCAGTGGGTCCCATCAGTCAGGGGGGAAAAGTTTTTTCGCCAAATATGGTGGCCCGTCCGGTGGATCCCTGCTGTCAGGTGGAGGAATAATTATTTTCCACGTTATAAGGAGGCACTTCCTTGCGGCTGCCGTGGACCTAGCTATCAGCCTCTCCACGTACAGTACTCTTCCGATGGAAGTCGTTCCTTGACCACATTGACAACGCCGCGCCGAGAGCACCAGGTTGGTGGACGACGGCGAGGCCTAGGAAGGGGACGATGCGGAGCCGGGGGAGACGCGGGAGTGGAAGCCCGCGCGGAGAGGAGTACGAGGGTTCACTGGTTCGGCTGCGGTGTGAGGCTGCCATCGCCGCAGGACCTGGCCAGCGGTGGGAATAGTAGGGGGTGGCGAGGCCTCCGCGGCATCGCAGCCGGCCACAAGAGGCAGGAGCACGAGGCATGACCGGCGCTGGTTTCGGCGGCTGGAGCAAGAAGACCAGAGGTTGAAGAAGCACTACGGCCGTTGGATGGACATCGTACGGTCAATGGAGCTAGAATCATGCATAATGACTAAGTTGACAAATCCCTCCATCCCCGTCAACTTAGTAGGCCCAAAAGTCAGCCTCCCACTATACTGGGTCCCAGCTAGCAGGGGGATTCAGAGTTTTTAGATCTTGATGCTAAATTTGTTAAAAGTGGGGTTGAAGAGATTAAAACTTTGCATAGTGATGAACGCACTACTTTGGATTTCAAGGGATTCAATTATGATAATTTCTCTTTGATTGATTGTATTTCCTTGTTGCAATCCATACTAAACTCTTCGCATGCTTGTAGTCAAAATAGAGCTTTTACCAAACACATAGTTGATGCTTTGATGCAATCTTATGAAGAAAAACTTGAATTAGAAGTTTCTATCCCTAGAAATCTTTATGATGAGTGGGAACCTACTATCAAAATAAAAAATTAAAGATCATGAATGCTTTGCTTTCTGTGATTTGGGTGCAAGTGTGTCCACTATCCCAAAAACTTTGTGTGATTTGCTAGGGTTCCATGAGCTTGATGATTGTTCTTTAAATTTGCATCTTGCGGATTCTATCTTTAAGAAACCTATGGGAAGGATTAATGATGTTCTTATTGTTGCCAATAGGAATTATGTGCCCGTAGATTTCATTGTTCTTGACATAGATTGCAATCCTTCATGTCCTATTATTCTTGGTAGACCTTTCCTTAGGACGATTGGTGCAATTATTGATATGAAGGAAGGAAATATTAGATTCCAATTTCCGTTACGGAAAGGCATGGAACACTTTCCTAGAAAGAAAATCAAATTACCATATGAATCTATTATGAGAGCCACTTATGGATTGCCTTCCAAAGATGGCAATACCTAGATCTATCCATGTATCATGCATAGCTAGGGGCGTAAAACGATAGCGCTTGTTGGGAGGCAACCCAATTTTATATTTTTTGTTTTTGCTTCTGTTTAGGAATAAATATTGCATCTAGCTTCTGTTTAGATGTGGTTTTGTGTTGCAATTAGTGTTTGTGTCAAGTAGAACCTTTGGGAAGACTTGTCTGAAGTTTATATGATCTTGCTGTGAAAAACAGAATCGTTAGCGCTCGCTAGAATCGTCACCAGATTTTACTGGACCGTGCTATTTAGTTGATTCTTTTTGCAGATGATTAATAGACAAATTCCTCACGTTTACCAATTTAGTTCAATTTTTTTGGAGTTACAGAAGTATGCCAAAACTGCAGATTACTACAGATTGTTCTGTTTTTGATAGATTCTGTTTTTCATGTGTTGTTTGGTTATTTCATTGCATCTATGAGTAGTATTGGGAAGTATGAATCATAGAGAAGTTGGAATACAGTAGGATTAACACCAATATAAACAAAGAATGAATATATTGCAGTACCTTTGAGTAGTGGTTTGTTTTCTTATACTAACGGAGCTCACGAGATTTTTGTCTAAGTTTTGTGTTGTGAAGTTTTCAAGTTTGGGGTATTGCTTTGATGGACTATGGAATAAAGAGTGGCAAGAGCCTAAGCTTCGGGATGGCCAAGGCACCCCAAGGTAAAATTCAGGGACAACCAAAAGCCTAAGCTTAGGGATGCCCCGGGAAGGCATCCCCTCTTTCTTCTTCATCCATCGGTAACTATACTCGGAGTTATATTTTTATTCACCACATGATATGTGTTTTACTTGGAGCGTCATGTATAATTTGAGTCTTTGCTTGTTAGTTTTCCACAATTATCCTTGCTGGACACACCTATTTGAGAGAGTTAAATATGGCCTAGGAATTGATAGAACACTCTATGTGCTTCACTTATATCTTTTGAGTTGAATAGCTTTTGCTCTAGCGGTTCACTTATACCATTTAGAGCACGGTGGTGATAATATTTTGTAGAAATTGTTGATCTCTCATGCTTCACTTATATCCTTTTGAGAGTCTATTAAAACAGCATGGTAATGTGCTTTGACTATAAAACTAGTCTTCACATGATAGACATCCAATATCACTGTAGTAAAAACTTTCACACTAAGTGCATTGAATATGATGAGAAGTTGGATGCTTGATAATTGTTTTGAGATATGAGGATAGTGATATTAGAGTCATTCTAGTGGAGTTATTATGAAATTGCGAAATGCTTGTGTTAAAGTTAGTGATTCCCGTAGCATGCACATATGGTGAACCGCTATGTGACGAAGTTAGAGCATGAGATATTTGTAAAGTGTCAACCTTTGCGTTGATTGCTTTGTTTTGATGACTCGTAAATGTTTGCAATAAGTATATGAGTTCTTATGACTAATGTTGAGTCCATAGATTATACGCACTCTCACCCTTCCACCATTGCTAGCCTCTCTTGTATCGCGCAACTTTCGCCGGTACCATACACCCACTATATATCCTTCCTCAAAACAGGCACCATATATATTCCTCAAAACAGCCACCATACCTACCTATCATGGCATTTCCATAGCCATTCCGAGATATATTGCCATGCAACTTTGCACCGTTCCGTTCATATGACACACTTCAAATTATCATATTGCCATGCATGATCATGTAGTTGACATCGTATTTGTGGAAAAGCCACCATGGACAATTTTCCATACATGTCACTCTTGATTCATTGCACATCCCGGTACACCGGTGGAGGCATTCATATAGAGTCATACTTTGTTCTAGTATCGAGTTGTAATATCGACTTGTAATTCAATATAAGTGTGATGATCATCATTATTAGAACATTGTCTCATGTGAGGAAAGGCCAATAAAAAGGAGATGGCCCAAAAAAATAGAGAGGGTCTATATAAAAAAAGCCCCTCCAAAAAAATGAGAGAAAAGAGAGAAGGGACAAATGCTGCTATCCTTTTGCACACTTGTGCTTCAAAGTAGCACCATGTTCTTCATGATAGAGAGTCTCATGTTTAGTCACTTTCATATACTAGTGGGAATTTTCATTATAGAACTTGGCTTGTATATTCCAACGATGGGCTTCCTTAAATGCCCTAGGTCTTCATGAGCAAGCAAGTTGGATGCACACCCACTTAGTTTCTTTTGTTGAGATTTCATACATTTTTAGCTCTAGTGCATCTGTTGCATGGCAATCCCTACTCACTCACATTGATATCTATTGATGGGCATCTCCATAGCCTGATGATACGCCTAGTCGATGTGAGACTATCTCCCTCCTTTTTGTCTTCTCCACAACCACCTCTCTATTCCACCCATAGTGCTATGTCCATGGCTCACGCTCATGTATTGCGTGAAAGTTAAAAGGTTTGAAAGAATAGAGTATGAAAACAAGTGCTTGGCTGAAACCGGGGGTGTGCATGATATGAATATTTTGTGTGATGAAGAGGGAGCATAGCCAGACTATATGATTTTTGTCGGGACCCCGATCCTAAGTCACATAGGTCTACAAAATATTATTTGATGTAATCTCTTTTTGCGGTGTGTTTGTCGAGATCCGATGAATTGTGGGTTTATGATCAAGATTATCTATGAGAAATATTTGGTTCTTTTCCGAACTCTTTATGTATGATTATAATATCCTTGCAAGTCTCTTCGAATTATTGGTTTGGTTTGGCCTACTAGATCTATAGTTCTTGCAATGGGAGAAGTGCTTGGCTTTGGGTTCAATGTTGCGGTGTCCTTTCCCAGTGACAGTAGGGGCAGCAAGGCATGTATTGTATTGTTGCCATCGAGGATAAAAAGATGGGGTTTATATCACTATGTTTGAGTTTATCCCTCTACATCATGTCATCTTGCTTAAGGCGTTACTTTGTTCTTATGAACTTAATACACTAGATGCTTATTGGATAGCGGTCGATGTGTGGAGTAATAGTAGTAGATGCAGAATCGTTTCGGTCTACTTGTCTCGGGCGTGATGCCTATATATAATGATCGTGCCTAGATAGTCTCATAATTATTCGCTTTTCTATCAATTGCTCGACAGTAATTTGTTTACCCGCCGTAGAATATCGCTATCATGAGAGAAGTCACTAGAGAAAACTATTCCCCCCGGGTCTATTCTCAACATATCAATCTACAATCTACTTTACTTTTCCGCTTTTACTTTCTGTTCTTATATCCAAAAATACCAAAAATATCAAACTATCATCTCTATCAGATCTCACTTTCGTAAGTGACCGCGAAGGGTTTAACAACCCCTTATCACGTTGGCTGCGAAGTTCTTATTTGTTTGTGCAGGTGCGAGGGACTCACGCGTGGTCTCCTACTGGATTGATACCTTGGTTCTCAAAAACTGAGGGAAATACTTACGCTACTGTGCTGCATCACCCTTTCCTCTTCGAGGGAATACAATGCAAGCTCGAGAAGTAGCAACGGTATACTATTCATCACCACCGTCGACCCCCTCCAGCCTCCACGGCCTACTGTTCATCCACCGTCGACCTCCTCCAGCCTCCACCTGCGACTGTTCAGCCTCCACCGCACGCTACTCCACCAGCTACTGTTCAACCAGCCCTCTCCACGGGCTCCTGTTCAACCACCCCTCCATGGGCTACTATTCATCCAGCCCTCCACCGTCTACTGTTCATGCAGCCCTCCACGGGGTGGTCCTGTTCATGCAGCCCTCCACGGGGTCCTGTTCATGCAGCCCCAACCGGCTCGATCGAACGGGGTCCTGTTCATGCAGAGGCAACACCACGGGGTCCTGTTCAGCCACCCCCACTGGGAACTGTTCATCCAAACCCCCCCAACAACGCTCACTGTTCATGCAGAGGCAGCATCGATCGGCTTTAGTTAGCATCAGTAGCGAAGGAATCAATCGATCGGGTTCAGTTAACAGCCATCGATCGATCGCTCGGGTTCAATAACGCGTAGCCTGCAGTGCAATCGCTCGGGTTCAGTTAGAGCCCAACACCTCGCTCGGGTTCAGTTAGAGCCCAACGCCTCGCACCCACGCGCGTGCGTGTACGAGAGAAACACGCATCGCTTGGCCCCGACCACCCACCGTAACCGAGAACACCCCTATATTTTCCTCGCCCTCGCTTCTTCCATAGTTTTTTCCGTCATGGCGGCCCAAAGAATGTCATGCAGCTGTGTCTCCGGCCCGCCCAGGACGAAAAGCCCATTTTCTGTCATGATTTTTTGTCATAGAAGTAGAACCCCACCACATCTATGATGATACCGTGTTTTCTCACAATTATTGTCGTAGAAGTGTCATAAGTATGACAGAAAAAAGTTTCGTTCGGCCCAAAATGTCACGGATGTGTCTTTTTTTGTAGTGGACAAGGCCGCACAGCCCCGGGGCGACACTCACAAGGCTCCACGAGGGCCAGCCGAAAACCAAGCTCCACGAGATGATGTTCCTGAAGCCCCGACCACTACGTCCGGTGACCAAGCTCCTGAGGCCCTCTCGCCCCAGGAGGCACCACAGCTTCAGGAGAGCCTGGCCCCCACCCTCGTCAAGCACCCGATGTACTTCGTCAGCATGATGCTCCGCGATGCTCCGGCACACTACCCCATGCCGCAGAAGCTTCTGCTCGCGCTCCTTGTCGCTTCGCACAAGCTGCGCCACTACTTCCAAAGCCATCCCATCAAGGTTGTATCTGCTTACCGGTTGGAGAGGGTGTTGGGGAGCCCCAATGCTGTGGGAAGGGTCGCCGAATGGAACATCGAGCTGCAAGCTTTTCATCTGGAGTTCAGCACCACCAGGGTCGTCAAGGGCGCCGGGCTTGCCGGCTTCGTGGCAGAATGGACCGACACCCCAGAGCCCAGAGCGGGTGAGGACCGGTCCCTCTTGCCAGGGAGTGAAGCACCAGATGGCTGGGTCATGTACTTTGACAGCACCTTTGCACGCCAGGGCACAGGAGCTGGCGCCATGCTCATCTCGCCCACCAAGGACAAGCTCTACTACGCTGTGCAGCTCTACTTCCAGCACGGTGAGAAGGTCTCCAACAACATCGCGGAGTAAGAAGGCCTGATCGCCGGCCTGAAGGCTGCGGCCGCCCTTGGTGTGAAGGGCCTCACTATCAAGGGCGACTCTCGGCTTCTCGTCAACTTCTCCAAAAAGGTCTACGAGCCCAGGGATGAGCACATGGAGGCGTACCTAGCGGAGGTACGCAAAATGGAAAAACAATTCCTCTGCCTGGAGCTGCAGCACGTACTACACGGCACGAACAATGAGGCAGATGACATCGCCAAGAGGGCATCCAGGCGCCAGCAGTAGGAGCCCGGCGTCTTCGAGGAACGACTCTTCAAGCCCTCGGCCACTCCACCGGCTGCGGAGCCAACACTGCCTCAGGAGGAGCTCCCCCCTCCGCCAACCTCGAGAGCTCCTGCCTGTGGCCCGACCTCGGGAGCACGCTTGCTCCCTACTCTTGAGCCCCAGGAGGGGTGCTAGACTCAGGAGTTCAAGACCTACCTTCTGCATGGAACCTTGCCAGAGAAGGAGGAGGACGCAGAGCGCGTGGCTCGGCAGGCCACGGCTTACTACCTCCAGGATGGTGAGTTGTACCGAAAACAACCCAATGACATTTCTTTGAGATGTATCTCCAGGGAGCAGGGGCGCGAGCTGCTAACTAACATACACAGCGAGAACTGCGGGCATCACTCGTCCTCGCACACCCTGGCAGGCAAGGCGTTCCGTAGTGGATTTTATTAGCCTAGAACGCTCAGCGACACTGCCGAGCTGGTGAAATCCTGTGAAGCCTGCCATTTCCATGCCAAGCAGATCCACCAGCTAGCTCAGGGCCTTCAGACCATCCCACTCTCATGGCCGTTTGCGGTCTGGGGGCTGGACATCTTGGGGCCCTTCCCTCAAGTGCCCGAGGGCCACCGCTACCTCTACGTCACCATCGACAAGTTCACCAAGTGGGCTGAGGTGGAGCCAGTGTGCACATCCCTATCGGCTCAGCGGTCAAGTTCATCAGGGGCCTCGTGAGCTGGTTTGGGGTCCCTAATCGCATCATCACCGACAATGGCTCGCAATTCACTAGCAACCTCTTCAAAACATATTGTGCTAACTTTGGAACGCAGATATGCTACGCCTCAGTGGCACATCCCAGGAGCAACGGGCAAGCTGAGCGCACCAACGCAGAGGTCCTGAGGGGCCTCAAGGCAAGGACCTTCAAGAAGAAGCTCAAGGCCTGCGGCAGGGGCTGGCACGATGAGCTCCAGTCCATGATGTGGTCCATTTGCACCACCGTCACCAAGCCAACAGGAGAGACCCCATTGTTCCTCGTCTACGGAGCCGAAGCAGTTCTCCCTCACGAGGTCAAACATCGCTCCGCGCGGGTCTTGGCATTTGACGAGGCACGCCAGGACGTTGCGCCGGGGATGGATCTCATGCTGGCAGAGGAGTTTCGCTGACAAGCCTCGCTCCGTGCAGTAAGGTACCAGCAGGCGTTGCGGCAGTACCACTGCCGCAACATCCATTCCAGGACGCTTGAGGTGGGCGATCTGGTCCTGAGGCGGGTGCTCTCCAGGGAAGGGCTGCACAAGTTCTCACCCATGTGGGAGGGACCATTCAGGATTGCCCACGTCTCTAGGCCTAGCGTCGTACGCCTGGAGACGGGGGACGGTGCACCCATCCAGAATGCCTGGAACATCCAGCACCTCCGAAAGTTCTACCCATGAAGCAAGGCCCAGTGCCGGTGAAGCCAAGGCCCAGTGCCTATGAAGCAAGGCCCAGTGTCTGTGAAGGTCTCTGCCCGTGACACTCTCACGTTATAATGAGTGGGGCTGTACACGCCCCGGAGTCTCCGGAGTGCCGCCCTCGGGCCTCGGGGGCTCCCTCCCATGTCCTAGTGGCAGCACTTAGCTCCGTGCTGGTGAGAAGACTAGACTAGGTGCCGGACGCGGCTGTTCATTTGTTTTTTGTATCTGGTTGCGGTCTTTTAAAGGATTTGGAGTTCTGTGTCCTTCGGTTTCTTGGTTGAGTTTTCCTCTTTTCTCGCTTTGTTAGCTCTTTTTCTCGCCTCGGGGAGGACGGCAGTTGTTTGACGTTCTCCCTCGAGCACCTCCTCGGGGGCTAGGCAGGGGTGTCCGTGTCCGCGCACTGGCGAGCTCACCTCACGGGTACGCCTTGCCAGAACACTCTAGCCCCATGGCTCGCCCTCCCTGATCTTCGCGAGGCGCTCTCGTTTGAGCTCGTGAGTGGCGCACCCCCCTCAAGTTCGTGCACCCCGGGTACCGCGACGCGCTGCGTCAAGCCATGATCAGCTCGTGCAAGAAGGAACGAGGTATCTGGCAGATTACCTAACAAATTTTGTAGATGCCCCCTCCAAGGCCAGCAGCTCCCGCACCGGCAGCGAGGAAGCCTCCCCAGATGCCGGAAGACGCACCCTCGAGCGTACCCAGCTAAGTTACCCCTCTACCCTTGTGAGGCACTTGAATGTCATAACATAACACGGCAGCATAGGCGTCATAGTTCATTACACGCCCCAGTCGGACCGCTTGCCCTTTTTCGAAACGCAGGAAAGAAGGAAAGCTAAACAAAAGCGGGCCGCATGGCCGCAGCAGCTCGCGAGACTCAGCCCCAAGGGCCTCCGAGGCTCAGCTCAGTCTGAGCCCTCCTCGCACTTCACCGCCGCATGGCGGCAGGATGACCCGTCACCGACCTTGAAGCGAGCCTGACAGCGCGGTGGCTGTTCGTAGCCACCTCTGCTCGAGCACTCGCTAGCGGAAGAGCCGCCACCACTGGATGATTCACGGCCGTCACCAAGGGCGATCCCACCTGTGGCCTCGTCGCAACTGGCGTCAAGGCTGAACCCGTCGTTGCCGTTGTCGTCTTCAGGGCAGCACCCTACGCGGCGGCCGTCCGCCCCAAACACCCTCACGAAGAGGGTCGCGGCGCCATCATACTTGAAGTGGAGGGTGCATTGATATGTCTCCAATGTATCTATAATTTTCTATTGTTCCATGCTATTATTTATGATGTTTTGGATGTTTAATGGGCTTTGTTATACACTTTTACATTGTTTTTGGGACTAACCTATTAACCCAAAGGCCCCGTCTAGATTGTTGTTTTTTGCCTATTTCAGGGTTTTATAGAAAAGGAATATCAAACGGAGTCCAAACGGAATGAAACCTTCGGGAGAGATATTTTTGGAACGAAACCTTCACAGGAGAGTTGAGAACCACGGAATAGGGCACACGTGGCATCCACGAGGGTGCCCCCCCCTACAGGGCATGCCCCCTGCCTCATGGGCCCCATGTTGGTCCCCCGATGCCCTCCTTCCTCCTATATATACCTATGTACCCTGAAAACATCAGACACGGAGAGAAACCCCTAATCCCGCTGCCGCAACCTTTTCTTCCCGTGAGATCCCATCTTGAGGCCTGTTCCGGAGCTCCGCCGGAGGGGGGATCTACCACGGAGTGCTTCTACATCAACACCATCGCCTCACCATGAGTTGTGAGTAGTTTACCACAGACCTTCTGGTGCATAGTTAGTACCTAGATGGGTTCTTCTCTCTCTTTGGATCTCAATACCAAGTTCTCCTCGGTCTTCGAGGAGATATATTCGATGTAATCTCTTTTTGCAGTGTGTTTGTCGAGATACGACGAATTGTGGGTTTATGATCAAGATTATCTATGAGAAATATTTGGTTCTTTTCTGAATTCTTTTATGTATGATTATAATATCCTTGCAAGTCTCGTCGAATTATTGGTTTGGTTTGGCCTACTAGATCTATAGTTCTTGCAATGGGAGAAGTGCTTGGCTTTGGGTTCAATCTTGTGATATCCTTTCCCAGTGACAGTAGGGTCAGCAAGGCACGTATTGTATTGTTTCCATCGAGGATAAAAAGATGGGGTTTATATCATGTTATTTGAGTTTATCCCTCTACATCATGTCATCTTGCTTAAGGCGTTACTCTGTTCTTATGAACTTAATACTCTAGATGCATGCTGGATAGCGGTCGATGTGTGGAGTAATAGTAGTAGATGCAGAATCGTTCCGGTCTATTTGTCACGGACGTGATGCCTATATATAATGATCATGCCTAGATATTCTCATAATTATTCGTTTTTCTATCAATTGCTCGACAGTAATTCGTTCACCCACCGTAGAATTCTGCTATCATGAGAGAAGCCACTAGTGAAACCTATGGCCCCCGGGTCTATTCTCAACATATCAATCTACAATATACTTTACTTTACCGTTTTTACTTTCTGTTCTTATATCCAAACATACCAAAAATATCAAACTATCATCTCTATCAGATCTCACTTTCGTATGTGACCGCGAAGGGTTTGACAACCCCTTATCACGTTGGCTGCGAAGGTCTTATTTGTTTGTGCAGGTGCGAGGGACTCGCGCGTGGTCTCCTACTGAATTGATACCTTGGTTCTCAAAAACTGAGGGAAATACTAACGCTACTGTGCTGCATCACCCTTTCCTCTTCGAGGGAATACAACGCAAGCTCGAGAAGTAGAAAGAAGAATTTCTGGCGCCGTTGCCGCGGAGGCTTACACAAAAGTCATATACCAAGTATTTATCACAAACCCTTATCCTTCGCATTACATTTATTTGCCTCTCATTTTCCTCTCCCCCACTTCACGCTTGCCGTTTTATTTGCCCTTCTTTTTGCTATGTGTTTATCGTTTGCCTTGCCTTGCCGTCATGGCTAGTCCCTTATCCGCTCCTTTGTCTCCCAAATTTGAAGTTCTTAACTTCAAGCAAAAGCAAGGAGAAAACTTGAAACAGGCTTGGTTTAGGATGATGAAATCTTATCATAACTGTACCTTAGAGGTGAATTTTAGGATTGTGCTTCGCAATTTTTATGCTGGGCTAAATATGTCCCATAGACAACTCTTGGATTGTGTTGCCAAAGGGAATTTTATCGAAATTGATCCTAGTATTGCGCATGAACTTATAGAGGGAATAGTGGGAACACTACCCCAACAAAAAGGGTTACATCAGACCCAGGAAGAGACACAAGTTTTTGAGAAAAATTGCGAAGTAACAAAAATATTACAAAAATCTCTTGAACCTCTTAAGAGTGTTAGTGGAAATCTTCACCGCATGAATATGTTGATTACTCTTTGTAATAAGTGGTTAGATTCATTAGATCTAAAGATTTCTGAATATGAAGGGGAACGTAAAGAACCTCCCGGATTCGAGCTTGACACCGTTAAAAGGTTAAAGATCAAAGATGGCAATACCTAGATCTATCCTTGTATCGTGCCTAGCTAGGGGCGTTAAACGATAGCGCTTGTTGGGAGGCAACCCAATTTTATTTTATTTTTGCTTCTGTTTAGGAATAAATATTGCATCTAGCTTCTATTTAAATGTGGTTTTGTGTTTTAATTAGTGTTTGTGCCAAGTAGAACCTTTGGGAAGACTTGTGTGAAGATTATATGATCTTGTTGTAAAAAACAGAATCTTTAGCGCTCACTAGAATTGTCACCAAATTTTACTAGAGTGTGCTATATAGTTGATTCTTTTTGTAGATGATTAATAGACAAATTCCCCACGTTTACCAATTTATTTCAATATTTTTGGAGTTACAGAAGTATGCGAAAGTTACATATTACCACAGACTATTCTGTTTTTGACAGATTCTGTTTTTCGTGTGTTGTTTGCTTATTTTGAGGAATCTATGAGTAGTATTGCGGAGTATGAATCATAGAGAAGTTGGAATACAGTAGGTTTAACACCAATATAAACAAAGAATGAGTTCATTACAGTACCCTTGAGTGGTGGTTTGTTTTCTTATACTAACGGAGCTCACGAGATTATTGTCTAAGTTTTGTGTTGTGAAGTTTTCAAGTTTTGAGTATTGCTTTGATGGACTACAGAACAAAGAGTGGCAAGAGCCTAAGCTTGGGGATGCCCAAGGCACCCCAAGGTAAAATTCAAGGACAACCAAAAGCCTAAGCTTGGGGATGCCCCGGGAAGGCATCCCCTCTTTCGTCTTCATCTATCGGTAACTATACTCGGTACTATTTTTATTCACCACATGATATGTGTTTTACTTGGAGCGTCATATATGATTTGAGTCTTTGCTTGTTAGTTTGCCACAACTATCCTTTCTGGACACACCTTTTTGAGAGACATAAATATAGCGTAGGAACTGTTAGTACACTCTATGCGCTTCACTTATATCTTTTGAGCTAAATAGTTTGCTCTAGTGCTTCACTTATATCTTTTTGAGCACGGTGGTAATTTTATTTTGAAGAAATTGTTGATCTCTCATGCTTCACTTATATCCTTTTGAGAGTCTATTAGAACATCATGGTAATGTGCTTTGGCTATAAAACTAGCCTTAATGTGATAGGCATCCAAGATGAATGTAGTAAAAACTTTCATACAAAGTGCATTTAATATGATGAGAAGTTTGATACTTGATAATTGTTTTGAGACATGAGGATAGTGATATTAGAGTCATGCTAGTGGAGTTATTATGAAATTGAGAAATAGTTGTGTTAAAGTTTGTGATTCCTCTAGCATGCACGTATGGTGAACCGCTATGTGACAAAGTTAGAGCATGAGGTATTTGTAGAGTGTCATAGTTTGTGTGGAGGTCGGGAGCGCGTGATGGTTAACTCCTACCAACCTCCCCCCTAGGAGCATGCCTTGATTGCTTCGTTTTGATGACTCGTAAATTTTTGCAATAAGTATATGAGTTCTTATGACTAATGTTGAGTCCATGGATTATATGCACTCTCACCCTTCCAGCATTGCTAGCCTCTCTTGTACCGCGCAACTTTCGCCGGTACCATACACCCACTATATACCTTCCTCAAAATAGCCACCATGTACCTTCCTCAAAACAGCCACCATACCTACCTATCATGGCATTTCCATAGCCATTCCGAGATATATTGCCATGCAACTTTCCACTGTTCCGTTCATATGACACTCTTCATATTGTCATATTGCCATGCATGATCATGTAGTTGACATCGTATTTGTGGCAAAGCCACCATGCATAATTTTTCATACATGTTATTCTTGATTTATTGCACATCCCGGTACACAGCCGGAGGCATTCATATAGAGTCATACTTTGTTCTATTATCGAGTTGTAATATCGAGTTGTAAATCAATATAAGTGTGATGATCATCATTATTAGAGCATTGTCCCAAAGAAAAAAAAGAAAAAAAGGAAGGAAAGGCCAAGAAAAAGAAAGGCCCAAAAAAATAAAAAAAAATAAAAAGAAAAAAAGAAAAAAGGGACAATTGCTACTATCTTTTTCCACACTTGTGCTTCAAAGTAGCACCATGTTCTTCATGATAGAGAGTCTCATGTTTAGTCACTTTCATATACTAGTGGGAATTTTCATTATAGAACTTGGCATGTATGTTCCAACTATGGGCTTCCTCAAATGCCCTAGGTCTTCGTGAGCAAGCAAGTTGGATGCACACCCACTTAGTTTCTTTTGTTGAGATTTCATACATTTTAGCTCTAGTGCATCTGTTGTATGGCAATCCCTACTCACTCTCATTGATATCTATTGATGGGCATCTCCATAGCCCGATGATACGCCTAGTCGATGTGAGACTATCTCCCTCCTTTTTGTCTTCTCCAGGACCACCACTCTATTCCACCCATAGTGTTATATCCATGGTTCACGCTCATGTATTGCGTGAAAGTTGAAAGGTTTGAAAGAATAGAGTATGAAAACAAGTGCTTTCCTGAAACCGGGAATGTGCATGATATGAATATTTTGTGTGATGGAGAGGGAGCATAGCAAGACTATATGATTTTGTAGGGATAACTTTCTTTAGCCATGGTATTTTGAGAAGACATGATTGCTTTGTTAGTATGCTTGAAGTATTATTATTTCTTATGTCAATATAGACTTTTGTCTTGAATATTTCAGATATGAACATTCATGCCACAATAAAGAGAATTACATTGAAAATTATGTTGTTTAGCATTCCACATCAAAAATTCTATTTTTATCATTTACCTACTCGAGGACGAGCAGGAATTAAGCTTGGGGATGCTTGATGCGTCTCCAACGTATCTATAATTTTTTATTGTTCCATGCTATTATTTATGATGTTTTGGATGCTTAATGGGCTTTGTTATACACTTTTATATTATTTTTGTGACTAACCTATTAACCCAAAGGCCCAGTCCAGATTGATGTTTTTTTGCCTATTTCGGGGTTTTACAGAAAACGAATATCAAACGGAGTCCAAACGAAATGAAACCTTCGGGAGAGATATTTTTGGAACGATACCTTCACATGAGACTTTAGAACCACAGAATTGGGCACACGTGGTGTCCGAGAGGGTGGGGGCGCCCCCCTACAGGGTGTGCCCCCTGCCTCGTGGGCCCCATGTTGGTCCCCCGATGCCCTCCTTCCTCCTATATATACCTATGTACCGCTAAAACATCAGACACGGAGAGCAAACCCCAATTCCACCGCCGCAACCTTCTGTTCCCGTGATATCCCATCTTGGGGCTTGTTCCGAAGCTCCGCCGGAGGGGGGATCTTCCACGGAGTGCTTCTACATCAACACCATCACCTCACCATGAGTTGTGAGTAGTTTACCACAGACCATAGTGTCCATAGTTAGTACCTAGATGGCTTCTTCTCTCTCTTTGGATCTCAATACCAAGTTCTCCTCGGTCTTTGAGGAGATCTATTCGATGTAATCTCTTTTTGCGGTGTGTTTGTCGAGATCCGATGAATTGTGGGTTTATGATCAAGATTATCTATGAGAAATATTTGGTTCTTTTCTTAATTCTTTTATGTATGAATATAATATCCTTGCAAGTCTCTTTGAATTATCGGTTTGGTTTGGCCTACAAGATCTATAGTTCTTGCAATGGGAGAAGTGCTTGGCTTTGGGTTCAATCTTGCAGTGTCCTTTCCCAGTGACAGTAGGGGCAGCAAGGCACGTATTGTATTGTTGCCATCGAGGAAAAAAGATGGGGTTTATATCATGTTATTTGAGTTTATCCCTCTACATCATGTCATTGTGGTTAAGGCGTTACTCTGTTTTTATGAACTTAATACTCTAGATGCATGCTGGATAGCGGTTGATGTGTGGACTAATAGTAGTAGATGCAGAATCGTTTTGGCCTACTTGTCACGGGCGTGATGCCTATATATAAATTTCATGCCTAGATATTCTCATAATTATTCGCTTTTCTATCAATTGCTCGACAGTAATTCATTCACCCACCGTAGAATTCTGCTATCATGAGAGAAGCCACTAGTGAAACCTATGGCCCCCGGGTCTATTCTCAACATATCAATATACAATCTACTTTACTTTATAGTTTTTACTTTCTGTTCTTATATCCAAAAATACCAAAAATATCAAACTATCATATCTATAAGATCTCACTTTCGTAAGTGACTGTAAAGGGATTGACAACCCCTTATCGTGTTGGCTGCGAAGTTCTTATTTGTTTGTCAGGTGCGAGGGACTCGCGCGTGATCTCCTACTGGATTGATACCTTGGTTCTAAAAAACAGAGGGAAATACTTACACTATTGTGCTGCATCACCCTTTCCTCTTCGAGGGAATACAACGCAAGCTCGAGAAGTAGAATGCATCGCCTGCCCAAGTCGTGTGCGCGGGTGAACGCCTGCCAACCACGGGCCAGGACCACGTTGCCCACAGAAGATATCTCCATCGCAACCCAAGGTGCCTTGCTGCAGCAGCCATCGGCCTGCAGCCAGAGGCCGTCGAGACCCTCAGTCGGCAGCTCATGGGCGAAGAAGCGCGGCAGCTGGAGGCAGGCGCCGGTCGGATTCTCTGGCCATAGGACGAACTCCGGGAGTGCCTCCGACGAATGGGAGCCCGACCGAGGAGGCCGGGCGACCATGGCGCGCCTTCCCACGGCGAAGGGGCTGGCGCGACAAGGGCAGCCCCTGCCACGGGAAGCGGGGCCGTCGTGACCGCCTGGGGCGGCATCAACCCCGGAAGGAGTACGCCTGTGACCCTGGAGCGCCGTTGCAGGGGTAGCGACGTGCTTACGGGGATGTCCCCGCCCCCTCTTGAGCGGCGGCAAGTCGGATTCTTCCTGGCGAGCTTTCCCCTTCTCCGCGGTGGAGGACCTCTTGGGTGGCGCCATGGAAGTTGCAACAAGAGGGCGAAGAAAGGAGGAAGAAGAAGAAGCGGGCGACAAGAAGAAGGAATGGGCAACAGGGGCTTCACCCCATTTATAGCCTGGAGGAAGCCAACCGTCGGCCTCCACGATCTCACGTAATGATGTTTCTTCTATGCATGCAGCAGGGTCTCGTCAAGTCGGGCAGTTGCCGAGGCAGCATGGGGAAGCGGAGACGCCCACATCCAATCAAGTCGCCACACGTCAACCAAGGCCGCATGCGTTTGGGGCCCGCGACACTTTGCCCTCACCCCTTTGGCTTCGCCTCGAAGCCAAGTCCGTGCGCACCTTGGTCCCGGGGGTTACTGTTGGCGTCCTGGGAACGGGGGTACCTAGACTTGCCTGCCTGCAGCCCGTGGCACGGCTCCATCAGCGGCCTGGTACGACCCAACTTCAGCAACTACAACTCAAGACCCTCGCGAGGGTCTAAGCCTCGCGAGGCGGGCGACAGCAAGACCTCCCTGGGGGCAGTCTCTCTAGGCTGGCTCCCGAGGAGCGGAAATATCTATGCAAGGTGCACCTCGCGAGGTTCACGTGACGTGAGCCATGACGACCAAGGCTAGGCAGGCACCAGCGAGCATAGTGTACCAGTTTCCTCTTTGGTGCTAAGAGGGCAAGCGCAGGCATGGAGTCCTGAGGGATCAGGCAAAGGTTTCCATATCAGTGCAACAAGACCAAGGACCGTCAGGGCTGCAGAACAGAGGTCATCATGGAGCCCGGTGCGGCATCACCACCAGAGCCTTTGGCAGGCGAATACTACTTTTGTTAGGATAACTTATACTAGTTGTTCCCCTTCAAATTTTGCCATTGTGGGATCCCTTCCCGCCGATATTTGGGAAGAATACCAAGGCCACTATAAATAGGACCTAGCCACCACCATAGAGGGGATCAGATCCATTCCACCCTGCAGACACCACAAGCTCATCCGAGCCCAAGAACTCCTCTCCTCCGGAGACTGCTCATCCCTTGTACTAATGCATCCTCAGCCATACAAGGCAATCCACCAAACACACTGGAGTAAGGTATTACACCACAGGGTGGCCCGAACCAGTATAATCCTCCATGTCCCTTGTTCTTTGAGTTCGTCAAGCTAGGCCACGGAATCGTAGGGTGAATGCGCTGGGGAGAAAGTGTTCTTCGTGCGCACCCCAGAGTTCAAACCTCTCAAGGGTTCGCGGAACCCGAAATCCGACAGAACGCTCCACCAAGATGTATGTGACATGGAAGAGTAACCCATGATCCCAATCGATTGTGCATTTGCATTCAAAAGAAAATTTTAAATAATGCAAAAGTTTAGGGGGAGCTCTTCATCACATACTTCTCAAAGCAACGATGAATTTCATTCTTATTATCATTTGTCGAAGCTTTGATCTATATGTTGTCACCAATTACCAAAGGGGGGGGGGGATATTGAAAGTGCAACTAATCCTCGGGTGGTTTTGGTAATTAATAAGAACATATAGCTCATTGAACTAATATCCATTCAAGTTAAATATTTCAGGAAGTTCAATGATTGGCATGGCATGGACTAGAGATGTGGACCCCTCAAAATTCTAAGGACATAGATTGGCAAAAGCTTAAGACTCTTCATTTTCATTTTAGTGATCCAAGATCACATTGAGTCCATAGGAAAGTCAATACTATTAAAATGGGGATGAGGTGTTGCTTAATGATCTGGTTGCTAAAGTGCTTAGTGATATTGCTCCAAAACCCTTAGCCACTTCCTCATGTGTAACAGCCTGGATTTTTTCCCTTTTCTTTTTCTGATGATTTTCTTGGATTCTTGATTTTATTTGCTTTTCAGTGGCTATGTGGTACTGAAACTTTGGAAGATCATGTCTTCCTAGGTTTTATAGTGGCTTGCCCTCCTTCTCATCATCCCAAGACCCTGTCATTTCCATCCTTGACCTAACCCAATATTCTTTTTCCAAGGAATATTCCTTTTCTATTAAAGTAATAATTCTTTTTGCCCTAGGTTGTGAAGCAACCTATATCTCTGTCATTCCAAAAATTCCCAACTAATTCTCGTAAATTGTTTGGGTCATATCTTGCTCAAATGTGGTAAAACATTTCATTGCCATGTTAAAAAATAATCCTCCAATAATATTTTTCCTATTCTGCCCTAAATGGCACTTTGTGAAGCAAGTGCTATTTATCTTTGCCCAATTGCCCTCAACCTGGTGTACATCTTTTCATGTCCATATCATTGCTCTGTGCCAATTTTCATACTCATTTGCCTAGTAATTATTTTCTAGTGATTTTTCAAAGTTTCTGTCCAGAAAGGAACTTTGTGACGGAAGTATATTCTAGGCATGTCCAAATGAGATGAAACTTGGTCACGTCCTTCATTTGATCAAATCATGCATCTCCACCCAATTTGAGATCATGGAGATCATCTATGTGAGCTCAGCTCCAAATCTTGGTTTCTGGTAAAATTTTCACTTTGTGAAGCAACACTATTTTACCTTGCTTCATTTGAGCTGCCAATTTACCAGGCCATTCTTACATCTACCTCTACTCACTCCGCCAAGGTTTGACTCAATCTAGTTATCCATTTACCCTGAGTAAATTCTCCAAGATTTTGTCCAAAATGGAGCTTTGTGAAGCAAGTGCCACTTTGGTAACTCCAAATGGCATGAGATTTTTACAGCAGCTCCATATGGCAAATAATTTAACTCCACCAAATTTCAGCTCATGACACTTAAGTATGTGAGTGAATCATCATCATCCCCTAATCTGTCCAGTTTTGCACTTTCTAACAGCAACCCCCATCTAAACTCCTCATGTTAGTCTGATTTTTGGTGATCTGCATCACCTTAGTATGTGGTCATCGCCAGACAAACTAGTTACCAAGTTACCAAGCTGGTTTGACTACACGAAGTTACAAACACCTTCATGTTGATTCACTTTGGAGCTAAGTGCAAATCTCTTCTTTGCCCCTGGACCAATTTCTTTCTGCATCCCCTGGACCAATTTCTTGCGCCAGTGCGTGTGGTGATCACACCTGTGTCATGCACAGCGCGCGCTCTGGATCGGTCGGGCCACTGTGCTCGTCGCCTCCCTCCTCGTCTCGGCCTCAAACCTTGTCCAGGAGCTCCCCCGTGCTCGTCTGCACCGCCCTGCCTCACTGCATCGTCGTGGCTCGCGGGCAGCGCGCCGTCACAACAGTGCCACTATGGTGATCTACTTCTGACCTCCATTAGAGCACTGCTCCAGCTCTCTAGCGATCGTCTAGAGCCTCGTCCTCAGCTATATAAGGACCCCTTGACCTCTCCCGCACCTCACTAGCCTCGCGTCGATCCTCCTCGACCACCAGAACACCTATATCTCGCCACTGTCCGTCGACGTCCGCCATGGCCGCATCGGTCTCGGCCTAGTTCCGGCCAACCCAAGCCCCCTTTCCTCCTCTGGTGTTGTCCATCGTGTTCCTCTCGTCTCGTTGAGCCACTCACCCCCTTGCCCCCTCGCCGGAGCGACCGCAGCGCCGAGAGCCCCGCCGCCCCGAAGCTCTCTGTACCTCCTCTGTCGCCACGGCTCCTCTCCATCCCAAGCCTCCCCGGCGCCAGCCGATCCTCTCAACTGAACCGGTGCACCGCCCCGCACCCGCCGGTGCCCTCCGCTCGGCCAGAGAGGGCCGACCCCATCGCTGCAGCTCGCTTCTGCCTCCCCCGTCCTCCTCATGTCGCCGCGCCTCCACGCCACCCCGGCGGCCACGGTCCCTCCAAGCGGCCCCGCCTCGGCCTCCCGCGCCCACCGGCGGTCTCCTCTTAGCCGGAGGCAGCCAGGGCCGGCCTGGCCATCGGCCGGTAGAGCCCCCTGCTCCTCCTCCGTCCCGTGCGGGAACAGGGGCACGAGGAGGAAGACGATGACACCCGTGCCTGGCCCCTGCCCCTCGGTCCCACCTGTAAGCCTCTCCCACCCGGGCCCAGGTACGTTAAGTGGAAACGTTTTCTTGAAATACGTTTTTAGAAACTGAAAGCGTATTTTCATTCTACTGCGGCCCAAAGTGCGCTTTCCAATCCAGAAAGCGTATTTCTGAATGTGCGCTTCTGTCTTATCCACTCAGGGACCCGTTGGAGATAAAACTCTTCACATATTAGTCCCTCTCCTTCAACACCTCATATCTTCGCGACCGTAACTCCGAATCAGGTGATTCCAAAGCCCACGTCTTTGTCTCGTCGAGACCTTTCTGTTGGTATCATTTCCACTATGGTTTTTCATACTAAAAATGACCACTTTGCCCTTGGAGAAATGTTTCCGGCAATTCTTTTCGCGGCTTCACCGCACTTTTTCCTGGAGTCTCCGTCACCCCAGGCAAGCTATAATACCCACTTGCATTATAGTCATGAAGTACCCATGGTTTTCAACTTGAATTTTTATTAAATGATTGCTTGTCTAAAATGTGGTTATCGTTGTTTCTGTAATGCTTCGGGGTTAATGTTTATTTTCTAGCTATGTTGTTATGCACCTGGTTATCATGCCCTACTAGTAGCTAGTTTTCCTTTCATATGTTTATGCTTGCTAGTAGTACATGATGATGTTGGTGATGGTCTTCGGTGCATGACTGCCGTCTGCCCCGAGTACCGTCGTTATGCATGTTCCTTTGCATCCAGTTAGTTAAATACTTGTATGTTAGTATTGTTGATATGTTCTTGCATGATATTTATTGTTGATGCTAGTGGTCATGCTATGTTTTAGAGATGTATGTAATTATGATGTTCATGCTAGTCAGTAGGCCATGTTTATGATTCATTGTTGATATGGTGGATAGATATGTGGTTCTCTCATGATTATGTTGATATTCATGCTCATGCATTGTAATTGCATCATGTATTTTATCATGACTCAACATATTTGTCTTCAAGTTTAACCGGATTAAATTGAACTTGAACAACTGTTGACTGAGTCAAGGTGTCACCATATCGAACTGACCTGTGCAACCACGTTTACCTTTATGGGAAGGTCCTAATTGGGTCTATTGTCATGCCTCTCACTGGTGCCTCCAAAGAGGGAAGGTTATGGGTGTGCGGTTCCTTGGCCGGTAAGCAGACATAACCTTGTGTGCCCGTTGTTGTTGTTATGGATCCGGGTCCCCGTTTGGGACCGTTTATGTTTGGCCACGATGGTGGTCGTTGTGTCTTTGGTAGACATAGGGCCACCCAGGACTAGCCCAGTGGGGCATGAGTCGGAGTGGCCGGGAGAGTGTCATGACAGTAGATCGGTTTTGTCGGAACGTCGTTGGTCCACCCGAATGGGAGAACGAGGCCATGGGTTCCGTAGTGTGGGTATAGTGCGCTACCTCTGTAGAGTGTATATTAATCTATCGATAGTCGCGCCCGCGGATAAGGGCCTAGTTCGTAGTTGGTCACACTATGAGTCAACAGTAATAATAATAATAATGTGCTTAATAAACAACCCCGGTTCGATGATGAGTTAAGTTGGTTGTGATTGCCGGAAAGATCACCGTTTGAGACCAAGTGTTGGTCATGGTTGTGATCGCCGGAATGATCACAGTGGTATCGAGGATACCGAGTTGTTGGATATTCGTGTTGATGTGCGAGAATCGTGGGTAAAGATCAAGCTGCTTGTGGTCATTTGATGATTACTATGGTATTGTTTATACCATGCTTGATTTGATCCTAAGATGATCGTATAATGTCCGAGGTTGGTAAGTGATGCATGTGATGGTTATGAGGTAACCCAAACAAAATAAATGGTGCATGTAGTGTCATCATGTTGCATGCTAGTATCATTAGATTTATATGTTCATGCCATGCTCATATTGTCTAGTTGTATCATGTTCATGTTGTTCATGCTATGTTATCCTGATGATATTATGATAATTTCTGATTAACCTGTAATTACCATGTTGTTGTTTGTCTTGAATGCTTCTGGTTTATTGTGAGCTTGCAAGTACATTCAATGTATTGACCTGGCGTGTCGTGCCAGCTTGCAGGTCATGCCTGGATTGCTTGCTTGTTTGGTGTGTTCCTGTGTTCGCGAGCTAGGATAAACGTTCCAGCCAGAGTCCCTGCAGATTGGAGTCCATCATCGCCGTTCGTTGTTCCGCTGCCAGTAGTTGTTCCGCTGCTTTAAGTTGTTATGCTGCTTGTATAGAGCAACCGTGTTGGCGTAGTGTCGTTGTGCCGACGTTATTCATTGTAATATCGGAACCCTTGTATTCATATTTGTGTTATAATAAAGAGCTGATTTGTTCTATACTAAGCATATTCCAGAAGACTTCATCTCGATCTCTGGGCTGGAATACGGGGCGTTCCGGTTTTCTCTGAGCTGGGGTGCCACAGGCTTGGTATCTGAGCAGGTCTGGCTGTAGAACGTCCTAGTCCGCTGGAACGTTAGAAAACGGTAGTATATGGTCTGGTTGTTGCCCTTGATTGCTGCATTTGGTTGTTGCATTTGTTTGCTGCATGTAGTCTTATTTCGGTTACCATTAAACCATGTTTTCATGCGTAGATGGCGCTCAACTTCCATGATTTCAGTGCCCTTTCCTTAGCTCCCGGTGCTGTTCCCGTTGTATTCAGTCCCACTCCTGCACCTCTCAGCTTTGCTGCCCTCCTTGGCGACATGTGGCGTAGTATTTATCCCCTCAGAGATCCACCTCATTATCAAGTATTCCAGTTTTCTGCTGGAGGAAGAATTCGGGAATATGTTCCTCATGTTCATCTGTCAACCCCAATTACTGTCGGTAAGCGCACGTACAGTTTCCACGGTGGTTACGGCGCTACTCCTGAGCGTGCCGTTCAGCTTGCGGCAATGGCAGGAGTCACCGGCCTTCGTCATCAAGAGAGTATGGTGCAAGAGAACCGTGCTTATCAATATTATCCCACCATCGTCGAGAATCCTAGGCGAATCCAATTTCCCTCCATCAACCCTCAATATGAGCCGGCTATCCTCGCCATGTCTCGTTACATGACGACCGAGTGTCTTCTTATTTCTGAGTTAGTCCGAGACACCATTCGGGCTAGGAGATTGCTTGGTGTCACTTTACCTTAGTCTCCGCCAGCTTCTCCAACTCCTCCGCCTCGTCCATCCAGAGTTTCAGAGTCAGCGGTTCCACTCGCTACTCCCTTAGCTTCCTCGTCAGTTCGCGAGCGTTTGCTCAAGCGTAGGATATAATCCTTCGTGTAGTGTTTATGCATCTGCTGTAGCATCATGCTTGTGTGTGCCTGTGTGGAGCAGCTTTGTAGCTTGTTTGCTGTATGATTTGTTGCAATAAATCATTTTCTCGTGCTTCTTTGTTTCAAATCCTCGGTGTTACCCCCTTATGGAAATTATTCCTCGACCGACACCGGATCAGAAGAAGCCGTGAGCAGTACAGATATACACCAAGGAATTCAGCTTTTCAGCCAACAACAGTGTATTACATCCGGTCTGAATACAAGTATATTCTGCTCAGACTCTCAGCAACAAGTACCTCTCAGAGATACACTTTATCGCAGCAATGATTAAATTAGCAAGAGAAAAAAATGGATCAGCAGTGCATTCCCAGTCAAATGTATGATCCGTACGTGATGATTGAATCTGCCAAATGTAAAGCATTGCAATGCCTAGAAGTCAGTCCAAATGCATGGAGAATTCAGTAAGGATAGTCTTGAAATTCTTGCCATGCAAATAATCAGCTGCCGGACTGACAAAGATATATATATATATATATATATATAT
>LR738711.1:746648583-746663718 GCA_902687465.1 Secale cereale | reverse complement strand
ATGATTGAATCTGCCAAATGTAAAGCATTGCAATGCCTAGAAGTCAGTCCAAATGCATGGAGAATTCAGTAAGGATAGTCTTGAAATTCTTGCCATGCAAATAATCAGCTGCCGGACTGACAAAGATATATATATATATATATATATATATATATATATATATATATATATATATATATATATATATATATATATATATATATATATATATATATATATATATATATATATATATATATATATATATGTGTGTCAGTCCAAACACCAAGGAAATCAGTTCCATCCATCTCAAAAAATTATTTACAAAGTGTACAAAGATAAGGTTCCCAGTCTGCATTGGAAGGGAATGAATGGGTTCCCATATTGCAAAAGCTTCTGGCATAAGGTACCGAGTCTTCCCTAGCAAGGTCTGTAAGGGGGGAAGCTTATGAGGTACGGTACCCCGTTTTTCCTCAAGAAGATATCCACCAAAGGCTTCGAGCATAAGCCACTCAGTCTTCCTCAACACGACACCTCGGTGGTTTACGAACGCAAGATGCCCAGTATTCTCCTGTATGGCACTAATACAAGGCATTAAATTTGGAATTGTCAGCATATGGCAATGTTTTCCAGGTGGCAGATCTGGAACAGTTGGTCTGAAATAAAATCAGTCAGAGGTATGCGTCGAAAATCAGATATTAGTTCATTCAGTATGATGCCAAGTCTCTCGCACAAGGAAGAATTCACGGTACACATCCGACAACCTCACCGGTTATTCAAGAAACAAAAACCAGTGGGTGATGCCATGATCAACAAGTCTTGAAGGAAAGACAACACTGAGACAATAATCTTGGCAGTGATTGTCAAGATCAGTCCCGCACATCCAACAATATGATGTTATTAACCCTGTCACTGTCCGACATAATCCCCAACAGTATTGAGATCTGTATAACCTCACGTGAGCCGGATAAATGTACCGAGGCCCAAAACCTGAACTAGACCAAGGTATGATTGCCAGATATTGTATGTAATCGTATTCAGGGCCGCAAAAATATTCAAGGACCTATGTAAGCCCCCGCTCTTTCAGTTGAGGATCCAAATGAAGAAAGTAATAATGAAAGAGCAAGGCCAACAATACAGGTATGCTGGTTATTATGTGAAAAATGTGGATGCCCAAGACTGTCTTATTCCAAGGCAAACCCAAGCAAAGATCCACCTAAGAGGTATACTCCATTATGGTAAGGGCCTCATAGCAACGCAACCAGCTCAGTCCATAGTATGCTCAGAACTGTCAGCATTAAATACTCAAGTCTGTCCGGTCAGACTCATGGACAGCTCAATATATTGACCTCAACACCCGCGATGGAGCATCGAACCGACTGTGATTCCCAAGGACATACTGGCAAAAATGAAGAATCAGTGTGAAAACATATACCTTGAGGATTGTTATCTCCCGCATAGGGGAAGCAATTAAAAGAATAGCCCATATGGATGGGATTATTTGCCAAGATCACCGCCATTCAAGACTGCAAAATTTTATCAAAGGATGGTGCATTTTTATATTAGCCACAACAAGCGGCAGTTAAAACTTTGGTACAACTTGGATACTCTAGACTGAGAAGACAGTCAAGATAAGTCAGAAACTCCTGCAAGTTGACAGCATCGTCAGCAAAAACATGTATGCTCCACATCATTGTTTCGAAACCAGAAGGCATGCCTATATTCGAGAAATCCGATGCCTGGATAGAAGGGATTCTTTATTCTATGAGAAGATATGTTCCCCAACTCCATGGAATATTCTCGGTACTCGATACGAGGATAACATTTCCAGCAAGGATCAATATCAAGAAGGACAAGTATGTCCGTAAGAATAATATTTCAGATGATAGCTCAGCCAGCAGAAATGAAAGAAAGTTTGAGTCAGTATAAACAGGAACATATAAGGTACATCCTATCAGAATGTCAGATACGACAAAGCAAACCACCCAAGATCAAGACAGTCAATCAGATCAAATCCAGTGGAAATATTATGAATAAAAGAAACCTGAGTTGGAAACGGTTTCTTCAAGTCATGAAAATTATTTAACCCTGAACAACCAAATCTCGAGGACGAGATTTCTTTAAGGCGGGAAGGTTTATAACAACCTGGATTTTTGCCCTTTTCTATTTCTGATGATTTTCTTGGATTTCTCGATTTTATTTGCTTTTCAGTGGCTATGTGGTACTGAAACTTGGGAAGATCGTGTCTTCCTAGGTTTTATAGTGGCTTGCCCTCCTTCTCATCATCCCAAGACCCTGTCATTTCCATCCTTGACCTAACCCAATATTCTTTTTCAAAGGAATATTCATTTTCTATTAAAGGAATAATTCTTTTTGCCCTAGGTTGTGAAGCAACCTATATCTCTGTCATTCCAAAAATTCCCAACTAATTCTCATAAATTGTTTGGGTCATATCTTGCTCAAATGTGGCAAAACATTTCATTGCCATGTTCAAAAATAATCCTCCAATAATATTGTTCCTATTCTGCCCTAAATGGCACTTTGTGAAGCAAGTGCTATTTATCTTTTCCCAATTGCCATCAAACCTAGTGGACATCTTTTCATGTCCATATCATTGCCCCGTGCCAATTTTCATACTCATTTGCCTAGTAATTATTTTCCAGTGATTTTTCAAAGTTTCTGTCCAGAAAGAAACTTTGTGAAGGAAGTATATTCTAGGCATGTACAAATGAGATTAAACTTGGTCACATCCTTCATTTGATCAAATCATGCATCTGCACCCAATTTGAGCTCATGGAGATCATCTATGTGAGCTCAGATCCAAATCTTGGTTTCTCGTAAAATTTTCACTTTGTGAAGCAACACTATTTTACCTTGCTTCATTTGAGCTGCCAAATTACCAAGCCATTCTTAGATCTACCCCTACTCACTCCACCAAGTTTTGACTCAATCCAATTATCCATTTACCCTCAGTAATTTCTCCAAGATTTTGTCCAGAATGGAGCTTTGTGAAGCAAGTGCCACTTTGGTAACTCCAAATGGAATGAGGTTTTTACAGCAGCTCCATATGGTCAAATAAATCAACTCCACCAAATTTCAGCTCATGACACTTAAGTATGTGAGTGCAACTTCATCATCCCCTAATTTGTCCAGTTTTGCAATTTCTACAGCAACCCCCATCTAAACTCCTCCTGTTAGTCTGATTTTTGGTGATCTGCATCACATTAGTATGTAGTCATCGCCAGACAAACTAGTTACCAAGTTACCAAGTTGGTTTAACTACAGGAAGTTACAAACACCTTCTTGTTGATTCACTTTGGAGCTAAGTGCAAATCTCTTCTTTGCCCCTCGACCAATTTCTTTCTGCATCTTTACTAAGGGCACTTAGGTCATCCTACTAGACATGGTTGGCCATGCCAAAGAGCGCCGCTTGCGCTAATGCGCGTGGTGATCAAGCATGCTTCATGCACAGCGCGCGCTCTGGATCGGTCGGGCAACTGTGCTCGTCGCCTCCCTCCTCGTCTCGGCCTCAAACCTTGTCCAGGAGCTCTCCCTTGCTCGTCTGCACCACCCTGCATCACTACATCGTCGTGGCTCGCCAGCAGCGTGTCGTCACAACAGTGCCACTGCGGTGAACTGCTTCTGACCTCTATTAGGGCACTGCTCCAGCTCTCTAGCGATCGTCTAGAGCCTCCTCCTCACCTATATAAGGACCCCTCGACCTCTCCCGCACCTCACCAGCCTCTTGCCGATCCTCCTTGACCACCAGTACACCTCTATCTCGCGTCTGTCCGTCGACGTCCGCCATGGCCGCCTCGGTCTCGGCCTAGTTCCGGCCAACCCAAGCCCCCTCTCCTCCTATGAGCCGCCCCACCCCCTTGCCCCCTCGTCGGAGCGGCCGCAGATCTGAGAACCCCGCCGCCCCGAAGCTCTTTGTACCTCCTCTGTCGTCGCGGCTCCCCTCCATCCCAAGCCTCCTCGGCGCCAGCTGATCCTCTAAACGAAACCGGTGCACAGCCCCGCACCCGTCGGTGCCCTTCGCTCGGCCGGAGACGGCCGGAGCCGGCCGGCCTGTCACACCCTGATTTTTCATGTCACATTGCTTAAGCTTATTTTCATGTTAAAAATGTGGATTTGCAAAAAACTTTTGAGTGTTTTTAACTTTGCTTGATTTGACTTTTGTCTGCTGTTTGCTAGTGCTCTAAAAATCAAATAAATCCTCCAACTCTTATACTTCATTTCCTTGACCCAAAACCTTTTCCCAATAATCATGCCATGTGTATAGACCAGTATAGAATTTTCTTATAAAAATATTTTGGCCAAATGGTATTTTCTAAAATTAGTTTTCCAAAAACCCCTGAATTGAGGTTTGCACTGCAAGTACCTTATTTAGGGTGTGAAAAATCTTTCAAAAAGTTTATTTGAATCCTATTAGGTATAGGACTCACAGAAACCACAAAAGTATAATTTTAAAAGTTATTTTTATATTTTATTTAAAAGCTTTTTCTTAAGGCCAGAAATGGTCTTTAATAGGGAAAAATTATTTAATCATTTCAAAAATATTTGCCAAAATTCAGGGAGACTCATAGGACATATATTGTCCATATATAAGAGTTTCAACACATGGTCATGTTCAAAATATTGAACAAATCCTTCCAAAACCCTTTCTGGATATTTCAAGCTTTTGAAATATTTACAAAGGAAATATTCTCCAAAAATTCCAGGGAAATTCTATCATGTCATATATGACATATTTGATGATCTTGCAAAGCCTCATGCCTTGAAGATCAAGGAAACATCATTTAGTCCCCTCAAAACCATTCTGTCCATATTTGAAGTTTGAGCAACTCTACATTGCCAAACTTGTCCAAATGCTCTCAAATTTGGTGCACATGCTAGAATGGCCTAATAAGGCATCTAGGCCAAATGGCACAAGATTTGGAATAGAGCAACTTGATCATATCACCCCAAAACCCCTTCTATTCAAATTCAAATTTGAACAACTTTACATTGTCAACTTTTTATCTGGAGCCTGAAACTTTGTGGGCATGTTCATAACCCCAAATGATGATGCTACACCAAGTGGTGCATCAAGGGGAGATGATTTGCTTAACTCCAACATGGTGAAACCATTTCTGTTCATTTCTAGGGTTCACCAAAGTTACATTGGCCACTTTGCCCAAATGAGCTCAAATTTGGTGTAGGGGCCTAATTATAGGTGACATTTGATCCTGTTAAGTCCCATGTCAAGTGGATGTCATTTGCTTGACCAAACACTGATCAAACACCTTCTGTCCAATTACCAAAACAAGTGGTTGGACCTCTTTTGCTATTTCCCCTTACCCCAAGTTCTTACCACAGCTTCCCCAAGTCCTATTCTACCTCCAGTAACTCCCTCTGGCCTCAGCTCAATTATTGGAGGGGGTAAAACCCCAATTCACACTGCTGGGCAGCAGGTTTCACCCTCTTCCTCACCTCCCTCCTCATCCCAGTGGTTCCTCAGGGCATCCAAGACCACAGAGCCTTTCTTTACTCCCTCCCTGACCTTCTAGACAACTTTGGGCAGGTTGGACACGACCAGAGCGACGGGGACGTGGCCATGCCAGCCAAACGGGTGCTCTGGAGCATGCTACAGTGCTCTGGCGCACTGTAGCCTCGCCCAACCAGGAGCCCCCGACCACCTCGGGCCTCCTCCTCGTGTCCCCCGAGGTGCCCTCGACATCCACGACCTGCAGGACGGTCGGCCTTATCCTCCCCGGTCCTCCTCCTCTCTCCACGAGCACGCCCGAGCGCGTCCATGGACGTCGCTCACGGTGCACCGTGGCTGCAGCTATTTAAGGTCTCCCCCCGAGCACCTCTTGCCTCTGCTGGATCCTCCTCTTCCCCGTGCACCTTCTAGACACGCCCCCTCTCCCTCTCCGACGCTCTTCCTCTCTCCACGGCCGAAGTGCCGCCGCCAGCCATCGCTCGGCATCGGGCACCACGGCCGTTCTCTCCTTCCCCTTCTCTGTTGGCCGCCAGGAGGAGAACCCCAGGACCATGGAGCTACCTCCCACTCCACCCTTCCTTCCCCTTAGCACCTCTGGCGCCGCCCCGTCTCGACCCGAAGCCACCGCTGATGCCTCGGCCGCCGTCGCTCCTGCTCCTCCCGGCCAGCTTGGAGGCCAGGGATGGGCGCGGCTTGCTCCGCTGGGGCCTCCGGTGCGCCGGGCACCACCGGGGACGGCCGGAGCCGCCGGGGAACGGCGCCGGCGTCGCCCCTGCCTCCTCCTCTGCGTCGGGCGGGGGGAGGACGACGAACCCGACAGGCGGGCCCCGCCTATAAGCGCCACCGGCCCGGTGCAAGCAGCTGACGGGTGGCCCCTCCCCGATAAGTGGAAGCGCACTTCGGTGGCTGCGCTTTCCTGTGGTGGTGGCGCCCCCCCGTAACTACGCCTTCGGCGTCACCACCTCCATCCCGCCGTTGAGCCACTGGGCTGAGCCCAGTGGGCGTTGGTTAGCTGGGCCTCGCCCAGAGTACTATATAAGGTTAAACCCTTATTCTTTTCTTTTCTTTATTCTGCCAACTTCAAAAATACCTAGATAATTCATATGAACTCCAAATTGCATGATTCAAAATTCCTATGACTCCATAAATCATGCTCTACCTGTTGGTGCTACATGCACATTATTCCAGAGACTTTTCCTTCACACATATTTATCAAATGCCCATTTTTCACTTTCTGTGATTAACTTTAGAAAATCACAGAGAGCTCATTTTTGATCCAAATGCAGTGATTCAAGTTCCTAGATGCTTATCATGTCCAAACTTAGTTTTGGAACATTTTTAATAATAGTTTCTGTACCCCACCAAATATTGAGCCATTTCTTCCTATTTATCAGCTTTGGAAAAATCCTAGGAAATTCATTTGAATTCCAAATCCAGTGAAACCAACTCCTAAATGCTTCTAAAATCATGACTTGATGATGGGTACCTTTGCTCATCATTCAAGGAAATATTTCTGTATACTTCTTCCAAATCCATAAACCCTTTGGTTCCATCACTTTGAAATGTTCCAAATCACCCATTGATCCAATACCTATGAAACCACCTTGGTCATTTCTAATATGACCAGAGGTATCCTAGAAAAGTCCAACTCCTATTTTTAGAGCACTTTTATTGTTGCTTTGATTGTGTTGCTTATTATGATTGTTTCCATCGTTAGTTGACGTAATAAACGGAGTAATCGGAGATGGACCAGAAGATTTGAAGACTCTGAAGAATAAGGCAAGCAGCCCTTTGACCATGTCCAAGAAACCTTTTTATGCATGTCTCATAGCACCTTTATATTCAATGCATCGGAATCATGTTGAGGTGGAAACCACTTTGGTTGCTACCCCTGTTACTTTACTGTTGAAACTTGCATCAAACATGACCCTACCTTCCTATGAGGGTTATGTGGGTGGGAGTAGATAGATGTATGCTATAGTAGTTGGCTACGCAAAATGGGTCGGGATTATGCATGGAGTGAAACAAGTGTGGTCTGACATACTTGCAAATGACCCAGTGGGTGCCACTAATGCCCCTGGGAGTTGATGAGGAGCTAAGGCACTACTTGGTGAAGAAGTAGTGTGCCGAGGCTTGACGAAAGTGTTGTTTACAGAGATGGATTAGATTAATGTGTGACTACCGTCCCAACCAAACATGCGCAACCACTCTACCCTTATATGGGAAAAGGGCATTATTGATTACCTAGGTCGATACTAGCATGGTGCCCGCATTACTAGTGACGGGGGTGACATGAGGTCACTCTCGGGACGGGGTCGCGCTTGGATAGGCGGCCATGACTGTCTTTACAGGGCACCGGACACACCGTTGGTACCCCGTGTTAGTGGTATGTGATGAATATCGGAGCGAGTCTCCACAAACCTTGAGATGTGAAATGTTTGGCATGGGGCTGTTACCAATCGAGTGGACTCTATGTTAGTGTCGTCTAGGGAAAGGTAGTGATCGGGTGCTTACCCCGGGTACCTGAGGTACCGCGGGTCGTGGATGACACAGAAGTTCCCCGGATCTAGTGGGTAAAGTGTGCAACCTCTGCAGAGTGTCAAACTATTCGAATAGCCGTGTCCGCGGTCAAGGACAGTTGGGTGGTGCTACTTAGACTATGTCCATAAGTTTCTGGGAAACAACACGATTCAGAGATATTATTGATGTGATTGTGAGAAAGTTACAATGAGCTTGAGCATGAGTTGATTACAACTCCTTCTCGATAGTGAAGTCTGTGACCTCCTGATACTTGTTACAGACACATGCATATCCATGTTTTATGTTGATCATGAGTGCATATGAAAAACTAGCTTTCCGCCAAACTGCCAACCTAGCAGTAGAGCCTTGCATATTTATTCTGTTATCACACTTGGGTTGCTTGCGAGTACATTCAATGTACTCATTGGCTTGCCACTGGTTATTTTATTGGCCAGGCATGAGAGCACAGGTTATGATGAAGATTTCTTGGTGACGAGCATGCGAGCTAGGACGCTTCCCAGTCAGAATGCCTATAGGGTTAAGGCAGATGGCATGGGTCCCAGTTGTCTTTGAAGATTTCCGCTGCGATGATATATTCAAGACTTGACCATTATGGTCCTATTTGTGTAACACGGTATGTAAGGATGTAGGACTCTTGTTATTCAGCTTCTGTGTGTTCAGTGAGCATTGATCTCTGGGATCACTGTACACGTGCATTCGGTGATCACGACTTACGAGTCGGGGTCCCCACAGAGCTGGTATCAGAGCCATCCTGACTGTAGGAAGCCTTAGTTAGCATGGTCGTTAGTTAGGGTAAAACTATTTCCAAAACTATTAGTAGCTTTCAAAACTATCTATACTTCTCTTCCCTTCTCAGTTTTTTTTTCGAAAACTAGGCTATACTTGATCTCTTCCCCTTCAAAACCTTGGTCGCTAGAACCCTTATGCCCCTGACCACTGGATTTTTCTGTAATCCTCGTGGAGTGCACCTTGCCGAACACTCACCCACCACTTTTGCACACAAGATCGGTGACACCACGACAAGATGATACCAACAGAAACTACAACCTCGATGAGTGAGGACATGAAGACCCAGAAGATGGTGATACCCTTGGCAGTACCCCAAGAAGATGCAACGTTGGCCTAAGATGACCAGGGAATAGGTTATGCAAAATCATGATATACACCGCTAATAGAGTAATCATGTCACTACCGTTGTTGTATCGGCAACCACCGGTGAATGAGAACCTTGCCATTTGGTCCGCCTCACTATAGTGAGCAAGAAAACGGTTCTCTTCGTTCCCCGCTCTTGGTGTCGATGTTTTCATCAACGGAACCGACATGTTGGACCTCTATTATGCCTTGTTATTGTCATTACATATGGATTGCCTACCTGGTACCCTCGACGCCCCAGAAGGCACAAGGGATCGTCATGATTAAAGAGACAAAGAGAAGACCAAGTCAACGCCAGCTACAAGGAGGCACCTTCACCCCATCACCTCAGCAGGCGAGAAGATGTTGAAGATTCTTCAGGCTCAACCCGGATCGTTCATCAAGCAACTACAAGGGACATAGCAACATCCGAGGAAGCTCAGAAGACTGCACGAGGCACAAGTCACGGCACTGAGTCCGAGAACCCCTAGGGTAGGATGAGTCGTGTACCCCCTATGCGCAGTCGAGTTCATATGATGGTTCGAATAGAACCATGATTGTGTGTTGTTTGCTTTTATTTCTTTGTGTTTTGATATAAGTCGCACTTTTGCCCCAGGCAATAAGTGCATGGCTATATCACCTTCCTTGCCTTGTTTCTTTTGTTTCGACCTTTTTGCACCTGTTTGTTGCACCTGCACTATAGAACCCCCTTTAGGCATTTCCCTCCTCTACGCTGCTTCTTCCCTCTATTCTCTCTTTCCCCAATTGAAGACCCGCAAGACAAGATGCACCAAGGACTCTACCTCGGCAACCAACTGGCACTGAAGACTTCTGCTACAACCTCCACGATCAATTGCAACCCCGTAGTGTTATATTTAACCCTCCAGACCAGTAACCCCTTTTCCTAGACCCTTTGAGACTTCCCGAGACACTCCAGCACGAATCCATAACCATGTGCCTAACCCATGGTAAGGCGAGAGAACCTGTTAAGCCTTTGTAACCTTGCACAACACTGGGTTCGTAAAGGAGCTAGTGGACACGATGAGTGAGCACATTTTCATCCTGATATAGCACGAGGTCTGACGATGCCATAGATAGACCAGTTCGAGGATATTGGGCAGATGACTTGGTGGATTATATCAATGACTTCGAGGAATTATCGGAGACCCTGGTGGATTATGAGGTTTTCATATTGGAGGGATCATGACCTTGGGGAAGTATGTAGGAGTGCCCGTTGGACATGAGATTTGGATTTATGTAGGTGATTCTGGTTGGTATAGATGTTGGATATGTCTGCATGATTCGGAGTAAGATTGGATTTAGGCCTATGATCCTGATTATGATATCGTGCTTCTCGGTGGACGATAACCTAGGAGATTGGATTATTTGTCGGAGTTGATTTAGGGATCTATTTAGTCGTGATCTTGGAGTTTACTTGACCCGGATGATGGGAATTTGGTGGACATACTATCGTGATGCATAGTCCTTCCAAGTATTTGGGGATTATAGGGACTTGAGATCTTGCGAAACACCGTAGACATTGGATTTGTAGGATTGTTGGATTATGTGGTGATTGATGGTAATTACCGGGCTATCGGAGTTGATCTATAGGAAGGAAACAAATCTTGGAGTGGCATATGACGTGTTTCCTTAGAATAGAGATGCATTATCATGAGCCTTGCAAGACTAGGTTGAGTGCTTGGATTGTGGAGTTTATTTTAAGCTCAGCAGCATGTATGATCTACCTTTGGATTTTAGCGGTAGACGTACATATGGATTTGGGGATCTTAGACAAGTATAATTTTTGTTAGACCGTCTCTTGAGAATCATGAGGATATGCATGGCATGAGTGGTGATTGAAGTTGGTCTCTGTAAGAAGACGCTTTTGTTCGGAGTACTAGATAGAGCTATTGGCATCTCAGAAACTGTGCTTAAGGATGAGATGATATAAGTTCACTCACTCACTAGAATCCTTGAAACCCTTAAGCCCCACCGAGCCACAACCTGGTCAGATTCTGACCACGGGCCTTGACTCAGAGTCAGGAAGGCCTCTGCTGATACTCAACCGAGACCACCACCAATACCCCAGCTTACCTTGCGTACCCCTTAGACCTCATGGAGTAATTGGACAAGATGGGTAACATCATTATTTGATGGCCTACTTGTCTGCCCGAAGACGAAGAAGCGACGGACAGCTGGGTAGAAGACATTTGAAGACCGCCCTGTCAAGAAGGAAGATCTACACCGACCACCGTCATCAAGAAGTAACTTCCGCGTCGAAGACCGGGCGTATCTGCAACCACTCCTCTCAAAGGAGCCGAGCTTTTCCGTGTCGAAGGAACGCTCACACCAAGTTGTATCAAGACTTGAAGACACGATTCCGGTGGCACGAGATGAAAAGAGAGATTTGCAACCTATGTTGCAAAGTGTGATGTGTGCCAAAGGGTCAAGCTGAAAATTCAGCGACCCGCTGGATTGCTTCAACCACTCAAGGCTTCTGAGTGGAAGTGGGATAAAGACGGAATGAACTTCATCACTGGTTTACCAAGGTCGGATAGAGGACATGACTCTGTTTGGGTCATAGTCGATCATTTGACCAAGGTGGTCCATTTCATTCCTGTCAAGACCACTTATGATGGCAACCGGCTGGCAGCTCTCTACATCAACCGAATCGTAAGTCTTCACGGCATTCCCAAGGAGATTGTGTCAGATCGAGGAACCCAGTTCACCTCTAGGTTCTGGAAGAAGTTCCAAGAAGCCTTGGGAACCAAGTTATCTTTCAGCACGGCTTTCCACCCTCAGACCAGAGGTCAGACTGAGCGAGTCAATCAGATTCTCGAAGTCATGACTCCGAGCCTGTGTCTTGGCATATGGAGCCAAGTGGGAGGATTGTCTCCTTTTTGCCGAGTTCTCCTATAACAACAGTTACGAGTCGAGCCTTCAGATGGCACCATTTGAGGTGTTGAACGGACACAGACGTCGCACACCCCTCAACTGGTCAGAGACTGGAGTAGGGCTAGTCTTTGGACCAGATATTCTCCGCGCAGCGGAAGAGCAAGTCCAACTAGTCAGAGAACGTTTGAAGGCAACCAAGTCAAGGCAAAAGAGCTATGTTGACACTCACCGTCGGGACATGAGTTTCCATATCGGGGACCACGTGTACCTGCGGGTAACCCCTCTGAAGGGAACCAAGCGTTTCCACGTCAAGGGGAAGCTCGCACCAAGGTTCATTGGACCCTTTGAGATCACTGCAAGTCATGTGGTGGACGGCTCCCCAGCTAGATCTACCACCTGAGATACCCTCCGTGCACCAAATCTTCCACGAGCCCCCACTCTGGAAGTACTTCTTACCTCCTAGCTAGCCCGATGCCCGCAAGGACATCGATCACCGAGCCTTTGGCAGCTAACCCAACCTAACCTACACAAGAGACCCCTCAGCAACCTCCACCAAGGACGACATCAAGCAAGAAGCCATACCATCAAGCACTTCAAGAATCCAAGGAGCACCGCTCGGAAGTAGAACCAACAAGAAGAAGTGAAGACTACCCCGTATCCAAGACTCCGCCTTTCTTTCCACGCCTAGTCTGGGAATCTCGGGGACGAGATTCTTGTAAAGGGGGTAGGTCTGTCACACCCTGATTTTCATGTCACATTGCTTAAGCTTATTTTCATGTTAAAAATGTGGATTTGCAAAAACTTTTGAGTGTTTTCAACTTTGCTTGATTTGACTTTTGTCTGCTGTTTGCTAGTGCTCTAAAAATCAAATAAATCCTCCAACTCTTATACTTCATTTCCTTGACCCAAAACCTTTTCCCAATGATCATGCCATGTGTATAGACCAGTATAGAATTTTCTTATAAAAATATTTTGGCCAAATGGTATTTTCTAAAATTAGTTTTCCAAAAACCCCTGAATTGAGGTTTGCACTGCAAGTACCTTATTTAGGGTGTGAAAAATCTTTCAAAAAGTTTATTTGAATCCTATTAGGTATAGGACTCACAGAAACCACAAAAGTATAATTTTAAAAGTTATTTTTATATTTTATTTAAAAGCTTTTTCTTAAGGCTAGAAATGGTCTTTAATAGGGAAAAATTATTTAATCATTTCAAAAATATTTGCCAAAATTCAGGGAGACTCATAGGACATATATTGTCTATATATAAGAGTTTCAACACATGGTCATGTTCAAAATATTGAACAAATCCTTCCAAAACCCTTTCTGGATATTTCAAGCTTTTGAAATAGTTACAAAGGAAATATTCTCCAAAAATTCCAGGGAAATTCTATCATGTCATATATGACATATTTGATGATCTTGCAAAGCCTCATGCCTTGAAGATCAAGGAAACATCATTTAGTCCCCTCAAAACCATTCTGTCCATATTTGAAGTTTGAGCAACTCTACATTGCCAAACTTGTCCAAATGCTCTCAAATTTGGTGCACATGCTAGAATGGCCTAATAAGGCATCTAGGCCAAATGGCACAAGAATTGGAATAGAGCAACTTGATCAGATCACCCCAAAACCCCTTCTGTTCAAATTCAAATTTGAACAACTTTACATTGTCAACTTTTTATCTGGAGCCTGAAACTTTGTGGGCATGTTCATAACCCCAAATTATGATGCTACACCAAGTGGTGCATCAAGGGGAGATGATTTGCTTAACTCCAACATGGTGAAACCATTTCTGTTCATTTCTAGGGTTCACCAAAGTTACATTGGCCACTTTGCCCAAATGAGCTCAAATTTGGTGTAGGGGCCTAATTATAGGTGACATTTGATCCTGTTAAGTCCCATGTCAAGTGGATGTCATTTGCTTGACCAAACACTGATCAAACACCTTTTGTCCAATTACCAAAACAAGTGGTTGGGCCTCTTTTGCTATTTCCCCTTACCCCAAGTTCTTACCACAGCTTCCCCTAGTCTTATTCTACCTCCAGTAACTCCCTCTGGCCTCAGCTCAATTATTGGAGGGGGTAAAACCCCAATTCACACTGCTGGGCAGCAGGTTTCACCCTCTTCCTCACCTCCCTCCTCATCCCAGTGGTTCCTCAGGGCATCCAAGACCACAGAGCCTTTCTTTACTCCCTCCTTGACCTTCTAGACAACTTTGGGCAGGTTGGACACGACCAGAGCGACGGGGACGTGGCCATGCCAGCCAAACGGGTGCTCTGGAGCACGCTACAGTGCTCTGGCGCACTGTAGCCTCGCCCAACCAGGAGCCCCCGACCACCTCGGGCCTCCTCCTGGTGTCCCCCGAGGTGCCCTAGATGTCCACGACCTGCAGGACGGTCGGCCTTATCCTCCCCGGTCCTCATCCTCTCTCCACGAGCACGCCCGAGCGCGTCCATGGACGTCGCTCATGGTGCACCGTGGCTGCAGCTATTTAAGGTCTCCCCCCGAGCACCTCTTGCCTCTGCTGGATCCTCCTCTTCCCCGTGCACCTCCTAGACACGCCCCCTCTCCCTCTCCGGCGCTCTTCCTCTCTCCACGGCCGAAGTGCCGCCGCCAGCCACCGCTCGGCATCGGGCACCACGGCCGTTCTCTCCTTCCCCTTCTCTGTTGGCCGCCAAGAGGAGAACCCCAGGACCATGGAGCTACCTCCCACTCCACCCTTCCTTCCCCTTAGCACCTCTGGCGCCGCTCCGTCTCGACCCGAAGCCGCCGCTGATGCCTCGGCCACCGTCGCTCCTGCTCCTCCCGGCCAGCTTGGAGGCCAGGGATGGGTGCGGCTTGCTCCGCTGGGGCCTCCGGTGCGCCGGGCACCACCGGGGACGGCCGGAGCCGCCGGGGAACGGCGCCGGCGTCGCCCCTGCCTCCTCCTCTGCGTCGGGCGGGGGGAGGACGACGAACCCGACAGGCGGGCCCCGCCTGTAAGCGCCACCAGCCCGGTGCAAGCAGCTGACGGGTGGCCCCTCCCCGATAAGTGGAAGCGCACTTCGGTGGCTGCGCTTTCCTATGGTGGTGGCGCCCCCCCCCCCCCCCCCCCCCCCCCC
>LR738711.1:746614219-746648547 GCA_902687465.1 Secale cereale | reverse complement strand
GCCCCCCCCCCCCCCCGTAACTACGCCTTCGGCGTCACCACATCCATCCCGCCGCTGAGCCACTGGGCTGAGCCTAGTGGGCATTGGTTAGCTGGGCCTCGCCCAGAGTACTGTATAAGGTTAAACCCTTATTCTTTTCTTTTCTTTATTCTGCCAACTTCAAAAATACCTAGATAATTCTTATGAACTCCAAATTGCATGATTCAAAATTCCTATGACTCCATAAATCATGCTCTACCTGTTGGTGCTACATGCACATTATTCCAGAGACTTTTCCTTCACACATATTTATCAAATGCCCATTTTTCACTTTCTGTGATTAACTTTAGAAAATCACAGAGAGCTCATTTTTGATCCAAATGCAGTGATTCAAGTTCCTAGATGCTTGTCATGTCCAAACTTAGTTTTGGAACATTTTTAATAATAGTTTCTGTACCCCACCAAATATTGAGCCATTCTTCCTATTTATCAGCTTATTCATTTGAATTCCAAATCCAGTGAAACCAACTCCTAAATGCTTCTAAAATCATGACTTGATGATGGGTACCTTTGCTCATCATTCAAGGAAATATTTCTGTATACTTCTTCCAAATCCATAAACCCTTTGGTTCCATCACTTTGAAATGTTCCAAATCACCCATTGATCCAATACCTATGAAACCACCTTGGTCATTTCTAATATGACCAGAGGTATCCTAGAAAAGTCCAACTCCTATTTTTAGAGCACTTTTATTGTTGCTTTGATTGTGTTGCTTATTATGATTGTTTCCATCGTTAGTTGACGTAATAAACGGAGTAATCGGAGATGGACCAGAAGATTTGAAGACTCTGAAGAATAAGGCAAGCAGCCCTTTGACCATGTCCAAGAAACCTTTTTATGCATGTCTCATAGCACCTTTATATTCAATGCATCGGAATCATGTTGAGGTGGAAACCACTTTGGTTGCTACCCCTGTTACTTTACTGTTGAAACTTGCATCAAACATGACCCTACCTTCCTATGAGGGTTATGTGGGTGGGAGTAGATAGATGTATGCTATAGTAGTTGGCTACGCAAAATGGGTCGGGATTATGCATGGAGTGAAACAAGTGTGGTCTGACATACTTGCAAATGACCCAGTGGGTGCCACTAATGCCCCTGGGAGTTGATGAGGAGCTAAGGCACTACTTGGTGAAGAAGTAGTGTGCCGAGGCATGACGAAAGTGTTGTTTACAGAGATGGATTAGATTTATGTGTGACTACCGTCCCAACCAAACATGCGCAACCACTCTACCCTTATATGGGAAAAGGGCATTATTGATTACCTAGGTCGATACTAGCATGGTGCCCGCATTACTAGTGACGGGGGTGACATGAGGTCACTCTCGGGACGGGGTCGCGCTTGGATAGGCGGCCATGACTGTCTTTACAGGGCACCAGACACACCGTTGGTACCCCGTGTTAGTGGTATGTGATGAATATCGGAGCGAGTCTCCACAAACCTTGAGATGTGAAATGTTTGGCACGGGGCTGTTACCAATCGAGTGGACTCTATGTTAGTGTCGTCTAGGGAAAGGTAGTGATCGGGTGCTTATCCCGGGTACCTGAGGTACCGCGGGTCGTGGATGACACAGAAGTTCCCCGGATCTAGTGGGTAAAGTGTGCAACCTCTGCAAAGTGTCAAACTATTCGAATAGCCGTGTCCGCGGTCAAGGACAGTTGGGTGGTGCTACTTAGACTATGTCCATAAGTTTCTGGGAAACAACACGATTCAGAGATATTATTGATGTGATTGTGAGAAAGTTACAATGAGCTTGAGCATGAGTTGATTACAACTCCTTCTCGATAGTGAAGTCTGTGACCTCCTGATACTTGTTACAGACACATGCATATCCATGTTTTATGTTGATCATGAGTGCATATGAAAAACTAGCTTTCCGCCAAACTGCCAACCTAGCAGTAGAGCCTTGCATATTTATTCTGTTATCACACTTGGGTTGCTTGCGAGTACATTCAATGTACTCATTGGCTTGCCACTGGTTATTTTATTGGCCAGGCATGAGAGCACAGGTTAGGATGAAGATTTCTTGGTGACGAGCATGCGAGCTAGGACGCTTCCCAGTCAGAATGCCTGTAGGGTTAAGGCAGATGGCATGGGTCCCAGTTGTCTTTGAAGATTTCCGCTGCGATGATATATTCAAGACTTGACCATTATGGTCCTATTTTTGTAACACGGTATGTAAGGATGTAAGACTCTTGTTATTCAGCTTCTGTGTGTTCAGTGAGCATTGATCTCTGGGATCACTGTACACGTGCATTCGGTGATCACGACTTACGAGTCGGGGTCCCCACACGGCCCTATCGCCGCAGCCCGCTTCTGCCTCCCCCGTCCTCCTCCCGTCGCCGCGCCTCCACGCCACCCCGGCGGTCGCGGTCCCTCCAGGCGGCCCCGCCTCGGCCTCCTGTGCCCGTTTCCTCTTTGGTGCTAAAGGAGCAGGTGCAGACGAAGAGTCCCAAGGCATCAGGCAAAGGTTTCCATATCGGTGCAACCCGACCAAGACCAACAGGACAGCAGGACGGAGGTCGGCGTGGAGCCCATGGCGGCGTCACCACCAGAGCTTTTGGCAGGCGAAGACCACCTTTTGTCAGGATAGCTTGTACTAGCTGCCCCCCTTCAAATTTGGCCATTGTGGGATCCCTTCCCGCTCAATATTTGGGAAGAGGACCCGGGCCACTATAAATAGGACTAGCCACCACCATTGGGATCATCCTATCTTGAGCTGATCAGATAGAAGGCCACACACCACAAGCTCGTCCGAGCACAAGAACCCCTCTCCTCAGGAGGCAGTTCATCCATGTACTAGTTCTTCATCAGCCTACAAGGCAATCCACCATACCACACTGGATTAGGGTATTACACCACAACGGTGGCCGAACTAGTATAAATCCTGTGTCACTTGTTCTTCGGATCCAACGAGCTAGGCCTAGGGTTGTTGAGTAGAAGAGCTAGTGCGGAAGGAGAGATCTTCATGCGCACCCTAGAGTTCGAATCTTAAGGGTTTTGCCGGAACCCTAGATCCAACATTTGGCGCGCCAAGTAGAGTCCTCCCCATCCGCCCCACTCTCCGCTCACCAAGTTCCCATGGCGGGCGTCCCTCCTCCGACGGGCTTGGTGGCCGCGCGCGGCGGCTCTCCGGGCCACCGGGCCTTCACCCCCGCCTTACGGCGGGTACAGTGGCCACCCAGGTTCAGGCCGAATCTGCCACCCCGCTACAATGGGGCAGCAGACCTATTCGTCTTCCTCCAGACCTATGAAGAGGCTGTCGGATTTAGGGCTCCGCAAAACCCAAGAAGTTCGAACACGGGGGCGTGAACAAAGATCTCTCCCACTCGCGTCTACCTAGCACCTCGCCCTCGTCGGTGTGGAGATTCAAGCAAACAACAGACAGAACACACAAGAGTTTATCTAGGTTCAGGCCACCGCGTGGTGTAAGACCCTACTTCCTCCTTTGGTGGATTAGCCTCGGGAGGGCTGGAATATGAGCTAGTACAGTGGTTCCTGAGCTCAGGAGGGTCAGGAGGCAAGTGTTCTTGCTCCTTGTGTGGTGGCAGAGTGTATGGATTGATCTCCCTTCATAGCGGGAATCCTAGCTACTTATATAGGAGGCCATGGTCCTCTTCCCCCAAAATGTTTAGGCGGGAAGGGATCCCACAACGGCCATTTTTGAGCAGGAACACAAGGACGTTCCTACCCTGACAAAAGCAGTCTTCGCCTGTAAAAGGACTAGGCGGTGACGCGGTGGTGGGCTCGACGGTGACATCCTCCTTGTCGTCCTTGCGGTTTGGTCTTGTTGCACCAACGGGGAAACCTTTGCCCCGCTCCTTGGGAACCTACGGCTGCACTGTCCCCCTTGCACCAAAATGGCAACTGCGCCGCTGGCAAGCGCTGGCACCCACTGGCGCGGTGCATCACTGGTGACATCACTGCCTCCTCCTGAGGCAGGCATGGCCTTGGATTCTCCGCCCCTCCGGGGCACCTTGCTGAGGCTGCTCCTGTGGAGGTCTTGACGTTGTTCTCCTCGCGAGGCTTAGCTCCCTCGTGAGGGTCTTGGGCAGCTGGTTGATCAGCTGGGCCGTACCAGGCTGCTGTAGGAGCACGTCGCGGCCCGCAGACAGGCAAGTCTTGGTACCCTGGTTCCTAGTACGCCGACAGTAGCCCCTGGGTCCAAGGCGCGTGCGGAGTTGGCTTTGGGGCAAAGCCTTAGTGGAGGACGAAGCGCCGCGGGCCCTAAAAGGCTGCGGGCTAGGCTGGCGTGTGACTGTTGGATGGGCCGTGGCAGCTCCGCTCCCCACACAGTCTTGGTGATCATGCGACTTGACAACTCCTTGGCACAGACGACGGGGGCGTTATGGCTGCGATGCCAGTGGCTGGTGGTTGGGCTCCTCCACCCTATAAATGGGACTAGGGGAGCCCCCAAGTGTTTTCAAGCCAGCGCCGTCTTCCCCTTGCTTGTTCTCCTCTCTCTCTCTTGTCGCAGGATCTCCATGGCGCCGTCGAGGAAGCCGTCCGCGGCGGAGAAGGGGAAGGTCCCGAAGGATCCAGTCCCGCTGCCGCCGAAGAGGGGCCATGGTCGTCCCCACAAGCATGTCGCTGCGCCTGCATCGACTTCTCGGGGAGGCGGGCGCTGCCTTCTGAGTTCTTCCGCGGCTGCTAGTGAAAGGCGGGGGACGTCCTCCCATGGTGAAGCTGGTCGCGGCCGTGGAGGGAGAGGAGGCGCACAACGGTGCCTGTTGGTCGCGTGGCCTCCGCACTCGCAGTACCATTCCTTAGACGTGTCGTCGGAGTTCATGGTGTGGGCGGGGAAGCCTGGTGGCCCGTGGCTCCGGCTTCCCCGCTCGTTCGGCGACATGTTACCAGCCAGAGGCCTCGGCGCCATCTGGATGCAGGCTGACGGTTGCTGTAGTGGTGCATCCTGGGTGGAGGTTGATGTGGCTCCCTCGGGTGAAGTGTTCCTGGAGCACGGTTGGCAATCGTTTGCTCGCGCACGCCGGCTGCAGGGGAGGTGTGCGCTCCACTTCAGGTACGATGGCGTCTCCACACTGTTTGTCAGGGTCTTCTCGGAGGAAGGGAGGTGCCTTGGGTGCTGTCCTGAGGTTGATGACGAAGAGGATGACGGGGACGGCGTCCGAGGAGCATCTCCTCCTCCGAAGGCGATCTCAGTCCTAGGGGGCGCCGTGGGTCCCCCCTATGTGGCAGCAGCAGCTCCTCCAGCAGTGGCGACCACGATGAACCACCACGCCGCCGAGCTCGGCCCGGCGAGGGGAGGGGGTTGCCGCGCCGCTGTGGCTCGCTGAAGCCGGAGGAACTGGAAGACTCTGACTGAGTGGGAGCGGCCTTTGCTTCTTCTCATTTCCTTTCCGTCATGCCCTCTTTGCATCAAAATTTCAAGTTGCCTCGAGGAGGCGTGTAATGGGTTGTGATATATGTAAGAAGCGAGAACTCGATGTCATGTTTTTTGTTGCCTGGGTGAGATCACTTAGCTTTTATGCGTTGTGTCGTCCTGAGGCGGAGTCCTCCTGACCCCGGCATCATGAGCCCCATCGGGTCGTGACGGGGTGGCCGAACCTGAAGAGCTCGTGCAGCTCCCGAGCAGGGGTGAGCCACTGAGATCTGCTGAGAGCGCCGAGCGCGGGTGAGAGCACCAAAGCCTGAGCCGGCTCGGTAAGAAGCGAGAAGCCCGGCGCCAGAGCCTGAGCAGGCTTGGCCATGCGAGGTCACGGGGCCGCGGCAGATGAGGGCCGGTAACCGACCGTGCCCCAGCCCCCACGCGCGAGGCGCGCGAAGAAGAGCGAGTGGCGCAGCTGAACTTAAAACTGGCGAGAAAGATCCCAAACAAGACTTTCAACCAAATGCAGGAAGCGCGAGAAACACGAAAACTTCATAGCATGGGGTAGAGGAAGGGATGATAGCCAAGGAAGTAGAAAAGGCTGACAGCCAAACACCAAGCAAAAAGAAAAAAAGGTCGCATCTGACCCCTACACTACGTCTTCTTCCCGGCGCAGAGCTAAGGACTGCCACTGGGGCATGGGTGGGAGCCCCGTCTGAGGGCCCGTAGGCAACGCACAGGAGACTCCGAGGCGTGTACATCCCCAACTCATTATTACGTGAGAGTGTCACGGACGGTGACCTTCATGGGCACGGAGCCTTGATTACGGATAGAACCTCCTAAGGTGTTCGATGTTCCAGGAATTCTGGATAGGTATCCCATCCTGCGTCTCCAGGCGCACATCACCAGGCCTAGAGACACGAGCGATTCTGAATGGGCCCTCCCACATTGGCGAGAGCTTGTGCAACCCCTCACGGGACAGGACCCGCCTCAGGACCAAGTCACCAATTTCAAGTGTTCTTGCGCGGACGCCGCAGCAATGGTACCGCCGCAGCGCATGCTGATAAGTGCCGCCCTGAGGGCAGCTCGGCGGCGGCCCTCCTTGCCGAGCACGAGGTCCACCCGCCAGGTGGCATCCTGGCATTCCTCATTGAAGGCCAAGACCCGTGGGGAGCGATGCTTGACCTCGTGAGGGAGGATCGCCTCCGCCCCATAGACAAGAAAGAAAGGAGTTTCCCCCATTGGTTTGGTGGCAGTGGTTCGGACTGACCACAACACGGACTGGAGTTCGTCGATCCAGCCCCTGCCGCAAGCCTCAAGCTTCTTCTTAAAGTTGCATGTCTTGAGGCCACGCAAGACTTCCGCGTTGGCGCGTTCGGCCTGGCCGTAGCTTCTGGGGTGAGCTACCGAAGTGTAGCAGATCTATGTTCCAAGGTTAGCACAATATGACCTGGAGAGATTACTTGTGAACTGCGAACCATTATCCGTGATGATGCGGTTGGGGACCCAAATCGCCTCACGAGGCCCTGGATGAACTTGATAGCCGACCCAGCTAGGATCGCACGAACAGGCTCCACCTCCGCCCACTTGGTGAATTTGTCGATGGTGACATACAGGAAGCGGTAGCCCCTTGCTGCCCGAGGAAATGGACCCAGGATGTCCAATCCCCAGACCGCGAAGGGCCAGGAGAGCGGAATCGTCTGGAGGCCCTGCGCCGGCTGGTGGATCTGCTTGGCGTGAAACTGGCACGCCTCGCAAGCCTGCACGAGCTCTGTGGTGTCGTTGAGCGACGTGGGCCAGTAGAAGCCGCTGCGAAAGGCCTTGCCCACAAGGGTGCGGGACGACAAATGATTGCTGCAGTCTCCGCCGTGGATATCAGCCAGCAGCTCGCGCCCTTGTCTCCTTGAGATGCATTTTAGCGAGACGTCATTGGGGCGCCTCCTGTAGAGTTCGCCGTCTTGGATGCAGTAAGCTGAGGCCTGTCGGACCACGCACTCTGCGTCTTCTTCCTTGTCCGGCAGGGTATCATGTTGCAGGTATGAGTTCTTGGGTCCAGCAACCCTCCTCGGGCTCCGCGGCGAGCAGCAGGCGGGCTCCGGAGGGTGGTCCGCAGGGCGGGGCGCCATTCGGAGGCGCCGCTGGTAACCCCTGCTGTGGGGAGGCCGGCTCAGGGGCTGGCGATGGTGCCAATGGCTTGAGTAGCTGCTCCTCGAAGACGCACGGCCACTGAGGCTCTCGCCTGGAGGCTCGTTTGGCGATATCGTCCGCTTCTTTGTTGGTGCCTCTTGGTACGTGCTGCACCTCCAGCCCTTGGAATCGCTTCTCTATCTTACGCACCTCCTCCAAATATGCCTCCATGTGCTCGTCCTTGGGCTTGTATTTCTTGTTGGAGAAGTCGACGAGGAGTTGCAAATCGCCCCTGATGGTGAGACGCTTGACCCCCAGCGCAGCGGCGGCCTTGAGCCTTTAATTAGGCCCTCGTACTCTGCGATGTTGTTGGAGACCTTCTCGCCTTGCTAGAAGCAGAGGTGCACAGCGTAGTACAACTTATCCTGAGTGGGAGATACTAACACAGCGCCAGCCCCCGCACCGAGGCGTGAGAAGGCGCCGTCGAAGTGTACTACCCATTCGTCTGGGCCTTCATCGTCGGGGGCCAATGAGCAGTCTTCGCTGGCCCCCTGCTCTGGCGCGTCAGTCCACTCCGCCACAAAGTATGCCAGAGCTGCTCCCTTGATCACCCGTGTGGTGCTGAACTCCAACTGGAACGCTTGAAGCTCGATGTTCCACTCGGCGACCCTCCGACGACATTCGGGCCCCGCAGTACCTTCTCGAGAGGATATGACGAAACAACCTTGATGGGATGGCCTTGGAAGTAGTGGCGCAGCTTCCTGGGGGCAACGAGGAGCGCCAGGAGCAGCTTCTAGGGCATCGGGTAGCGCGAGCGCGCGTCGTGCAGTACTGTGCTGACAAAGTACACTGGGTGCTCCACGAGGACCGGCGCAGCAGGGTCTGTGGGTGCCTCGGGAACCTTTGGTGCCTCTTGCTGGGTGGCGGGGCCGTCAGTGCCCGTGGTCGAATCTGCCCCTAAGGCCATGTCAGGGGGCGGGGCGGGCCCTGAAGGTGCCGAGCGACCCGGTGGCCTTGAGCTTCGGGGCATTTCCTCGCGCTCCACGACTAGTGATGCACTGGCGGAATGAGATGTTGCAGCGAGGTAGAGAGTCATGGGCTCCAGGGGTCGTGGTGCTACCATAACCGACGAGCTGGTGAGGTATTCCTTGAGATCCCGGAAGGCGGTATCGGCCTCCGGAGTCCACTCAAAGGGCCCCTTCTTCTTCATGAGCTTGAAGAATGGAAGGGCGCATTCCCCAAGCTTAGAGATGAAGCGCCCCAGGGATGTCACACATCTGGCGAGCTTCTGCATTTCCTTCAGGTTTGTGGGCGGCCTCATTCTCTCGATGGCCTTGATCTTCTCCGGATTAGCTTCGATGCCCCGGTGCAAAACCAGGAACCCCAGCAACTTGCGGGAGGGTACGCCGAACACGCACTTCTCCGGGTTGAGGCACAGCTTCACCTTGCACAGGTAAGCGAACGTTTCTTCTAGGTCCTGGATGAGGGTCGTGGCCTCCCTGGTCTTAACCATGATGTCATCGACTTAGGCCTCCGCATTCCTCCCGAGCTGAGGGCCGAGGGTGACGTGCATCAGGCGTTGGAAGGTGGCGCCCGCGTTCCTCAGCCCAAAAGGCATGCAGGTGTAGCAGTAGACCCCACATGGGGTCAGGAACGCCGTTTTCTCCACGTCTTCCACCGCCATCTTGATTTGGTGGTAGCCCGAGAAAGCATCAAGGAAGCAGAGTAAGTCGCACTCAGTCGTTGAATCCACGATGTGGTCGATGCGCGAAAGAGGGAAGGGGTCCTGAGGGGAGAACTTGTTGAGGCTCGTGAAGTCGACGCACATGTGTTCCTTGCCTCCTTTCTTCGGGACTATGACAGGGTTGGCTAGCCACTGCGGGTGTCGTACTTCCCGTATGACGCCTGCTTCCTCCAGCTTCCTAACCTCTTGAACGATGAAGGCCTGCTTCTCCGGGGCTTGTCTGCGCGCCTTCTGCTTGATAGGGCGCGCATTGGGGCACACCGTAAGGTGATGCTCGATGACATGCATAGGCACCCCGACCAAATCTGCGGCCTTCCAGGAGAACACGTCCTTGTTGGCCTTGAGGAAGCTGACCAGCGCTGCATCTTGCTCTGGATCCATGCCCGTACCGATGGTGAAGGTGGCTCCTGAACCTTCTTCATCGGCGGGCACTTGCTTTGTCTCAGCGGGGTCCTGGGAAAAGAGCTGCTTCTTCTTGGTAGGCGCGGCCTCTGGAGCCTCCGGAGCCCACTTCGCCCCTGGGTGAGCTGCGGCGGCAGCCCTATAAGCACGCCCGAGGAACTGAAGGGCGGCCTTGGGGTCCCCTTTGACGGTGATGACGCCGCTGCTCCCGGGCATCTTGACGGTGTTGTAGACCGGGTGAGTCACCGCCATGAACTTTGCCAAGGCTGGGAAACCAAGGACGGCATTGTAGGGCAGGTGGATGGGCGTGACATCAAAGTCAATGAGCTCAATCCGGTAGTTAGCCGGTGTGCCGAAGGTGACCGGGAGGCGGATCTGGCCGAGCCCGCGACCCCTGAGAAGGGCTTGGTGGGAAGGAACTGCGTGTAGGACACAGGCAGATGACCGAAGGCCTCGGGGGAGAAGATGTTGAGGCTGGCGCCGCCGTCGATGAGGGTCCTCGTCACGGCCACCCCACAGATTTTTGGCGTGCACACTGTGGAGAGAGCGCTAGTGCCGGCCGCTTCTGAGGCGAGGTCCCCGGGGCCAAAGGTGATGGAGGGCCCCCGCTCGCTCTGTGCCCGCAAGGCCCCCGCGGCTGGGTGGCAGCCCCAACCTGCCGAAAGTGCGACTTGACGTGTCGGGTAGACGCTGGCGCCTGGGACCCACGGAGGATATAGGCGACCCCGCCGCAAGGCCGCTCCCTGCCGGCGACCCCTCGCAGCTCGCAGCTGCGGGCCGTCCGCCTGCCGCGATTCCCGGCAGACGGCCAGTGCTGGGTCAGCCGTCGCGCCATCAAGAGCGTGACCGGTGAGGCCACAGGAGGCAGGAGTAGCGGTGCAGGCTGCCCCCCGGTGGCCTGGCCGGCAGGGGCGTCGTCGACGAAGGAGGAGGAGCGCCCATGGGTGGCGCGGTCCGCTGGTACTGCTCGGTCAACGAGGAGGGAGTCAACCCCCGCGCGGATGTCGCAGGCCGCAGTCATCGTAGTGGCGCTGAACCGGAGAGGGGAAGCGTGGTCGTCGGAGAGGCGAGATTTTGACACGCCCCCTACCTGGAGCGCCAAATGTCGGATTTAGGGATCCGCAAAACCCAAGAAGTTCGAACACAGGGGCGTGAACGAAGATCTCTCCCACTCGCGTCTACCTAGCGCCTCGCCCTCGTAGGTAAGGAGATTCAAGCAAACAATAGATAGAACACACAAGAGTTTATCCAGGTTTGGGCCACCGTGTGGTGTAAGACCCTACTTCCTGCTTTGGTGGATTAGCCTCGGCAGGGCTGGAATATGAGCTAGTACAGTGGTTCCTGAGCTCAGAAGGTGAGCTCAGGAGGGTCAGGAGGCAAGTGTTCTTGCTCCTTGTGTGGTGGCAGAGTGTATGTATCGATCTCCCTTCACAGCGGGAATCCTAGCTACTTATATAGGAGGCCACAGTCCCCTTCCCCCAAAATGTTTAGGCGGTAAGGGATCCCACAACGGGAATTTTTGAGCGGGAACACAAGGATGTTCCTACCCTGACAAAAGCAGTCTTCGCCTGCAAAAGGACCAGGCGGTGATGGGTGGTGGGCTCAACGGTGACATCCTCCTTGTCGTCCTTGCGGTCTTCGGTCTTGTTGCACCAATGGGGAAACCTTTGCCCCGCTCCTTGGGAACCTGCGGCTGCGTTGTCCCCCTTGCACCGAAATGGCAACTACGCCGCTCGCAAGCGCTGGCACCCGCTGGCGCGGTGCGTCACTCCTGACATCACTGCCTCCTCCTGAGGTAGGCTTGGCCTTGGATTCTCCGCCCCTCCGGGGCATCTTGCTGAGGCTGCTCCTGAGGAGGTCTTGACGTCGTTCTCCTCGCGAGGCTTAGCTCCCTCGCGAGGGTCTTGGGCAGCTCGTTGATCAGCTGGGTTGTACCAGGCCGCTGTAGGAGCGCGTCGCGGCCCGCAGATAGGCAAGTCTGGGTACCCTGGTTCCCAGTACGCTGACAGAGGCCATCTCGGCGGCCGACGGCGACGGCAAGGTCATGGCCAGCTGGCTCCCCATGGCGCTCAACGGCGTGTCGTGCGCCTGGTTCTTCAGCTTGCCAGAATCATCCGTGGCGTCCTGGGAGGAGCTGCACAACCTCTTCGTTGCATGCTTTGGGCCGCCGGCGCCCCACGCCGTCGCGGCCCTCCTCGGCGGCTCCCAAGCGCCACCCTCCGGCCGTCACATCAAGCAGATCTTTCGCCAGACAGGCGTCACCTCCATACACTAGGGGGCTCCTCCTGGATGGGTGGCGCCCAAGGCCGACCTCGCCTTCGACTTGGGAGACCAACTTGCCTACACCGCGGGCTCAGGCGCTCCCCCGATGCTCTACAACCCCACCATCTGCAACATGGCAATCACCAACACCCTCATCGACGGTGGGGCTGGCCTCAATGTGCTCTCAATGGGAGCTTTCAGCTTGCTCCAAGTGCCACTCGAGCGGCTACGCCCCACCAAACCCTTCTCTAGTGTCAGCAACGGTTCCACCAGCCCTCTAGGGTAGATCCGCCTCCCGGTCACCTTCGGCACCCAAAACAACTACCGCATCGAGCTGATAGACTTCGACATCGCCTGAATCGGCCTCCCGTACAACGCCATCCTCGGGTACCCCGTGCTGGCTCAGTTCATGGCCGCGACCCATCCGGCCTATAACCTCATGAAGATGCCAGGGAGCAACGGAGTCTGTCGGATTACTGGCTCCGCAAACCTAAGATGTTCGAACACAGGGGCGTGAACGAAGATCTCTCCCACTCACGTCTACCTAGCGTCTCGCCCTCGTCCAGTGAAAATATTCAAGCGAACAACAAGTAAAGCACGCAAGAGTTTACCCAGGTTCAGGCCACCTTGCGGTGTAAAACCCTACTTTCTGCTTTGGTGGATTTGCTTCGGGAGGGCTTGAATATGGATGAGTACAGTGGTTCCTAAGCTCAGGAGGAGAGCTCAGGAGGGACTGGAGGCAAGGGTTCTTGCTCCTTTGTGTGAGCGCCGAGTTTCTGGATCTGATCGGGATGGTCCCCTCATAGTGGGGATCCTAGCTACTTATATAGGCGGCGAGGGTCCTCTTCTCCCAAAATGTTTAGGCGGGAAGGGATCCCACAACGGCCATTTTGAGCGGGAACACAAGGACGTTCCTATCCTGACAAAAGCGGTCTTCGCCTGTAAAAGGATCAGGCGATGACGCGGTGGTGGGCTCAGTGGTGACATCCTCCATGTCGTCCTTGCGGTCTTCGATCTTGTTGCACCGAAGGGGAAACCTTTGTCCCGCTCCTCGGGAACCTGCGCCTGCGCTGCCTCCTTTGCACCAAAATGGCAACTGTGCCGCTGGCGCGGTGCATCACTGCTTGCATCACTACTTCCTCCTGAGGCAGGCTGGGCCTTGGATTCTCCGCCCCTCCGGAGCTACCTAGCCGAGGCCGCTCCTGAGGGAGTCTTGATGTTGTTCTCCTCGTGAGGGTCTTGGGCAGCTGGTCGATCAGCTGGGCCGTACTAGGCCGTGATAGGAGCCCGTCATGGCCCGCAGGCAGGCAAGTCTGGGTACCCTGGTTCCCAGGACGCCGACAGTAGCCCCCGGGCCCAAGGCGCGCACGGAGTTGGCTTTGGGGCGAAGCCTTTGCCGAGGACGGAGCGCTGCGGGCCAGGCTGGCGCGTGACGGTTGGATGGGACGTGTGCGACTTCGCTCCCCACGGAGTCTCGGCAACCGTGTAACTTGACAAAAGGGGGCTGTCTTTGCTGCAGAGGAGTTATTGCCTCCCTTCCTTCCTGCTTAGATCCCCTTCTCCTTCGCCTCCGGCCTTCCTGAATCGCCTACATTCTCCGGCACCTCAGCAATGGCGAAGAAAATCAAGGGTGCCGTGCAGGCGTCTGGATCTGCTTCTTCCCTTGAGGCGGTGCTTGAGGAATCCACCATCACCAACGAGGAGGACTACTCGGAGGTCCAGTCTTTCTTGTCAAGCGTCCACGACGAGCATGGCCCGACTGGGGTTTGGGTCGGATCCGCTGTGGCGCGGATCTTGCCGAAGTCCTGCTACCCCTTCTTCCTCCACAGCATCTCCGTCAGGCTCGTACTGCCCTTCTCGGAGTTCTTCTACGCCATCCTGGACCATTACCAGTGCATGCTCTCCACATCCAGCCACGTTCCATCTTCTTCATGTCGCTCTTCGCCTTTTATTGCGAAGCGCTTATGGGGGTGAAGCCGACTGTCACCCTCTTACGCCACTTCTTCTCCATGCGGCGGTACGACGAGGGCCCGTGCTCGGGCTGCGTCTCCTTCGTTTTCCAGCGCCAGGGCTGCCGGCTAATGACAGCCGGGAAGAAGATAGACTCCCACCGGAAGAGGTGGGTCTACCTGGATGCCCAACGCGTTCATCCGCTGCTGGCGCTTCCTACCGCTCGTTCGGTGAAACGCGCCGGTTGGAGCTGCGCGAAGCTCACTGACCCCGTTGCCGAGCCTGTCTTGGCAAGGATCAAAGCCGACCTAGGCACGAGGCTTGAAGGGGCCCAGATCGTGAAGGAGTTCATGAGGCAGCATCTGGCGCCGCTGCAGGCACACTAACGCCCCATGAGGGAGCTGATGGGGAATGACGACAGGCTCCTGCTGTGCTCTGGGACGCTGGCCGAGGCCGACCTGGACTTTGCCTCAGTCACTCTCCTGGGGATGGTTCCTGAGAACCTATCGGGGGCCCACCTGCCACTATACCGCCGTCCTGACAAGGCCGAGCTGCTGAAGGCCGTATCAGGCTTCGGGGTGCCCGTGGCCGCTCCGCCCACAGTTGATGTGTCCTCTGGCGCCGACGATGGGAGCAACGAGGAGGACTGGAAGGAAACCCTGGGCGACGAGGACCGGGTTGAGGAGGAGGACTCCTTCGAGTCGTCCGCTAAAGAAGTGGCGTCAGGCGCAGGTGCTGCCGGACGGCCCCAGGCGACCACTCCGCGTCGATCCGGATGTGCTACGTCCGGGGGAAGCAATGCGGTGACCCCACCGAGGAGCACCGTGCTAGCGAAACTGGCAACCATGGCCGCGCCCAAGTCTGTGACCTCGTGCCTTGCCAAGATCCGGACTTCCGGCACGCCCATAGCGCCAGAGGCTGCGGCCGACCTGCTGATGAAGAGGAGGGTGCGCCTCGCCTCCGATGAGTAAGTGTGCAATCTCCTGTTATCCCTCAGTCGCTGTGTTCCTGACGTACTTTTCTTGGCGCAGCAGCTTGGGTGGCGTGATGAAGAAGGTGAAGGGGGAGGTCACGTCGCGGTGCCTGCACCTCCTGCTGCTGATGTGGCCACGGAAAAGGGTGCCATAGCTCCACGCGCCTCAGCCAGCTGGGCCATCGAGCACGCGGTGGTGGCGCTGCCTGAGGGTGTCGTTGCTGTTTGCGAGGCCGCAGCGGCTCCCGCTCCCGCTACGGCTGCTCCAGCAAGGGGAGCCGGAGCCCCCGAGCCCCTGGTCGATCGGCCAGTCTTGTTGGCGCCCATCCGCTAGCCGATGCAGCCTGGCCCTAAGACCTTGGAGGCCGCCTCCGCTGCGCTAGGCCGGCTCCGTGTCGAACCTCAGGGTGGTGTTGGCCGTGCGATGGAAGGACGCATGGTCCTGATCTCTGGGTGGCTCCTGGCAGACGACTCTGCGCGGGCCTCCTGGAGCCAGGCCTCAGCGGTCGCCGCCAAGAGTCAAGAGGAAGCTGCAGCAGACACGTGGGAACGCGACGCCGTGCAAGCCCTTTGCGTGGAAGGCGCGAGGTGCGCCCTGGAGCTCGAAAGGTTGGAGAAGAAGCTCAAGGCAGAAAGGCTGAGACGTCCCGACTGCAGCAGGAGCAGCTCGCCGATCGCGTGAGCCTGGAGAAGCTGAAGGCCGAGGTAGAGCAGGCCCGGGCGACCCAAGCTGCGTGCGAGAAGGAAGACGCCCTTGGGGCCTCGGCGGCGGTGAGTTGCGAGGCCCTTGTCGCCTTCGAGCTCGAGGCCCGTACGGCGCTGCGGGCTGCTTATGGGGAAGGGTTTGAGAAGCCACTAACCGCCCCGGAGGGTGGCCCCGTCGGGCTCCTTGCTGCGCTTGTGAAGTCCCTACGCGAGGTTGCGGCCGCAATTGGCCAGTTAGCAGACGTCGAAAGCCGTACGCTCCTTACCTTGGCCCTGACGCAGGTGTGCGGCCACCTAAGCCTCCATGATCCCACTCTTGACTTGGCCTTGCTGTCCGAGCCCGTGACCGTGAGCATAGAGAGTGCGGCTGCTAAGGCCCTGGAGGCGAAGGTCACGGAACTGGTAGAGGCGTTCCTCCAGGCCACTGCTACCGCAACCGAAGAGGCGGAGACTGGTGATGACGCGCTTGGTGATGCCTGACCTGTCCAGATGAGAGAGATGCAAGTGCCTCGGGGAGCCGTAAGAACTCGTTTGAATTTGAAGGACTTGGTATTATTGTAATAACTAGATTGAACTTGATGATTTCCATGCTTGCTTCCTTTCATGTTTGCTTAGGTGCTCTGCGTCGGCAGGGCCCAACCCCGCGCATACCTCGATCGCCATTGAGCCCTCCGGGTGATCGGGGTTATCGTAATAACTAGACCCAAGGAATGAGGGGCTACGTGGCTCGTGAGGCCCCTGGGTCGCGATGCCCAGGGGTCCCCGTTGACGTTCAAGCGATCCCGTTTGCGTTCTGCGTCGGCAGGGCCCAACCCCGCGCATACCTCGATCGCCATTGAGTACTCCGGGTGACCGGGGTTATCCTAATAACTAGACTCAAGGGATGAGGGGCTATGTGGCTGGTGAGGCCCCTCGGTCGCGATGCCCAGGGGTCCCCCTTGACGTACGAACGACTCTCATGAGGGAGAACGAGCACCATACCTTGCTCATGAGCCTTCGCCTAGGATGGGGGCGCGAGAAAGCCAGGTGTCTGGGCACCAAGTAGGGTGGCGTCTGCCAGGTGTGACCTGAGCATAGCCCCTGTGCCTAGCCCCCCTCGTGACACCCATCCAAGGAGAAGCTGTGAGCGTCGTGAGATGAAAAGCTCCCTAAGGTTGGTGCGACCGCTGGGGGCCGCCCTTAGTTGTTTATAACTAGCGCAGAGCATAGGGCTACCACACTTGCACGGAGTGTGGGCATGACCGCGCCTCGGTCGTAGCGGCCAGCGCGGAGCTTGGTGCTTCCAGTGGTTTGTGGGCATAACTCCTCCTCGGTTGGTTTTGCCAGCGCGGACCATAGCACTTCCACTGGACCGTGGGAGGGAGCCTCCCACCGGGAGAGACTCCGGGGCGTGTACAGCCCTGTCCTGACACGTGGCTACCACGGCAGGACAGCCAAGGTGTATGTGGGCCCTCCTCAGGACAAGCTGAACGACTCTGAGGAAGTTCTCGTGAGCTTACGCATCACTCATGACACCCTACCCTGAGGCGGGTTGCGCCTGAGTCTTCTTCTGCAAAATGTGAAAAGAGAGGTGTTGTGTCGACCTGCACCGAGTGCAGCTCTAGAGGGCATCGCATGAGAAGGCCGCAACACCAGCAACCCCAGGATGTGACGTTAGCGGGACCGGCCCGTAAGACACAGCTCAGCCACTGGATTTATCAACACTGCAGGGACGGACCCGAGCACAGACGCCGTGCCCAGTCTTCTCATGCAACGGTCCAAAAGAAAAACAACCGGCGCACGGTTCCCGCGTTAGCGAGGCACCTACCACGGGCCCATACTTACCCATCCACGATTAGCCCATGCGAGAACAAGGCACCAAGGACCACGGGAGGTGACGTCACGGGAATGGCTCGCGAGACAGAGCTTAGCCCTTGGGTTTAGCGACGCTGCAGGGACGGACCCGAGCACAGATGCCATGCCAGTCCTTAATCATGGGGCGGTCGCGAGTGGGCTCGCAAGGGATCATGACCTTAGTGGCAGTGAGAATGTCGTACATATAGGTAATGCAAATAGGAAGAAGCAACTAGCCTTGATTCATGCGCAAAAAGAAACAGCTGCGGGGGATAGCCCCCAGCAGCTCGAGGATGATGCAGCCCGGGGGGCGCCCTCGATTGAATACCTGAAACGTCACCTGACACTTGTTGAAGAAGAGTTGGGGTAGCTGAAGATGCAAGCTGTGCGGGTTGCTCCTCAAGATCGTCGGGCTCCTGAGGCCCAAGGGCTCCGGAGGCCCTCAGTGGTCGTGGGGGTTCGGTTCTCGCTCCGTCTGGACTACCTGCCACTGAACCTCCCGAGCCCCCAAGGCCTGCTGCGCGAGGCGCTGGAACGTCGCAGTCGCATTGCGGAAGCCGAAGAGCGTGCGGGCGTAGCTGCAGGGGAGAGCCCTACTCCGGCCGACCGCCGTCGGCCAGAAGGGCTTTAAAGAAGCGGCTCGATTGAGACCCGTGACATCAAAGCAAATGCGGAAGTGGTCGATCGGGTTGCGGGTAGGTGAGCTTGGCACAGTGCGGTTACGCCCACCGCGTATGAGCCTTGCGTACTGAAGTTCCTCGATAACCTGGTCGATGAAGTCCTGAGCCCCCAGCGATGTATGTCTCACGCTGGGCTCACAAAAACGTGCGTTGAGACACGCCTGCAGGTGGTGCCCGAACACCTCCCTCGAGACGCTGGTCAGGCCCAAGACACTCCAGAGGAGAGCCCCCGAGCCTGTCCTGAGGAGGGCGTCGGGCGCGCCTCCCTATGCGAGGGTGGAAGGCGCCTCGTCGACAAGCGCGGGTCCTGGGGCGGAACCGTCAGGAGCCCCTGCGTCCTGAGGTCCGTTGGCAGGCAGGTTCTTCTTCTTCTTGGGGGCGGTTTGTAGGGCAAAGACGGCTCCATCCTCGTCGGAGCTCTCGACCGCCATGGTTTGGTAGGCACGCTCCTGGGAACGCACCACTTCCTTCTCATCGGAGGCGATCTTGATGACTCCGCCACTCCCGGGCATCTTGAGGACGTTGTAGCCGTGATGGGTCACTGCCATGAACTTAGCGAGGGCAGGATACCCGAGGATGGCGTTGTACGGGAGATGTATGTCGGCGACATCAAAGTCGATGAGCTCGGTGTGATAGTTGTCGCGGTCTCCAAAGGTGACGGGGAGGCGGACCTGCCGCATCGGGAGTGTGGAGCCATCCGTGACTCTGTAGAATGGCTTGGCCGGGTGGAGCTGATCGTAGGGGACCTGGAGCGTCTCGAAGGTCTGGATGGAGAGGACGTTGAGCCCTGCTCCGCCATTGATGCGAGTCTTGGTCACGAGGACATTGCTGATGGTCGGGGAGTAGAGCATTGGAAGAGCGCCTAGGGCTGTGGTGCACTTGATCTGGTCCTTGGGGTCGAAGGCGATGACCTGCTTGGTCCACCTGAGGTTGCGCGCGGCGTCAGGCCTGGGAAGCGCGGCATTCACCTCACGAGCGAACTACTTGAAGATGCGATGGGAAGCCAGGGCATGGGCTCCTCCCAAGATGCATGCAACTGCACGCGGCTCCTGAAATCTCCCTGCTCCATCTCCCTGGCGGTCGTCATCGTTCCTTCTTGGTGGTGGTGGCAGTGGAGGCAGACCTCCGTTTCACTAAGGGCGACCCTCACGAGGCTGGTCGCGCCAGGGGGCGTCACGAGGCTGCTCCTGCCAGTGGTCTTCACGAGGCTGCTCACGCCACCCTTGGTGCGAGTTCCTGCCGTCCCAGCGTCCTCTACCACGGCCTCCTCCGCGGCCGTAGCCATGGTTGTCGCGCTCAGGGCACTGCCCGACGCGCCCGCCGTGCATCACCCTGAGCTCCTGGCAGTCGTTGGTGTTGTGGCTGTGGACATCGTCGAAGACGCAATACGGACGGTTGTCTCTGGGGGGTCATTGTAGCCGCAGCCACGCTTCACTTCTAGCTCTACAGCCAGTACGGTGGGTCCCTTGCGCTTTGCTTCTTTGGCCTTGGTCTTCTTGTCTTACGCCTCCGCCTCAGGTAACTCCTGGAGGGAGAGGCGCCCTTCCTCCGCCCTGGCGCACTTTGCTGCGAGCTTGAACATCTCGAGGGCCGTGCACAGGTCCTCATGGATGGCGAGCTCCTCCCTCATCCTGACGTCGCAGACACCGTCGGAGAACGCTAAGATGATGGCCTCGTCTAAGATCCTGGGGATCCGGAGGCGCATGGTGTTGAAGCTTTGGATGTATTTTTCTAGGGTCTCTCCCGACTGCTGCTTCACGTGGCGCAGATCCGCGGCCGCCGGGGCTCCGTCACGGGTGCCATGGAAGTTGGCGACAAAACGCTCACGAACCTCCCCCAGGAGGAGATGGTTATGTCACATCCCTAGCTTTACCTTGCCCTAGGATAGCACTTGCCTGTTGCATCATGTTTAGTTTTCTCTTAAAGTTGAAATGGGGATGACAGAAACTCCCAACACCACCCAAATCAACTAGGGTTACTAAAATACTTTTCCCATGAACATGAAATGCCCTCCTAAAATGTTCATCATTTTTGAATTGGTCTAGAACCTCTCCCAAAAATGGTGCACAAATTTCTAGGTCATCCAAAGGTCACTGGATTAAGCCATATGTTATTTGAGTTTGGGCATTTAAATGCTAGTAAATATTTTAAATGTCCAAATAATCCTAAACTGAAATGTTCCATGTTGGATATATTTTATACAGTGGGCATGTGCAGTTTGGTGATTTTTGAAAGGGTCTAGGTATTTTTAGAAAAGCCCTAAATTTTACAGAAAAATAGAAAACAATAATTAAAATAGAAAGCAGAGAGAGAGAGAGAGTTTACCTGGGCCACTTACCTGGCCTGGCCCAGCACGGCCCAGCCCACTGGCGCCTGCCAGTCGTCCTCTTCCTCTCGCCAGGAGGACGAGCGCGTGTGCTCGCCGCACGCCGGCACGCGCCCGGCCACCTCCTGCTTCCCGCCGAACGCCCAACGTGCCTGGACTCCTCCATGAGCGCCATGCAGCCCCCCCGACCCCTCTCTCACTCTTCCTCGATCTCTCTCCCCTCTCCTGGCTCTCTCCCTCGCACGCACCCGAACGCGCCGTCGCCACCGTCCAAAGCCGCCGCGGCCACAGCCTCCCCCTCGCCTCTCCGACGAGCCCCCGAACTCCGCCGTGCCTCCCTCATCCTCCCCATCGAGTCACGCGGCGCCAGGAGCTCCTCCTCATCCGCAACGCCATCGTCTTCCTCCTCTGCATCCGATGACCGCCGCCGATGATTTGCCGCTGCCTGGACCTCCCCGAGCTCGCTGATCTCCTCTTCGGCATCGCCGTGAGCGCCTCTTCCTTTCCCCCCTTCTCTCGTGCTCGCGCCTATCCCCTAGCTCCGTTTCCTCCCGCGGCTGAGAGCTTCTCGCCGCCGGCCATGGTGTAGCCGTGGCCACAGCCGCACGAGCTCACAACGGAGCGCGTCATCGTGCTCTGGAAGCCCCCAGGAGCCTAACGCACACACTCCCTCGCCTTCTCGTGCACCGTAGCACCTAAACCATCGGTGCCCGAACTCCGGCCGCCGCCGGGCTCGACGCCGGCGACGATTCCGGCCACCCCAGCTGCTGCCGCCTAGTGCGTTGGATGCGCAAGAGCCTGCGAATCCTGTAGGTGCCCTCCGCCGCTCGAATGGTCGTCGGAGGCGGTTTTCCGACGCCCTCCGCCGCGTTCGGCCTCGCCGGCGGCTAACCGCCGGTGGGTTTGACCCAAGCCCACCGGGTTTGACTCCCCCTGAGTCACTGACTCGTGGGGCCTACCTCTTTTTAATTAGTTTAGGTTAAGTGCTAATCACCTAATTAGTTAACCCCTAGTGACACTGCCATGTGGGCCCCGCCCGGCTACTAAACTAGGTTAGTGCAAATTAAGTTAATTTAGTTAGTTGTGCCACTGACCTGTGGGACGCACAGGTCAGGTTTGACCTAGACCAGCCCGTTGACCTGCTGACGCCATGATGACGCAATAAGTATTTTCTGGAATTTTAAATAAATCAGAAATGATTTATTTATTTCAGAAAATAGCCAAAACTTCTAAAAATCATATAAAATCAACCGTAGCTCAGATGAAAATAATTTATATATGAAAATTGATCAGAAAAATCCAAGGAATCCGTTTATGGCATTTTCATGCATGTTAGAACAACTTATGGCTGCTGTTTAGGACAATTTGAATAAATGGCATTTGAATAATCACATATGGAGTTTGAATTTGAACCTTTGGTTCAACCAACTTCATTTAATTGTGTTGCTAGTTGCATTAGCTCAACCAACAGCATATTGCCATGTCATGATCATGCATCATATTGTCGCATTGCATTGATTGTGTTCTTTCTCTGTTTGCCGGTTTTATTCTCTCTCAGTAGACGACGTTTCGACGATGAGTTCGATGACACCGATGAAGAGCTATTAATATCTTCAGAAGTGACAGGCAAGCCGAACCCCCTTGTTCATTCCGATACAATCCCACTCTCTTGCTCCTGCTCTCTTTTACTGCATTAGGACAACAACGATTGAACTGCTTTTGCTGCGGTAGTTGAACCCCTTTCCTCTGCATGACCTGTCATTGCCATAGTAAATAGTTGAAACCCACTAGCATGAGTAGGAGTTGTTTGAGCCATGTTGTGCCTACTCATTCATGCTTTCTGGTTATGCCTGCTATTGCCTAGAGTTGAGTCAGGTCTGATTCATCGGGGATGAATTGGAATGTGGTGAACATGTCCTACTGTGTGTGAGCTAAGTGTGTGAACACGATTTGGTAAAGTTAGCGGTGAGAGGCCATGTAGGAGTACATGGTGGGTTGTCTCACTGGAACTGTCCTTAAGAACTGAGTTCTGTGTAAGTTGTCCAATGACAAAGCTACTACCACGCATTGGAATGCTTAAGTGCCCCTCTCGACTTATTAATCAACTCGATCTCTGTCCAGGAGTTGCAACTAGTTTCTGGTGTTTGTAGGTAGTGCTAGTAGTCTACCAAGTGGCACCCGGTACAGGTGGGCTTGGGACAGACTAGGTGCAGTGGCCCGGTGTACCAAGTGGCACCCGGTTGGTGGGCTTGGGAACCCTACACACATCATTTGGGGCCGTGAGCGACACCCCGGCCGGATCTCCCCACGGATGGAACCCGAATAGGCGATAAACCTGGACGAGAGACTTGTGTGGTTAGTCAGGTCGTGGCCGACACCCTCGCCAGGCTTCCGCTTGAAGGTTGCCGAGATACACGACGTGTACATGGCGGTAAGTGGCGAGAGCGTGTGTGAAGAAGTACACCCCTGCAGGGTTAACATGATCTATTCGAATAGCCGGGTCCGCGGTTATGGACTTCTTGGATGCTTACGTGGTACATAGACAAGTGAAAGTGGATACTCTAAAATGCTCAAGACAAGTGTGAGTGCTATGGATGGCGTTCTCGTAGGGAGACGGAGCGGATCCATAGTGGTGTTTTGATTGGTGAATATGTGGACTCGTGTGCGCCACCTCAAAAGAGTTACTTGCAGTTGTAGTTCAGGATAGCCACCGAGTCAAAGCTGGCTTGCTACAGTCAAACTCCACCACCCCTTGTTGATACTAATGCATATGTAGCTAGTTCTGATGTAAGTCTTGCTGAGTACCTTTGTACTCACGTTTGCTTAATTCATGTTTTGTAGAGAGACTTCAGTCTCGCTAGTGGTTCCGCGTGGACTTTGACGTTTAGCTTGTTACCTCAGCTACGGTCTTGTGCCCTTAGGAGGGTCTTGTAGATAGTCAGGCTTCTTAGCCTTTTTCATCTGTAGTTGTCTGTACTCAGACATGTTATGCTTCCGTTGTCTGTATGCTCTGTATGTTGGGTCATGTGACCTCTGATTGTAACAAATGCTATGATGGCTCTTCTGGGCCTTTATCTATATGAGTTGTTGAGCTATGTTGTGATGCCATGTTGTACAACACATACTTGCATGTTATGCGTACGTGTAATGTGTATTGCTATGTGTGGGATCCGACACCTAGTTGTTTACCTTTGGTAGCCTATCTTACAGGGAAATGTCTCCTAGTGCTTCCACTGAGCCTTGGTAGCTTGCTACTGCTCCGGAACACTTAGGCTGGCCGGCATGTGTCCTTCTTCGTTCCTGTGTCTGTCCCTTAGGGGAAATGTCACGCGTTGTTCCTTTAAGTCCTTGTAGCTTGCTACGACTTGGGTTCATACGTTGATGACCGACACGTTCGTTGCTGGGTCATGTACTCCTGTCTCTATAATTTAGTGCCACTTTTGGTTTATAACTGGTCATGTCGGCCCGGGTTCTCTGTCATATGGATGCTAGCGACACTATCATATACGTCGGGCCCGCGAGCTCCTGCCTGGGGATGCGGGATCACCTGGCAGCTCTCCTCGTCGCGCAAATGGGCCCTGTAGGGTGGCTCACGCCACGGAGCCTCGCGCCTGGCCTCCTGGCCGGCGCCATAGAGTGGAGGTGGAGCCGGGACACTGTGGCCCTTGTTCCCCGCCACGGGCGACGGGGGACGATAGGAGTGAGTTGGTGCAGGTGCCTCCCCGGCGGCGTTAACGAGCTCGGTGATGCGGTGGAGCCACTCGTCGTAGAGGTCGTCCGCCGGGCGGTAGCGCGGGAGCTCCCGCGCCATCAGTAGCGCATGCTGCTAGTAGACCGGTCCGTGGCGGACCAGCGAGGACGACGCCGCGGACGGTGAAGGTGACGACTTCACCGTGCGGCCATCGCGCCGCACGGACAGCGGCAGCGACGAGTCCTGCTGCTCATGGACGGCCGGGTCGGTGGCCGCGTTGGCGGCCGGCGAGTTGGGGCGGAGCGGCGCACCGTTGCCCGCGGGCGCCATCTGAGTGACGTTCGCAGCGCGGCGGGCGGCGCGTGCTCGTCGTGTGTCCACCATGGCAGTGGAACAAAGTCGACGACGAGAGCGGGACGAGGTTGTCAGAGAGGCAAGATCTCGACACGCCCTCTACCTGGCGCGCCAAATGTCAGATTACAGGCTCCGCAAACCCAAGAAGTTCGAACACAGGGGCGTGAACGAAGATCTCTCCCACTCACGTCTACCTAGCGTCTCGCTCTCCTCTAGTGAAAAGATTCAAGCGAACAACAAGTAAAGCACGCAAGAGTTTACCCAGGTTCAGGCCACCTTGCAGTGTAAAACCCTACTTCCTGCTTTGGTGGATTGGCCTCGGGAGGGCTTGAATATGGATGAGTACAGTGGTTCTTGAGCTCAGGAGGAGAGCTCAGGAGCGTCAGGAGGCAAGGGTTCTTGCTCCTTTGTGTGAGTGCCGAGTTTCTAGATCTGATCGGGATAATCCCCTCATAGTGGGGATCCTAGCTAGTTTTATAGGCGGCCAGGGTCCTCTTCCCCCGAAATGTTTAGGCGGGAAGGGATCCCACAACGGCCATTTTGAGCTGGAACACAAGGACGTTCCTATCCTAACAAAAGTGGTCTTCGCCTGCAAAAGGATCAGGCGGTGACGTGGTGGTGGGCTCGGTGGTGACATCCTCCCTGTCGTCCTTGCGGTCTTTGGTCTTGTTGCACCGAAGGGGAAACCTTTGTCCCGCTCCTCGGGAACCTGCGCCTGCGCTGCCTCCTTTGCACCAAAATGGCAACTGCGCCGCTCGCACGCGCTGGCACCCGCTGGCGCGGTGCGTCACTACTTCCTCTTGAGGCAGGCTGGGCCTTGGATTCTCCGCCCCTCCGGAGCTACCTAGCCGAGGCCGCTCCTGAGGGGGTCTTGATGTCGTTCTCCTCGCGAGGCCTAGCCCCCTCGCGAGGGTCTTGGGTAGCTGGTCGTTTAGCTGGGTCGTACCACGCCGTGATAGGAGCGCGTCGCGGCCCGCAGGCAGGCAAGTCTGAGTACCCTGGTTCCCAGGACGCCGACAGAGTCCTCACCGTGACGGGGGACACAAAGGAAGCTCTCGCAGCCCTCAAGTGCGTCTTTCGGACCGCCGCAGCGGCGTGTCCTACCAGGGAAGCCGCCCCTGGGACCGAGGGGGCTGCCCCGATCAAGAAAAAGCAACTTTTGTCCCAAGACCAAGCCGAGACAAAGCAGGTGCCGGTGGATGAAGATGAGTCGTCAGGTGTCGCCTTCACCATAGGTGCTGATCTTCCCCCAGCTCAAGAAGAGGCGCTGGTTGGATTCCTGCGCGTGAACAGGGACGTGTTCGCGTGGGAACCCAAGGATCTGGAGGGAGTCCTGAGAGAAGTGATCGAGCATCACCTAAACGTGTGCCCTAATGTGCACCTCGTAAAGCATAAGGCCAGACGCCAATCGACGGAGAAGCAATCCTTCATCGTGCAGGAGACTCGTAAGCTGCAGGCGGCACGTGTCATACGCGAGGTCCGGTACCCGGAGTGGCTAGCAAACCCCGTCGTCGTGCCCAAGAAGGGAGGGAAAGAGCGCATGTGTGTTGACTTCACCAACATCAACAAAGCTTGCCCGCAAGATCCGTTTCCTCTGCCCCGCATCGATCAAATCGTCCACTCCACCGCCCAGTGCGACTTGTTATGTTTCCTGGACGCCTTCTCGAGTTACCACCACATCAAGATGGCACTGCAAGACGTCGAGAAGACTACCTTCCTCACCCCGTGTGGAGTGTACTGCTACACCTGCATGTCGTTTGGGTTACGGAATGGAGGAGCAACCTTTCAGCGGTTAATGCACATCGCACTGGGAAAACAGCTCGGGAGAAACGCAGTGGCGTACATAGATGACATCATGGTAAAATTTCAGGAGGCCTCGACCCTTATCACAGATCTGGAAGAGACCTTCGCCAACCTACGCAAGGTAGACCTGCGGCTCAACCCGGAGAAGTGCGTGTTCGGCGTCCCTTGACGCAAGCTCTTGGGCTTCCTGGTGTCGCACCGAGGAATCGAGGCAAACCCCGAGAAGGTCAAGGCCATAGAAAGAATGAGACCGCCCAAGAACCTCAAGGAGATGCAGAAGCTAGCCGGCTGTGTAACGTCGTTGGGGCATTTCATCTCTAAGCTAGGGAGAGAGCCCTCCCCTTCTTCAAGCTGATGAAAAGGAAGGGCCCGTTTGAATGGTCCCCTGAGGCTGATACGGCATTCGAAGACCTCAAGAGATACCTCACCAGCCCACCAGTGATGGTGGCACCCAAGCCTCAAGAACCACTGGTGCTTTAACTGACCGTGACACCGCATTCAGCTAGTGTATCACTGGTGGCTATACGAGAGGGGCGCCAAAAGAAGACCTTGCTACCCAAGGGCGGCACTCTCGAAGCCCAAGCCGGGCCAAGAGACGACCGCGTCCTGCAAGATGACTCCCCCGAGGCCGCAACTACCCCAACTGGCGACCAAGACTCCGGAGCACCTTCACCCAGTCAGGCCACACAACCACTGGCGAGTTCGGACCTCATCCCCATCGAGCACCCGATATACTTCATCAGCACAGTGCCTCGTGATGCCCGAGCACGCTATCCCATGCCGCAGAAGCTCCTGCTTGCGCTCCTCGTCGCTTCACGAAAGATGCGCCACTACTTCCAGGACCACCCCATCAAGGTCGTCTCAGCTTACCCTCTGGAAAGGGTAATCCGGAGCCCAAACATGGTAGGAAGGATCGCGGAATGGAATATAGAGCAACAGGCATTCCAACTAGAGTTCAGCACCACCAGGGTTATCAATGCTGCCACACTTGCTGACTTCGTGGCAGAATGGACCGACGCCCCAGGGCCCGAAGCGAGCCCGAACCAGTCCCTCTTGGCGGGGAGCAAAGCACCGGATGGCTGGGTCATGTACTTTGATGGCGCGTTCGCCCGCCAAGGCGCTGGGGCAGGGGATGTGCTCATCTCGCCCACTCAAGACAAGCTCTACTACACCGTACAACTCTGCTTTCAGCCAGGCGATAAGGTCTCCAACAACATCACGGAATATGAGGGCCTCATCACCGGTCTCAAGGCGGCGATAGCCCTAGGGGTGAAACGCCTTGTCATCAGGAGTGACTCCCAATTCCTCGTCAACTTCTCCAACAAGGTGTACGAGCCAAGGGATGAGCATATGGAGGCATACCTCGCGGAGGTACGCAAGATGGAGAAGCAGTTCCTCGGCCTCGAGCTGGAACACGTGCCCCACGGCACTAATAAGGAGGCTGACGACATTGCCAAGAGAGCATCCAGGCACCTGCCCTAGAAGTCTGGCGTCTTCGAGGAAAGGCTCCTCAGGCCCTCGGCGTCACCCCTGCGGGAAGGACCGGCCAAGCCTCGTAGGAACTCCCCCAGCCACCGACCTTGGGAGCCCCCGCCTGCAGCCCGGCTTCAGGAGCTCGCTTGCTCCTGGCACTCGAGCCTCAGGAGGGATGCTGGACCGAGGAATTCAAGTCATACCTGGTGCGAGGAGTGTTTCCGGAAAAGGAGGAAGATGCCCAGCGCGTGGCCCGACAGGCTACGGCATACTTCACCCAAGACGGTGAGCTTTACAGGAGATGACCAAATGACATTTCTTTACGACGCATCTCCAAGAAACAGGGAGGCGAGCTGCTAGCTGACATCCACGCTGGGGACTACGGGCATCACTCATCGCCGCGCACCTTGGTCGGCAAGGCATTCCGCTATGGTTTTTACTGGCCCACGGCACTTAACGATGCCGCCAAACTGGTAAAGTCTTGCGAGGCTTGCCAGTTCCATGCCAAGCAGATCCACCAACCGGCTCAGGGCCTACAAACCATCCCACTCTCATGGCCGTTCGTGGTCTAGGGGCTGGACATCCTGGGCCCTATCCCTCGAGCGCCCGGGGGCTACCGATACCTCTACGTTGCCATCGACAAGTTTACCAAGTGGGCTCAGGTGGAAGCAGTCCGAACCATCCCGGCCGGCTCCACAGTCAAGTTCATTAAGGGCCTCATAAACCGGTTCGGGGTCCCTAACCGCATCATCACCGACAACGGCTCGCAGTTCACTAGTAACCTTTTCAAGACATACTGTGCTAACCTTGGAACACAGATTTGCTACGCCTCTGTAGCGCATCCCAGGAGCAATGGCCAGGCCGAGCACGCCAACGCGGAGGTCCTGAGGGGCCTCAAGACTCGGACCTTCAAGAAGAAGCTTGAAGCCCGCGGAAGGGGTTGGCACGACAAGCTCCCATCCGTGCTATGGTCCATCCGCACCACTGCCACCAAGCCAACGGGCGAGACCCCATTCTTCCTCGTCTACGGAGCTCAGGCGGTCCTCCCTCACGAGGTGAGTCACCGGTCGCCGCGAGTCTTAGCATTTGACGAGGCGCAACAAGGCTCCGTGCCTGCGAGGAACAAGGCCCTTGCGCCTTAGAATACTAGGCTCCGTGCCTGTGAGGAACAAGGCTCTTGCGCCTGAGAAGACTAGGCTCCGTGCCTGTGAGGAACAAGGCCCTTGCGCCTGAGAAGACTAGGCTCCGTGCCTACGAGGAACAAGGCCCTTGCGCCTGAGAAGACTAGGCTCCGTGCCTGCGAGGAACAAGGCCCTTGCGCATTAGAAGACTAGGCTCCGTGCCTGCGAGGAACAAGGCCCTCACGCCTGAGAAGCCAAGGCCCGGTGCCCGTGAAGAAAGGCTCTGGCCTGTGAAGATCTCCGCTCGTGACACTCTCACATAATAATGAGTGGGGCTGTACACGCCCCGGAGTCTCTGGAGAGCTGCCCTCGGGCCTCGAGGGCTCCCTCCCACGTCCTAGTGGCAGCACTTAGCTCCACGCTGGTGAGAAGACTAGATTAGGTGCCAGACGCAACCATTCATTTGCTTTCTGGAGTTGGCTTGCCCCTTTCTTCCCTTTTTAATGGATTCTGAAGGTTCTGGTGTTCCTCGATTACTTGGTTTTGATTTCTCTCTGTGGTCCTCCCCTCAGTTTTTCGGGCTAGCTCAGGAAGAGCGGCAGTTGCACGACGCTCTCCCCAGCACTCCCCCCTTAGCCTCCACGAGGTGCCCAAACCAGGGCTCGTGATTGGCATGTCCCTCATTCCTACGTGTGTGCCCCACGGGTACAGCGACGAGGAGCGGCCGACCATGTTTAGCCACATCAAGGGACGCGGGCACTAAGGGATAATGACCACCTAATGAGTTCTAGCAGCCTCACGAAGGGCCAAAAGTCACGGGATGAAGGCAATCCCAAGTGGGTCAAGACAGGTTTCCTCGCCCTACAGGTGTATGGCACACAGGTTGCGCAACAATGGATAGAGACACTAAGCATGGTGCCGAATATGATAAGTCACGGTTCATTACATACCCTTCCAGGGCTCCATATGTACTTGTTTGTTCGAGTAAATGCAGGAGGAAAGAGAAATGAAGAACGACGGACGACGACCCTCGACGGGCGACTGCTCCCGAGGACCCGCACCCCGAGCTCAGCCGGAGCCCTCCTCATGCTTCACCCGAGCATGATGACGAGACGACCCAGCGCCACCTTCCAGGCGAGCACACAGACATGGCGGCTGGTCATAGCCACCACTGCTGGAGCTGCCGCTGAAGGAAGAACCACCGTAGCTGGACGAGCTGCGGCCATCACCCTGGCGAAGCACCGCGCCAGCGCCGCTGTCCTCGGGGTAGCACTCGGCCCAGCACCCGTCTTCCCCAAACACCCTCACGAAGAGGGTCAAGTCGTCGCCATACCTGAAATGAAGGGTGCACCGTCCGCCCAAGCCACGCGCACGGGCGAACATCTGCCAGCCACGAGCCAAAGCCACAGCGCCCGAGGCGGAGGCCTCCACTGTGACCCACGAAGCTCTACTACAACAACCATCTGCCCACGGCCAAAAGCCGCCGGAGCTCGCAGCAAGGAGTTCGCCGGCTAGGGAGCGCGGGAGCTAGAGCCGGGTGCTGGCTGGGCTCTCTCACCACACGACGAACTCCAGCGTCACCTCCGCCGAGTGGGAGCACGGCTGGGGAGGTCTGACGACCCCAGAGCGCCTCCCTTCGTTCACAGGACCGCCAACGCCACGGCGGCCCCCGCCGCTCGAAGAACCGCCGCCGCGGTTACCGAGGGCGGCTACGGGCGCTGTGGGGTCCACCCACGTCCGCTAGCAGCCCCGACAGGAGTTGTGGCACACTTGCGAGGATGGCCTCGTCCCCTCTTGGCTGGTGGTGAACCAGGCCCCTCCTGCCGGGCCTTCCCCTTCTCCACAGATGAAAACTTCCTGGTCGGTGCCATGAACAGATCAGCCAAGCGAAGGGCAAGGAAGAAAAGGAAGCGAGAGGAACGGAGGAAGAAAATGGGCAGCGAGGCTCGCTACCTCATTTATAGTAAAGAGAAGGCCAACCGCTGGCCTCCATAATCGCAGGTAATGATGATATTCTATGCATACAGGGACCCGTCAAGTCGTGCAGTCACCGAGGCTGCGTGGAGAAGTGGAGACACCCACGTCCCAATCAATCGCCACGCGTCAATCAAGGCCGCAGGCTTTTGGGGCCCGCGACGCTCTGCACTTGGCCCTTGGCTTCGCCGTGAAGCCAGGCCCGAGCGCACCTTGGGCCCGGGGGCTACTGTCGGCGTTCTAGGACCGGGGGTACAAAGACTTGCCTGCCCACGGCCCAGGGCGTGGCTCATTAAGAGGCCTGGTACGGCCCAACATCTTCAGCGACCACTCAAGACCCTCGCGAGGAGCCAAGCCTCGCGAGGCGGACGACACAAGGCGTCCCCTGCGGGGGCCTCACCAGGCCGGCTCACGAGGATCGGAGATATCGAGGCGAGGGGCACCTCACGAGGTCCTCGTGACGTGAGCAGTGACGATCAAGTCCAGGCGGGCGCCAGCGGGCGTAGAGGTGCCAGTTTCCTCTTTGGTGCTAAAGAAGCAGGTGCTGACGAAGAGTCCTAAGGCATCAGGCAAAGGTTTCCATATCGGTGCAACCCGACCAAGACCAGTAGGATAGCAGGACGGAGGTCATCGCGGAGCCCACGGTGGCATCACCATCAGAGCCTTTGGCAGGCGAAGACCACCTTTTGTCAGGATAGCTTGTACTAGTTGTCCCGCTTCCCGCTCAATATTTGGGAAGAGGACCCGGGCCACTATAAATAGGACTAGCCACCACCATTGGGATCATCCTATCTTGAGCTGATCAGATAGAAGGCCACACACCACAAGCTCGCCCGAGCACAAGAACCCCTATCCTCAGGAGGCAATTCATCCATGTACTAGTTCTTCATCAGTCTACAAGGCAATCCACCACACCACACTGGATTAGGGTATTACACCACAATGGCGGCCCGAACCAGTATAAATCTTGTGTCACTTGTTCTTCAAATCCGACGAGCTAGGCCTAGGGTTGTTGAGTAGACGAGCTAGGGCAGAAGGAGAGATCTTCGTGCGCACCCCAGAGTTCGAACCTTAAGGGTTTTGCCTGAACCCTAGAGCAAGGAGTTCATCATCAACACACCATCCATTACCTTTGGGAGAGTGATGTCTCCTAAATTGGTTAGGTGTCACTTGGGAGCCTCCGACAAGATTGTGGAGTTTAACCAAGGAGTTTGTAAGGGCAAGGAGATCACCTACTTTGTGAAGATCTACCCGAGTGAGGCGAGTCCTTCGTGGGCGTTGGCCATGGTGGGATAGACAAGGTTGCTTCTTCGTGGACCATTCGTGGGTGGAGCCCTCCATGGACTCGCGCGATCGTTACCCTTCGTGGGTCGAAGTCTCCATCAACGTGGACGTACGATAGCACCACCTATCGGAACCACGCCAAAAATATCCGTGTCTCCATTGTGTTTGCACTCTCCAAACCCCTCCCTTTACCTTCATATGCAATGCGTTACTTTCCGTTGCTACACTCTTAGAATTGCATGTGTAGGTTGATTACTTGATTTGTGTTAAGTTGCTAAAATCTTCCAACACTTAAAATTGGGAAAAGGCTAGATTTTTATTTGGTCAAGTAGTCTAATCACCCCCTCTCTACACCTACTTTCGATCCTACATCTCCATATCCCCGACGGTTTATGGGTCGTGTGGGAAGGACCCCCTATCGCGGTCACTCACTTGGCAACGGTTCAAAATGCAGCCACGGAAAGGGCTTAAAAACCATTTGTATAGAACCTTGTTGTACCAGTGTCCAATGAAATCCAATTGCCACGACACTTTTTGGAGATTTGTTTCTGGCAATAAGAGACCCTGGAAGCTTTGGGAGGTCACCAGAAGATGGAGCAGTGGCCTACGATGCACGAGGGCACGACCCAGGGGGGCGCACCCTGGTGCTCATGGGGCCCACGTGGCTCCACTTAACCTAATTCTTGCTCTATAAATACTCTAAAATCATGAAACCAACATATATCTAGAAGAAATACTTGTTCCGCCGTGGTAAGTTCCAGGACCACGAGATACGATCTAGAGGCCTTTTCCGACACTCTGCCGGAGGGGGAATCAATCACGGAGGGGCTCTACATGAACCTTGTTGCCTCTCTGATGATGTGTGAGTAGTTTACCACAGACATGCAGGTCCATAGCTAGTAGCTAGATGGTTTTTATTCTCTCTATTTGATCTTAAGTACAATGTTCTCCTTTATGTTCTTGGAGATCTATTTGATGTAATGACTTTTTGCGGTGTGTTTGTTGGGATCCGAGGAATTCTGAGTTTATGATCAGATATATCCATGAATATTATTTGAGTTTTCTCTGGACTCTTTTATGCATGATTATTGTAGCCTAGTATTTCTTCTCTGATTTATCGGTTGGCCAACTAGATTGATTTTGCTTGCCATGCGAATAGGTGCTTTGTAATGGGTTCGATCTTGCCATGCTCAATCTCAGTGCCAGAAGGAGACATGACACACATGTATCGTTCTATTAAGGGTAAAAAGATGGGGTCTATTCATACGTGAGTTTATATTGTCTACATCATGTCATCTTGCTTAAGGAGTTACTTTGTTTTCTCATGAACTTAATACACTAGATGCATGCTGGATAGCGGTCGATGTGTGGAGTACTAGTCACTATTAGGGAAAACCTTATACACGGAATCTTACCAGTAGCGCCATTTAAAATCAGGCGCTACTCCTACTTAGAAGTAGTGCGTGACCAAAAGCGGCGCTACTGATAGAAACGTAGCAGTAGCGTGTCTATAAGAAACTGTGCTACTACTACAATTGCCTCGACCTTTTTGCCACACTATGTATAGCAGTAGAGCCCCTACCGCAAACGCGCTACTGCTATTTAATTAGCAGTAGCGCTTTTTGCGAACCCACGCTGCTGCTAAGTTTAGTCCACTCTTTGCAACTAAGTTTAGTCCTACCTCGCTCCGCGAGTTCGGTGTTTACCACCTTAAATATTATACTTCTCAAACTATCACAACCACTTGCTATTCATTGAACTCTATGTGTAGGATTTGTGGCCGCCATAGGAATCCTCGCCGGTTCCTAAACTGGGGAGGATTCCTATTGACTATTTAGATTCTACACAAAAAGATCACTGATGACCAATGTGTTTTTGATGTTCATTTTTACATACTAAGCCTTAGCAGTAGCACGTTTTGGTAGAAGGCGCTACAGCAGTAGCGCTTTTCATGTAAGAGGCGCTACTGATATGCCTTTAGCAGTAGCGCTTTATCCTAACCCGCGCTACTGCTAAAGCCATCCTATCTTCTCCAACCGGTCGCCCCTCACTCTCCCCTCTCCACTCCACTCTCACTCTCCCCCGCACCACACGTCGTCCGTCGCTGCTGCCGTTCCCCGACCACCGTCGTCGCATTGCCACTGTCGTCCTCCCTCCTCCTTCCTCGGTATGTGGTGGCCCTCCTCGCTCCTCCACCCTCCTCCTCTCTCACCTCCTGCGGCAGCGCCCTCCTCCCGATCCTCCTCCGCCCATGCCCTC
>LR738711.1:746542926-746614137 GCA_902687465.1 Secale cereale | reverse complement strand
CCCCTCCTCCTCCCTCCTCCCACCCCCTCCTCCCTCCTGCCTCCCTCCATCTCTCCTCACTGGTCTGTTCTTGTATAATGTAGTTTTTTTACTGTTTTAAGGAATTGTTTAATAAAAATAGTTTATTTAGTAAGTGGTTAATAGAAATACTTTACTTATAGTAAGTGGTTAATAGAACTAGTTTATTTAGTAAGTACTTAATATAACTAGTTTATTTAGTAAGTTGTTAATAGAACTAGTTTACAGAGGTAGACCTATATTGGGAAATTTAGTTATGTTAGGATTATATATAAGATATTTTGAAATGTTTTTGTTCATATTTTCAACCATTGAAATGCAATGAGCATCAAGTTTGAATGCTCATATTATGTAGATATAAACATGTATATCTAGTGTTGCTCAAATAGGATATGTGCCTGCCCAAGTGGCCATGTTTGCAGGGAACACCTCCGAGTGGCCTATGTTTTTCCGGAGTGTTGATTAATTTCCGCTCTGGCAAATTTTTAGGCGCTCAATATGTCCTTTTTTAACAATGGTCATGTCGGATTTTTCCATGAATTTTGGCATGACTTGTGCTAGAATATGTAGGAAATATCGAGTGGCCCGGATAGTAAACCCATGATGAATAATAATGATCTAATTTAGTTTTTCTAGTACATATATTTAATTTTAGAAGTTTAATCTTTGAATTATGAACACAGGAAATGTCATCGAACGATGATAGGCTCCCGGAGTGCTACTGGTGCGGTGATGACCGGGGTCTGTGTGATAGGCCTCACCTGCTAAAGTTTTGGATGTTATCATAGATCATTCATATGCATTCATAATTTGAGCATTTGGAGCATGAGTTTATTTGAAAATTGATCCAAAACTTTAAGTAACTCAAGGATCCAAGTGGGAGATTTGGAAGTTTTCAGGAGAGAAGCCCCCTATTTTTTAATTATTTCCAAGTGGGGTTGGATCAATAATATTTTTGCCAAATTTCATTTTTCCAATATTTAAAATAAATGAGAGAAGATAATATCACTTCTTCAAAAACATAATAAAAATATTGGAATTTGATTTTTGAGTAAAAATATTTTCTTTTGCAGTTTATTATTTTAAAAATGCATTAAAAAGTTATTTTATTTTTTTAGTCATGTATATTTCAGAAAAATGTTCACTTTGTCCCAGATACTAGTTGGAAACGTGGAAAATTAATTCTGAAATTTTTAGTTTTTTTTCATTTTTATTGATTTTTTCGGGCGTTTATTTAAAAAAGGTTTCGCCCTGACTGGGCCGAAGGCCTAGCCGAGCCGGCCGGCCCGTTTCCACCGCCGCCTCTGTCCCGTGCGGCAATCGGACTCGCCGGAGTCCGGTCGAGTCACGGCCGCCGCCGCCCCCTTCGCCAAGCAAGCCGAGGGCCCGGGGCCCTTTAAATACGACAGTCGCACCTCCCTCTCCCCTCAACCGTCGCCGCCCGAGTCCCGCACCACCGTCGCCAGCGCCGTCACCGCCGCGCCCCGCAAGCCGCAACCGTCACTGCCCCTCGCCTCGGACGCCACCACCGCGAAGCCCGCCGCCGCTGGAGCTGCCAACCGCCACCGCTCCCAATCCGAACGGCGAGGTGAAACCGACGATTTTTTCTCGGTTTTTGTTTTTGTTTTTTTAAACCTAGATCGGTTTTTCTTCTAAAACCTAGATCCATTTTTTAGGGTTTCATTATATAGCGAACGCTCGCTGTTTAGTCTCAGAAAACGAACGTTCATAATTTAGTGTTTTATTTTTCTGTTATTTTCGGCCAAGGACCTGTCCGCGATTAAAAAAAATACAAATCAGTCCTTGGTTTTCAATTGTTCACTACTTTTTACTCGTTAGTCAGATTTAGGTGAAACCAACGCCTATTTTCTCGTTTCGATCTTATCTTTCCAGTTTCCAGTAGCGCAACTCAATTTTGATTTTGAAAGTTTTTAAAATTCATTTTCAAACAGATTTTAATTTGAACTTCGTTTGATTGTAACTTGGGTTTCGTAACTCCGTTTGAGTTGATTCTTTTTGCAAATCGAAGCTCTTGACCTAAACTTTCTAATAAGGCCAAATTTATTTAGTTTTGGTATTGTTAGAAATTGTTTTCTGTTGCAAGAGTTGTTCGTTTTTTTCAAAATCTTTCGAGATCTGTTCTTCGATTCTGTTGCATGATTGCTTATGAATGCTATTGTTTGATTGCGATAGAATTCCTGGAGTGCGAAGCGTGCTACTACGAGTCCCTAGGTTTCAACGATCGTCAGCAAGGCAAGTTCATAATTTGATCATACTTTCCAATACCCAGTTTTTATTGCATTAGTTATATCCTCAAAACACTTGCATGAGTAGGACTGGTTACATGTGATGATGCTTTGTAGTTCATGAGGTAGGAACCCAATGACTTGAGATCAACCCAAGGGAATATACGCTTTGTTACTTATTGCTTAGCCATGCTCGTAGACGTGGATTGGTATGAGAGTTTCATGAAAGTTGTGAGTTTAGTAACAACTAAGGGCTTCTTTAAGGTGGAAATTTAATACACATCTGGGTGGATTGGTTGTGGCACGCCGGGAATGGACCAGTGGTTGTCAGGGCACCTGGGGATATACCAGTGCTGCCCAAGGAATGCCACCCAGGCTCAAAGGCGTCATATATCATTCATGCCTAGAAACTTCCGTGTTTAGCCACAAGCCATTATGGGCTCTGGCATAGTTGAGTATGTTGTGTGAGCTCTTTCAGTGGTAGACTAGCAGATGCAGCGGATGTAGGTGTAACGGTCTACCCAGGGTAAAGAGTTAATGCTTCTGAAAGACTGTGTCTCGGTCATCCGTTTCTCAAACACCATGCAGTGCGAGAAATTAAATGGAGGCGATCGAGTCTTGTGGGGAAAAGTGCACAAACCTCTGTAGAGTGTACAAACTATTCATGAGTAGCCGTGTCCCCGGTTATGGACTTCTTTAGTATCCAGGTATTTGAATTATGGACTGATCCCATCACGTTATTTAACTTGTTGGGTTAATAATGACTTTGGTGGTTTGGGATTAAGATGGGGGTACCAGTCTCAATGTTCATGCTTAATTTAACCTAAGTAGTGGATAAAATACATTCCTTTGTTGTAGGGAAACACTAGCTTTATGCAAAATTAACTTTATAGCCTCCACCAGCCAAATATGCATATAGATGTAGACATTGCTCATTACTCTTGATACAGTGTGTTCTTGCCAGCATATTCAATGTGCTGACCTACATGGCTGAAACGTATCATGTTGCAGAGTTTTCAGACAAAGATTAAGGTGTGATAGGTCGTTGTCATGCACTCAATGTTTGCCGTGGAGTTGGATGGACACAACTGCTCTTCATAGCTTCCGCGGTTTACTATTTTAGATGGCCTTCAGCCATATTTGTGTATTGGATTTTGCCTCTTCGAGGACTTTCGATGTAATAAAGTGTGATTAAATCTCTGTTATAAAGCCTTGAGTACTGTGTGTATCAGCATACCTATCCAGGGATGACATTGAGCACAGAGACTTTGATTCATTGGAATCGTGGTCGCTACAAGATGGTATCAGAGCACACATTGGTTGTAGGGCGCAGCCACTAGGATAAGCCACGTGATGTTATTCTTTACGCATTCTACTTCTCTCCACTCATTCTAATTCTTCTCTATTTCTATTCTATAAATGTCAGACCCAGGGAGCAAGTTCACTCAACCAGACGATGACACCCCTTACGGAAGACACTGGAAGGAAGTCACTAGGTACTTACACATTGGAATACGAAGTATCACTGGAGATCTCTATGCAACATCGCCCGAAGAGGAGTGCTAGAAGATCAAAGGTAGTGTTCTTGGGAGGACTATTGCACCATTCATGGAGCCACTCGAGCTTGCCTTTGACGCACTGACGTGGAGCTTGGGAAAGAGTATGGCATCTCATATCACGTTTGCACGCATATGTGAAGTTTACAACAAGGATCTTGAAGACACCATCTACCAGATTTGTGGACATCGAGATGAGCAACGGGAGATGCTTCGCACCAGGAAGGATGGATCCATTGCAGCATACATCCAGGAGAAGGACCAACACATTCCACGCTACGAGAACCAGATGTGCGTACTTATGCAGAAAACCAACATGGTGATAACCCAAAACGTGGAGGTAGAAGAAGAACTCAAGACAGTGTGAGATGGTTATGAAGAGGAAATCGCCGTATTATTGGAGCAGAATGAAGCACTGAAGAAGAAGGCTGGAACTGGCACGGTGAAGCCGGAACCAGAGATGGGTATTACTATGGAGAAATACATTCTGATAGACAACACCGACAGTGATGAAAGTGACTATGAAGACGCAGCTGGAGCAGATATCAAGGAGTCTTCAGATGATAGTGATTAGATGACCACTCTGTAATCATTAGTATTAATCAGAGTAGTTAGAATCATTCACTAGCTTTGTAATAGGATCTTTTGTGTGATCTTGATTGAAATTGAGTGATATTATATGAAACTATTTGTCTCATGTGCATATGGGTAGTGAATTCCCCTAAACATCATTCTATTCTAATCTCTCCCCTCTAAACCCATCAGATGCCTCCGAGATGTGAGCCCGGATTTAAGTTTCCCCCTGAGCTCACCCAGTTGATCCTGCAGCAGAACACTTTGATGCAACTACTTGTCCAGATTTAGAACAACAACAACAACAACCCACCTCCGCCTCCCCGTGGCAACTTGACCTGGTTCTTAAGGTTGCAACCGCCGGTGTTCTCTAGTAGCATTGAGCCGATTGTTGCAGATGACAGGCTCCGCAAGATGGACAGAGAGCTAGCAAGTGCAGGATGCACAGATGCAGAGAGAGTGCGTTTTGCTGCACATCAGCTTGAGGGACCAGCAGCCACATGGTGGGAGAATTACACCGCCACCTACCCACTTGTTGCAATTACTTGGGATCAGTTTCAACAAGCTTTTCACACAGCACCTGTCTAGCAGGAGCCATGAGCCTGAAGAAGCATGAGTTTCGCAACTTGCGCCAAGGAAATCATACTGTGGGGCAGTACATGGATGAGTTTATGCAGTTAGCTCGCTATGCGCCAGATGATCTGTCCTCTGACGCCGCGAAGCAGGAGAAGTTTCTAGAAGGACTCAATCATGAGATGAGTATGCAGCTGATGCTAGCAATCTATAACAATTATAAAGAGCTAGTGGACAAAGCTATCATGATAGAAGGAAAGCAGCAACAGATTGACAACTGCAAGAGGAAGTATGGAGCTGGGAAATTTAATTCTGGAGCCCAGCAGAAGCTGATACGTCCAAAACGTATCTATAATTTCTGCTTGCTCCATGCCTCTTTTGTGTGATATTGCTATGATATTTATGCACTTCCATACACTTTTGATCATATTTGGACTAACCTATTAACTCAGTGCACCCCAGTGCCAGTTTCTGTTTTCTGCTGTTTTTGTATTTCAGGTTTTCCCATTACGTAAATTGCTAGAAAAATTCCGGGAAAAATATATAAAAAATCAGCGTTCCGGAAGCTTCCATGCGGCCAAAGTAGGGCCAGAGGGGGGCCACAGGGGCTCCAGGCGGCCTGCCCACGCGGCCCCCCTCCTGGCCGCGCCGGGGGGCGCCTGGGCCCCCCTTAGCTCCCCTGGCGACCCCCTTTGGCATATATTTACACCGCGTCGCAGAAACCCTGATTCCAGACCCCTTTTCTCCAGACGCAATCCCGATCTCCGCCGCCATCGCCATCAAGCTTCGGGGGACCAGAATTCCTGTGCCGGCGCCCTGTCGGGATGGGGAAGTGCCCCCGGATTCATCTCCATCGACGTTGCTTCCTCCCTCCATGATGCGGGAGTAGTTCCTCCTCGGGGCTGAGGTTTCTACCAGTAGCTATGTGGTCAATTCTCTCTCCCATGATGTGATCTTCGTTGTGATCATAGGCTATGTTAATCTAGGGTGATCCCATGATATTTCCACTTCCTCTATGTATTGGATTGATGTACTCACTTGTCTTTATCTAGTATAATCCCCGAGACCAAGGTGACAGCGGTCTATTGGACATGGATTAGAAAAATATTTTCATGAGTGATTTCCTCTCTTGTGTGTTGATTGAAGATTGAGAGTCTCTTGGTGCTTGTCTTTGACTATCCTTTAGATATGTTGTGGTGATTGTGGGACTCTCTTTGGATGGCCGCGGTGACATTTGGAAATCCTTAGATTGAGAACTACGAACTTTGAGGTGTGCATTTGTAGCCCTACATAATTCTCGTCCTCTCTTGACCACGAAGGAATGACCTCCGGGTGCGTCTCCATTGCATGTTTTATGGGAAATATCATGTGATTCGATTATGTTAATGTTGTTGGGAGTTGCCGCTAGTGAAAGTATGAAGCCTAGGCCTTTTTTCCACCATTGCAATACCATTTGTGCTCATGTTTACCACTTGTTTGCTTGCTGCACTTTTTATTACAGATTTATATTACTTTGTTTTGCCATCCATATCACTTGCCATTTAACATCTCTTCGCCGAACTAGTGCACATATACATCTAACAAGTGTATTAGGTGTGTTGGGGACACAAGAGACTTCTTGTATCTTAGTTGCAGGGTTGCTTGAGAGAGACCATCTTCAACCTCTACTTTCCTGAGTTTGATAAACCTTAGGTCATCCACTTGAGGGAAATTGCTGATGTCCTACAAACCTCTGTGCTTGGAGGCCCAACATAGTCTACAAGAGTAGAAGCGTGTGTAGACATCAAGCTATTTCTGGCCCCGTTGCCGGGGAAGTGAGTGCTTGAAGGTATATCTTTAGATCTTGCAATTAAATCTTTTTGTTTCTTGTTTTTATTTCACTAGTTATGCTTATGGACAACCTTGATATTGGATCGTTGCTTGCGGGAAGACGCCCCACACCTGTGGTGGTTGCTCCTCCCCCTACTGAAATTGTGCCCTATAAAATACCAGCTGGTATTATCGATTATGTTTTGGCTAATCGTTATGCAGGAGACAGACTTCCCGGTGAACACTTGCTATATCTGTCACAACTATGATCATTATTTAAGCTTGCAGGTGTATCAAAGGAGTTTGTCATGAGGAAATTGTTCGCCGTATCACTTATAGATAAAGCTTCAGATTGGTATAGGCTTCTCGATAACTTGCACTTGCTTGACTGGCAAGAGCTTATGTCTCTCTTTTACTCCAAGTTTTATCCTCTTCATGAAGTCCATAAGAATAGGAATTATGTTTATAATTTCTACCCTCATGACGGAGAGAGCATAGCTCAAGCTTGGGGGAGACTGAAAATGTTAATGCTAAAATGTCCTAACCATGGGCTCCCCAAAGATATGATTATTACTAATTTCTATGCGAGGCTCTCTCGACAGGATACAGATTTGCTCGATGCTTCCTCTATGGGTTCTTTCACAAACGAAAAGATTGATGCTAGATGGGAACTCCTTGAAAGAATTCAACGCAACACTGAAGATTGGGAGATCGACAAAGGTAAAGAGTCAGGTATAATTTATGAGTATGATTGCATTAAGTCCTTTGTTGAAACTACAAGTTTTAATAAGTTTAGTGCTAAGTTTGGGCTTGATTCTCAACTCCTTGTTGATTTCCTCAAATCTTTTGCTTCACATCTTAATATGCCTAAGGAGGATTGGATCAAGCATCATGAACCTTTTAAAGAGATTTGCAAAGAAAATGAAATTTTTCATGATGATTGCAACATGCATGATCCAATTCCTAAAAATGAAGTTTTATATAAGCATGTTAATTTTTGTGGAGTGGATAGACCTTGTGAAAGGCCTATGATTGAAGAAGAGAAGTATTGTAAGCAACATAAGCATGAAAGAACAATCACTTGGGTCAGAGATTTAAATGAAATTGCTAGAGAATTGTGTGACCTTTATCCTTTTACTTGTGAACTTTGCTGTATAGAGGGTCACTTTAATTTTCAATGCATGCACTTTCAAAACATAACTGTTAACCAGTTGTGTGATAATATGATCACCTCTGATCTTTATGATGAGCTTATGTTATTTTTGATGTGTGAAGAGTTATCAGAAAAGACTTCTTGGCTAGATGTTAATGCCATAGGAATTAAAAACACTTTGCAAAATTGCCATCTCTATTGTGTTGTTAATTGCCATGAAAATGATTACATAAGTAAGATTAGAAGGGAGGGAACTTTACCAAATTATAAAAATGTCTCTTATATTTCTGCTAATAAAAAGGAGAGTTTCTCCCAAGTTTCCCCTATTGTTTCTAATGATAAACCGGGATATGTGGAGAAGCTTCATCTCCAACCACCCCCTCCTAAGATGAAGAAGAAGAAAAATAAGAGGAGGAAGAGGAGCAAAAAGGAAGAAGAATGGGTATCAACCTGGCCTGAGCATATTCCTCCCATCAACTTTTATCCTAACGGTTGTAAGTTTAAATAAGAAGGTGAAGTCCATTGCCTTAATTATCATCTTCATGATACGTCCGTAGGTACTATTGAAGATGATTTTGATTATGATATGCATGTTACTTATTGTGATTGGGAAAATGATGATAATGCTGCTTATGATCTTGAAAATCTTTATGGTACCAACTCTGAAAGTGATGATATGGAAAGCTCTAAGCTTGGGGATGATAGGATTGCAAATCCTTTACCCACTAGTGATGTGATAATTGATAATTCTTTTGCTAGTAAGAATAAAGACAATATGTTTACAAGTATAGTTGCTAGCAATGATAATGCTCTTCTCTACTATGATGATGTTATAACTCCAATCTATAGTGATTATAAAGGTACCTATGATATAAGGAGAAATTATCCTTATGAAACTTATCATAATCATGGAGGGAATTACTCCCTTGTTGAACACCATCTTCCTAATACACAATTAATCTATAGTGTTCAAGTTGTTTATGATAGTCCTACTCCCACTATTACCAATGAGAAAGATTATGCTTATGTGGAGAGTAAGAGTACCCTTTTGCATGTGGATCATGGTAACAATGCTTTATGTGATGCTTATAATGTTGAGTTTATCCGTGATCCTGCTGAAAATTATTATGAGAAGGGAACATATGCTTATAGATATTTCAATAATATCAAGTTCCCTCTCTTTATGTTGAAGGTTTTGAAGCTGCACTTGTTTTGTCTTCCTATGCTTATTGCTTTGTGCTTCAATGAATTATTCTATTGCAATATTCCTATGCATAAGAAGCATGTTAGGCTTAAATGTGTTTGGTATTTGCTTCCTGATGCTCTCTTTTGTTCTTCAACTCTTATACCTACGAGAGCATCATTAAAGTCTTATGCCTAGCTTAAAGGCATAAAAGAAAGCGCTTTTGGGAGGCAGCCCACAATGAATAAAATTTTATTTTGCTTTTGTTGTGTCTTGATGTTGTTACTACAGTAGCATCATCATTGTATCTTTACTTTTCAGCTTTGTGCCAAGTGTAGCCTCTGATTGCAAGAAAGTTCAAAAGTTGTGACGTGCTGTCCAGGAAACAGATTTTGTCCTTGGACAGAAAAATTCGTATAAAATCACCAGATCATATTTTTGGTCAGAATTTTTTCGACAGCGTGCTCTATACAATTGGCTTTCGGGCGTCTGTTTTGAGTTTTTTGATTTGAGTTGCAGAAGTGCCCCAAAAAAATCATTTACTACCTGTTGGTCTGTTTTTCACAGATTCTGTCATGTTTTGCCTTTCCTTCATTTTGCAAACCTTGAGCTTGCTTTTTCTTTGCAAAAACCTTTTGGCAATCTTGAGAAACAGTAGACCTTCAAGAATATCCTTATTTCCAGCAAGGAACAATTATTTTATTAAGGGTACTAACCTCGCTAATCAGATTATGATGAGTTATGTATGAAGGGAGTTTTTAAGTGTGCGAGGGAAGATGATAAAAAGATTCAGGAGTGTCAAACGCTCCAGCTTGGGGATGCCCCCGTGCACCCCCAAGAAATATTCAAGAAGACTCAAGCGTCTAAGCTTGGGGATGCCCCCGTGCATCCCCTTCTCCATCAACATTATCAGATCGTCTTTCGTTCCACTATATTTTTATCACTTCATGTGTTATGTGCTATGCTTGGAGCGTCTTGCTTTTAGTTTCCTTTTTAGTTTTCTTTAGCTTTGCTTGCTTTTCATAACGAGTTGGAACTCAGCTTTCTTTATGTGGGAGAGAAACACGCTCCACTTCAACCTAGAACATAACATAGAATTTTCATGTCTATCTTTGTTGTGTGTGTTCTTTGTCTTTCAATAGCTACTATCATGTTCAGCTCTTAGTTTTCATGCTTATCTTTTTAAAGAGCTTTTGTTTAGTTGGTCGCTGGAACTCCCAGTCTTTTGCTAACCTCCGCCTGTACTAAGCGTACTGACTGCTTGTGCATCCAAAATCCTTTAAACCAGTTATGCCATATGAGTCCACCATACCTTCCTATACATGGTATTTACCTGCCATTCCTAACGAAGACTTTCATGTGCCATCTCGAAATTATTCAAAAAAAAAAAGCATTTCTCTTTTGTGCCTCTGTTTTAGCTCATGAGGAAGTAGTAGTTAATTCATGATCTTTTTAAGTTGGACAAGCTTCACCCCGAGATTGCATGTCTAATGTGCAAACCCATAATACGAGAAGGAACTGGCAAAGAGTGCGCCCGGCTCAAAATTAATATAACAAACAAACCCTCCTTCACGCTTTGTTCATGAGAAATCAGAAAACTTTGGCAGTGATAAACAAAGGAGATTAAGAGGATGTGATCGTCCTCATTCGGGAGCCGTTCCTCGAAACTTGTCCATCTCAAGAAGTGATTGAGTTGTCTGCTAGCATTCGTTGACGAAACATGCATATCCAAAAAAATAAGTATTACCTCTGTTTTAAAACCAAGAGCTCTGGTACATGTTTTGTCTTTGTTTCCGACCACGGGTTTTCAACTTTGCCAACAAAAGCCACGGTTCGAGAGTCTCCACCTTCTTTCAAAGCACCAACTACTAAGAGCATGATTGTCATTCTGAGTGTAATGTGCATTGTCCCAAAGTAGCATTGTCTTTTGCATGATTATGATATCGTTTATTCTGAAATCATTGTATCTAGTCATCACTTAAACCTTGGAGGTGCCCCTGCATTTATGTTTTGCTTCACTAAAGGGGGCAAGCGAGATATCACTTAATCATATTGCACACCATGCTCATTACAAATCTATTTGATGTTTCAGTATCATATGGTAAAACTTTCAGTTCTTTGTGATTTTCTCATAAGGCAACTTAATTACTACAGATTCATTGTCTCAGTAAGCTTTTGTCATATGAATATGAAAAGTCCTATATGGTTAATAGCATGTCACCATAGAAATTATGCTTGTTATCATTTACCTACTCGAGGACGAGCAGGAAATTAAGCTTGGGGATGTTGATACGTCCAAAACGTATCTATAATTTCTGCTTGCTCCATGCCTCTTTTGTGTGATATTGCTATGATATTTATGCACTTCCATACACTTTAGATCATATTTGGACTAATCTATTAACACGGTGCACCCCAGTGCCAGTTTCTGTTTTCTGCTGTTTTTGTATTTCAGGTTTTCCCATTACGTAAATTGCCAGAAAAATTCCGAAAAAATATATATAAAAAATCAGCGTCCCGGAAGCTTCCATGCGGCCAAAGTAGGGCCAGAGGGGGGCCACAGGGGCTCCAGGCGGCCTGCCCACGCGGCCCCCCTCCTGGCCGCGTCGGGGGGGCGCCTGGGCCCCCCTTAGCTCCCCTGGCGACCCCCTTTGGCATATATTTACACCGCGTCGCAGAAACCCTGATTCCAGACCCCTTTTCTCCTGACGCAATCCCGATCTCCGCCGCCATCGCCATCAAGCTTCGGGGGACCAGAATTCCTGTGCCGGCACCCTGCCGGGATGGGGAAGTGCCCCCGGATTCATCTCCATCGACGTTGCTTCCTCCCTCCATGATGCGGGAGTAGTTCCTCCTCGGGGCTGAGGTTTCTACCAGTAGCTATGTGGTCAATTCTCTCTCCCATGATGTGATCTTCGTTGTGATCATAGGCTATGTTAATCTAGGGTGATCCCATGATATTTCCCCTTCCTCTATGTATTGGATTGATGTACTCACTTGTCTTTATCTAGTATAATACCCGAGACCAAGGTGACAGCGGTCTATCGGACATGGATTAGAAAAATATTTTCATGAGTGATTTCCTCTCTTGTGTGTTGATTGGAGATTGAGAGTCTCTTGGTGCTTGTCTTTGACTATCCTTTAGATATGTTGTGGTGATTGTGGGACTCTCTTTGGATGGCCGCGGTGACATTGGGAAATCCTTAGATTGAGAACTACGAACTTTGAGGTGTGCTTTTGTAGCCCTACATAATTCTCGTCCTCTCTTGACCACGAAGGAATGACCTCCGGGGGTCTCCATTGCATGTTTTATGGGAAATATCATGTGATTCGATTATGTTAATGTTGTTGGGAGTTGCCGCTAGTGAAAGTATGAAGCCTAGGCCTTGTTTCCACCATTGCAATACCATTTGTGCTCACGTTTACCACTTGTTTGCTTGCTGCACTTTTTATTACAGATTTATATTACTTTGTTTTGCCATCCATATCACTTGCCATTTAACATCTCTTCGCCTAACTAGTGCACCTATACATCTAACAAGTGTATTAGGTGTGTTGGGGACACAAGAGACTTCTTGTATCTTAGTTGCAGGGTTGCTTGAGAGAGACCATCTTCAACCTCTACTTCCCTGAGTTCGATAAACCTTAGGTCATCCACTTGAGGGAAATTGCTGCTGTCCTACAAACCTCTGCGCTTGGAGGCCCAACATAGTCTACAAGAGTAGAAGCGTGTGTAGACATCAGAAGCCCCGCTATACTCCATACTCAGGAGGACACAACCATCCCACCCATAATCATGGAAGCCATTCTAACAATGGAGGGAATGCACACAAACACAGTGGTCCCAGGAATGGCAATGGGAATGAAGGAAGCAACAATCAGAATCATTCCACTCCCTCAACACCTACCAAGAAGGATCTGAGTCACGTTACCTGTTTCAAGTGTGGGAAGACCAGACATTACGCTAATGAATGTTCTGAGCCAAAGAATGGAAATGGTAATGGAAGCTCGGGGAAGAAGCCCAACACGTTCACCAGAGGACAAGTGAATCACGTTGATGTGGAGGAGATTGACGAACAGACTGACGCAGTTGTTGGTAAGTTTTTGATTAATGCATTTACTGCCCTTGTTCTTTTTGACACTGGTGCATCGCATTCATACATATCAAGGGGTATTGTGGAAAAGTATAAATTGCAAACCGTAGCCCTTAGGACGCCTATGTTAGTGAGTTCCCCTAGAGCATAATACATGGCTAGCCGAGGATGCTATCAAGTGCCATTAACCATTGGAAGACATGTATTTCCCACAGACCTTATTCTTTTGGAGTCCCAGGGTTTGGATGTAATCATAGGAATGAATTGGCTATCCAAGTTTGGAGGAAACATCGATTGCACCAGTAGATCAATTCTTCTCACCACCCCAGAAGGAAAGAGGATCAAGTATATGTCGAGGCACACACCCAGGAGAGCACATGTGAATGCACTCTCGAGAGTTGTTCAGGAAGAAGTGCCAGTTGTGAAGGATTACCCCGATGTGTTCCCAGAGGAGTTACCTGGCATGCCACCAGACAGGGACATCGAATTCCTGATTGAGCTATTACCCAGCACCGGACCAATATCTTACAGACCATAACGAATGCCCGCTAATGATCTGGAGGAGATCAATAAGCAAATCAAGGAGCTAATGGATAAGGGTTATATACGACCAAGTTCATCGCCGTGGGGAGCCCCAGTGCTCTTAGTTGAAAAGAAGGATGGTTCCCTAAGAATGGTTGTTGATTATCGTGCATTGAACAAGGTGACAATCAAGAATAATTACCCACTGCCGATGATCAACGATCTGTTTGACTAGCTACAAGGAGCCAAGATATTCTCTAAGATCGATTTGCGATCAGGATATCATCAGCTGAAGATCCGAGAACAAGATATACCTAAGACAACTTTTACCACGAGGTACGGGCTTTATGAGTATACAGTTATGTCATTTGGTTTGACTAACGCTCATGCCTATTTTATGAGTATGATGAACAAGGTATTCATGGAGTTCTTGGATAAGTTTGTGGTAGTATTCATAGATGACATATTGATATACTCCAAGAATGAAGAGGAGCACAAGGAACATTTGCGACTAGTTCTCGAGAAGCTTAGAGAACATCAGTTATATGCCAAGTTCAGTATATCAGGAGACGGTATAGCTGTAGACCCCGCCAAGGTTGAAGGAAGTCACTGAATGGAAGGCACCCACCTCAGTTGGCGAAATTCGCAGTTTTCTTGGACTCGCAGGATATTATCGAAGGTTTATTGAGAATTTCTCAAAGATTGCGAAGCCCATGACAGAGTTGTTGAAGAAGGAAACTAAGTATAAGTGGACCAAAGAGTGTGAGGCCAGTTTTCAGGAGTTGAAGAAACGTTTGGTTACAGCCCCAGTGTTGCTTCTTCCAGATATATGCAAGGCTTTCAAGTTTATTGTGACGCTTCTCGTCAAGGACTTTGAGGCGTTCTCATGCAAGACGGAAGAGTTGTGTTATACGCTTCACGACAGCTTCGACAACATGAGTTGAACTATGCCACACATGATTTAAAGTTAGCAGTCGTGGTGCACGCACTCAAAACCTGGAGACATTTTCTTATTGGAAACCGTTGCGATGTATACACGGATCATAAGAGTTTGAAGTACATCTTCACGCAGAAGGAATTAAACCTCAGGCAAAGGAGATAGTTGGAGCTTATAAAGGATTAAGACATGAGGTTGCATTATCATCCAGGAAAAGCTAATGTCGTGGCAGATGCTCTAAGTCACCAGAGTTATGTTAATACTATCGTAACCGGAGGTTTACCCCAGTATTAAGCCGAGGATCTTAGGGATTTGCAGTTGGAGATAGTCCCTAGAGTATATGTTTCTACATTGGAAATTAAGTCCACCTTGTTGGGAAAGATTCGATAAGCCCAGAAGATGGACAAAGAAATTGCAGAAATAAAGGAAAGAATGGTCAAAGGAAAGGCAGAAGGATTTCGTGAGGATGAATACGAAACACTTTGGTTTCAAAAGCGTATCTATGTGCCCAATGACCCCGAGATTAGGAAGTTGATTCTCCAGGAGGCTCATGATTCGCCATATTCGATTCACCCAGGCAACACCAAGATGTACTTGGATTTGAAGCAGAATTTCTGGTGGACCAGAATGGAGAAGGACATCGCCGAGTATGTAGCAGTGTGTGATGTTTGTCAGTGAGCCAAGGTGGAACATCATAAACTAGCAGGGTTATTGCAGCCGTTACCCATAACTGAATGGAAGTGGGATAAACTTGGAATGGATTTCATCACAGGACTACCCAGGACACGTTCATGGTACGATTCCATTTGGGTGATAGTTGATCGTTTGACTAAGGTAGCCCACTTTATTCCCGTGAAGACCACTGTGGCACCCCGGATCAGAGTGATCGGTTTACCTTGCATTGCCAGCCTAGAGACCTTGTCTTCTGGCAACACACAACATCTTGGTACAGAAAAAAGCCGCTTTATTGATACTAGCGGACCAAAGTTTTACATTACAACAGTTAGCGAGGCCAAGCGGCACACACGGTGCAGATAGACAATATGTACATTATTTAATGAACATAAAAAGGGGCCTCGGGCATAAACTACGCAGCAGCGGAACGACGTCGTAGCGGAACTCCATCTCACAGGGACACCGATGTGGATACAGACTAGACTCAGACGGCACTCCTTCCCAACGGAACTTTCCTGAAATCTGGCATGACACGCCAGGTCAGTACTTTGAATGTACTTGCAACCTTACAGCAAAACAGAATCATAATGACAATCAATACCATGATGATTAGTCAATATTAAATATGCAGCAATAGACTTAAAATAAATTTTAATAACATGCTATGCTCATGACTTTGCATAAATAAAACCTCAGTCGATCTTACTCATGATAATTTATCATAACCACCAACTTATTCATCTTAACAAGATATAACTCGTGGTCCTTCCGGCGATCACAAACCCGCCCGTACTGGGTCTCAAAACATCTTAGAAGCTCTTCCATCAACTTATCACGGTACCAGAAATTTAGAACATAGTAAGAAAAATTTTATTATATGTTGACCCATGGTGTGACCTACTTTCGAGCGTGTCCGTGACCGTGGACTGGGCTATTGATGTCTACACACGCTTCTAATCTTGTAGACTATGTTGGGCCTCCAAGCGCAGAGGTTTGTAGGACAGCAGCAATTTCCCTCAAGTGGATGACCTAAGGTTTATCGAACTCAGGGAAGTAGAGGTTGAAGATTATCTCTCTCAAGCAACCCTGCAACTAAGATACAAGAAGTCTCTTGTGTCCCCAACACACCTAATACACTTGTTAGATGTATAGGTGCACTAGTTCAGCGAAGAGATGTTAAATGGCAAGTGATATGGATGGCAAAACAAAGTAATATAAATCTGTAATAAAAAGTGCAGCAAGCAAACAAGTGGTAAACGTGAGCACAAATGGTATTGCAATGGTGGAAACAAGGCCTAGGGATCATACTTTCACTAGTGGCAACTCCCAACAACATTAACATAATCGAATCACATGATATTTCCCATAAAACATGCAATGGAGACGCACCCGAAGGTCATTCCTTCGTGGTCAAGAGAGGACGAGAATTATGTAGGGCTACAAAAGCACACCTCAAAGTTCGTAGTTCTCAATCTAAGGATTTCCCAATGTCACCGCGGCCATCCAAAGAGAGTCCCACAATCACCACAACATATCTAAAGGATAGTCAAAGACAAGCACCAAGAGACTCTCAATCTTCAATCAACACACAAGAGAGGAAATCACTCATGAAAATATTTTTCTAATCCATGTCCAATAGACCGTTGTCACCTTGGTCTCGGGGATTATACTAGATAAAGGTAAGTGAGTACATCAATCCAATACATAGAGGAAGCAGAAATATCATGGGATCACCCTAGATTAACATAGCCTATGATCACAACGAAGATCACATCATGGGAGAGAGAGATAACCACATAGCTACACTTACGAGCCCTCGGCCCCGGAGAAGACTACTCACACATGGACATGGTGAGGAGGAGGTTGATGATGGTGTTGATGGAGAGGTGCAGCCCCGCGAGGAGGACACGGCCGGCGGCAGCCACGGAGGCGGCGGCGGCGGCCCTTGGGGGCTCGGCGGCGGCGGCGGCCCTCGGGGCGGCGGCGGCCCTAGGGGGCAGCGGCTCCTTGGCCCCTCTTCTTCCTTGTGGATGGTGCTGCAATGGTGCTGGTCCTCCCCTCCAAGACGGCGGCTCGGGAGGAGGAAAATTCATGGCCCTTGGTGACCTAGGTTTCCTCTCTTTATATAGACTCTCGGATTCCCGTCATCAGATTTTGGGCCTCAGTAAAACGGGCTTTACTCGGCCGTCCGGACTCCGATTTGGACGAATTTTATATCCAGAAGCATCGCCTCGAAATTCCCCACAACTTTCACAGCTAGACTTTTTCCGTTTGACGTCTTCTTCGGGCCGGAACGTGACCATCTTTAAAAAACGTTCTCAGACAGATTTCAGAAAAGTCAGAGTCCTACTCCAATACGACTCCTTTTGCGTTTTTGTCAATTTCCAAGTAATTCCTACACAATAAAGTGTAAAACAAGAACATTGTGCACTTTTGCAACCATTAGTAGGTTAGTCCAAATATGATGAAAAGTGTATGGAAGTGCATAAATATCATAGCAATATCACACAAAAAGGGCATGGAGCAAGCAGAAATTATAGATACGTTTTGGACGTATCAGCTATCGATAGATTAAATACACTCTGCAGAGGTAGTGCACTATACCCACACCACGGAACCCATGGCCTTGTTATCCCATTCGGGTGGACCAATGGCATTCCGACGAAACCCGTCCATTGCCATGACACTCCTCCGGCCACTCCGACTCGTTCCCTCATTGGAACAGTCCTGGGTGGCCCTATGTCTACCAAAGACACACCTGCCACCATCGTGGCCAAACACAAATTGTCCCAACCGGGAACTCGGTACCATAAAACTCACTACGGGCACACAAGGTTATGTCTGCTTACCGGGCCAGGGTACTGCACGCCCATAACCTTCCCTATCTGGAGGTACCGATAGGAGGCATGCCAATGGACCGAATCAAGACCTTCCCATAAAGGTAAATGTGGTTGTTCTGGGAAAGACTCGATTCAGTGGCACCATGACCCGGTCAACAATTTATTCAAGTTGAGTTATTAACAGTTTCAACTTAGAAAGAAATAAAGTAACCGGTGTCATACAATGCCATGCAATATACCAAAGTGCAGTACATAAGTAAAATGCCATGCAACAATAAAACTGGGTCAACTATCATCTTAACTTCAATATTACTCTGGTTATACTGACTTCCAACAAAATTTAACTTAGCAAAATTTTATCATAGTTACTCAATGCAAGAGAAAATAACTTCCGTATGTATGTCCATAATCATTCACAACATCCCAACTTTATTTTAACTATCTTAATGGCTTAAACCAAACTCCAACTTTATGTAAAGTGAAATGAAACTAATAACTACAGCAACCAAAAGAACTTTTTAACAAAATGTTTATCATGCATAATATAAATCATTTGTTCAAGTTGGAAAAATCACAAATATTGAAATGGCATTATGAAAATGTTGTTGTGGCTTGCCTTAGTTCAAATGAGGCTCACAAGCCTCCTGGTGATCCTCAAGATAAGTCTCTGCTTCTGAAAACAAATAAAAGTTCAAAAAGAAATTATCAAGATTCATTCAAAAATTCACCAGAAAATCTATACGGCACCAAACGGTTTCATTTTTGGTGTGCTGCAAGATTTCTTCACCAGGAACACAATGCAAAAAAGAATCAATTCATTTGGACTTATGGTTAAAAAGTTACATCATTTTGAATTTCTCTGAAAATTAATTTAAATTCAGAAGTTTAAATAAAAGAAATAGGGGGGGTGACATCGAAGGCGTAAACGCCTCGAGCACCACCACTTATACCGCTTCGCGAGGGAGTGGAGACACTGACTAGCGGGCCCCGCTAGTCAGGTGAGAGGGAGAGAGAGATGGGCAGAGGCGGGCATCGTTTCGCCGGAGCATACGCCGGCGACGTCGCCCCTTGGTTCAAACGGAGAGGATAGATCGATGGGGATGGTTGGGGCGCACCTGCCTGTACCCGTGGGGTGGCTGGAGGTGGACGGACGGCGACTGAATGGAGCTCGGAGGCGGAGGCAGAACAGGGGACTCGCCGGAGTTGGGGAAGACGACGAGCTGCGGCACCTCCAATGGCTCCAGCTAGGTGAAGTAGCTTCACCAGAGAGGGGCGGAGGCCCTGGTGCAGACGCCTTGGACGGAGGGAGTCGGGAGCTACCTCGACGACTCGAGGGGGATTGCCGATGAGCTCGGCTTGGGAATGGTGGCCTGAGGCCTGCCCATCCGGGCCACTGGGTTCTACACTATCTGGAGTCGTGTGGGAGTGAAGCGGTGTGCTCGAACTGGCTGGGGAAGGGCCTATTTATAGGCGAGCAAGAGGGGGGAATCGGTGCTCCGCCGGCGACACCTGGCCGCGCCCGGCAACGAAAGGGCGTAAGTGAGAGGGGGAGGAAGAAGACGGGGTCACAAGGGCGCTGTGGTCGTGCGGAGACGAACACAGGGACGCTGGAGATGGCGACGAGCACAGTGCGCACCACACTGTGACTTGGCCGAACCGCGCCCGTGCTCGCTATGGCGAGCTCCGGTGTCGGCGAGCGCCAGGGCTGCACTATGAAGATGAGGACGACGATGGGGGCGGGATTTGGCGCGGTTGGGCAGGCTCGGAAGCGAGCACGCGCTCTACAGAGCGTTGGCGACATCCAGAGCGCGTCGGCTGCATGCCATGGCACGACGCACACGCATGGTCACTGCGCGAACCCGTGTCTGTGGGTTGACTTGGTCCCAAAAACCTTGTCTGGCGTGTTGTTCGTGGTAGATAGGTAAGTTACCCAAGGTTGTTTTAATTCCAGACGCGGTAGAATGAGATTAACTGGCTTGGTAAGTTTCTGGACAGAAACTTTGAGAGCTTGTTGTGGTAAAATGGTGAATAGTTGGAGGCTGTGCTTTGGAGGCTAGTCATGAGTTACTAAAGTGAATATGCACAAGAAGATTCGGGAGGATTGGAGCAAGTAAAATGATAGTTGCTCTAGAAACTACCATTTCTGCGCAGAATGGAAAAGATTTTCTGTGGCAAAAATATCCCAAAAAGTAGTGCAATATTTTTTCTCAGGAATGTGCCTTAGGGTCCAAAGAATATTTAGGAATTTCCTCAGAATTTTTGGAGCCAGAAAAATAGGGGTTGTTTTGGAGCACCAAGAATTTAGCTAGGGTTTTAGGGAGAAAAATGAATATTTTTCAAATATGAAAATATTCCGAGGAGTATATTGGGGTGGTCCAGAGATAGGTAAGAGTTTGATATGGATGGGAGGCACTTGGGTGAAAGCCAAGGGTACCCAAGTGGTTTAAGTCCAGATGAAATGATTCAAAAATCCCAAGGTTTGAAATAAATCAAATAAATCTTTGGCAAATAAAAGAGGGCAAAAATCAGGCTGTCACAAACCTCCCCCACTTAGAATGAATCTCGTCCTCGAGATTTTGTTGCTTGGTAAAACCATTCCGGATAATATGTCTGTAGGAACTCCTCTTGTTCCCAGGTTGATTCTGGCTCGGTGTGATGCTCCCACTGGACTTTATAAAACTTCCGTAATTTACTGCGGGTCACTCTTTCCATCTGATCTATAATTTTGAACGGCCTTTCTGCATACGTTAAGTCATCTGCCAATTCTATGTCGATTACTGCAGTCTTTTTCTCAGGCGGGGATATGCATCGCCTCAACTGTGAGACGTGGAATACGTCGTGCACATCTGACAATTCCGGGGGTAATTCCAATTTCCAACTGGTAAGCAACAGTGCCTTCTCGAGACATAATTGGGAAGGGGCCAATAAATCTGGGTGCCAACTTCCCGCGTGTTTGGAATCTCTTGACTCCTTTCATAGGAGTGACTCGGAGGTATATGTGCTCTCCAGGTTCAAAACTGATCTGTCGGTGCCGCGCATCATAATAGCTCTTTTGTCGAGACTTGGCCAACTATAATCTGTCTCTGATTTCCTTGACTTGCTTCTCAGCTTCCATCATGAGGTCCGTTCCGAAAATACGGCTATCTCCCGTCTGGGACCAGTTTAACGGCGTACGACATTTGCAGCCATATAAAGCCTCATATGGTGACATCTTTAGACTGGTTTGGAAGCTGTTATTGTAGGAGAACTCGGTGTATGGTAGACAATCTTCCCATTTAGATCCTTAGGCCAAGATGCAGGCTCGCAGCATATCCTCCAGTATTTGGTTCACTCGCTCTGTCTGTCCATCTGTTTGAGGATGATAGGCTGTACTATATCTGAGGGTTGTTCCCAAAGCTTGATGGAGATGTGTCCAGAAAGCGGATGTAAAGAGTGAACCTCGGTCAAAAGTGATGGTTCGAGGTACTCCATGTAGACTGACTATTCTGGACACATACAGTTGTGTGAGTTGGTCTGCTCGATAGGTGGTTCGGACCGGAATAAAATGGGCTACCTTGGTTAGAGTTTCCACGATGACCCATATTGCATTATTGCCACGCTGAGTCTTGGGTAATCCCGTGATGAAATCCATGCAAACATCATCCCATTTCCACTGTGAAACTGGCAGTGGTTGAAGAAGTCTGGCTGGCTTCTCATGTTCTGCCTTTACCTTGTTGCATATGTCGCAACAAGCCACAAAATAGGAAATATCCTTTTTCATGCCATCCCACCAGAATATTTGGCGAAGGTCTTCATACATTTTTGTTCCCCCAGGGTGAATAGAATATGAGGACTCGTGGGCTTCTGTCAAGATCTTCCTTTTTAGGTCTGACTGATTTGGTACACAAATCCTTCCGCAAAATCGGAGAGTCCCATGGTGATCTTTTGAGAAGTCCGATGCACGTTCTACCTGCAGGTCCTGGGCATGCTTTTGCAGGACAGGATCATCTGGCTCAGCCTTGCGGATTTCTTCATCAAGTGTGGGGGTAACTTCCAGTGTGTTAGCGAGACCAGCCTCAACGATGTTCATATGGAGTTGAGCAATCTCCCCTTGAAGTTCAACGGGCAAGGAATTTAATATGGTATTTAGACTGACCAGCTTTCGATTGAGTGCATCAGCTACCACGTTGGCTTTACCTGGGTGGTAGTTTATTCCCAAATCATAATATTTGACCAGTTCAAGCCGCCTTCGTTGACGGAGATTCAAATTAGGTTGAGTGAAGATATACTTGAGGCTTTTGTGATCGGTAGAAATTTGACACTTCTTCCCAATGAGATAATGTCTCCATATTTTGAGAGCATGCACCACTACAGCCAATTCTAGATTATGCGTAGGGTAATTCCCCTCGTGTGATCGCAACTGTCGTAATGCATAAGCCACCACCTTGCCGTCTTGCATGAGTACACGACCAATCCCTTGTCTGGATGCGTCACAGTAGACATCAAAACTGTGATATATGTCTGGAAGAGTTAATACGGGAACGTTGGTCAGACGTTTCTTTAGCTCACTGAAGCTTTGCTCACAGTCTTGTGTCCATTCAAACTTCTTGTCCTTTTTGAGTAGCTCGGTCATGGGCTTGGCGATCTTGGAGAATCCTTCAATGAAACGGCGGTAATATCCCGCGAGTCCAAGAAAGCTTCGGATCTGAGATACAGTTGTGGGTGGCAACCAGTTGAGCACATCTTTTACCTTGCTGGGGTCTACGGCTATACCTTCGGCGGATAGCACGTGTCCAAGAAATCGGACTTGTTTAAGCCAAAACTCACATTTTCTGAACTTGGCGTAAAGCTGATGGTCTCATAGTCGCTGCAAAACTGCTCGGAGATGTCCCTTGTGATCTTCTTCACTTTTTGAATATATGAGTATGTCATCGATAAAGAGTACCACGAACTTATCGAGGAAGTCCATGAACACTTTATTCATCATGTGCATGAAGAAGGCAGGGGCATTAGTGAGACCAAAGGACATGACTGTATATTCGTAAAGACCGTATCGAGTGGTGAATGCGGTCTTAGGAATATCTTCCTTTTTAATCTTGAGCTGATGGTATCCGGTCCTTAAGTCAATCTTGGAAAATACCTTGGCCCCACTGAGCGGATCGAACAAATTATCAATCCTTGGCAGCGGGTATTTATTTTTTATGGTGACATCATTCAGCTGCCGATAATCTACACACATGCGGAGGCTGCCATCCTTTTTGTTTACAAAGAGTGCACGCGATCCCCAGGGCGAGGAACTGGGACAGAAATCTCAAGGGGCTAACCCCTTCAGCAATCCTGCATGTGCACTTATTAGGCCCTACCCAGCAGCGCGTTCATGGCAGGCTCGGGGGCTTCTATCGGTGCAACAAACCTTGGGTCTGTTGCCCAACTGTGCACAGGCACAAGACCAAGGTTGGAGCACCAGCTCGAGCCCAAGATTGAAGAACCAAGAAATTCGAAGAACCAACACACAGCCAGAGAGACCAAGGTCAAGCCAGAAGAACGAGATATCGACAAGAGAAGAGCCTCCCTTGCCGAGTAGGCGAGCCCGGCAAGGGGCGAGGCCACCATCGGAAACAAGCTATCAGTGACTCCCCGATAGATCCTACCGGGGGTCGCAGGGGGTAAACCACCCCGCCAACCACTCAAGCACGACCCATGTTGTCAATCAGTACGGTATCAAGCCGCGGAGTGATTAAGTGGCAGCCATCCACCACATAGCGGTCATTTCCTACGGAAGAAGCCCACAAAGGACACCTGTCCAGCGACGTGTCAGGGAAGCAGATGCGGAGCTGGCAAGAGAGCCCGGTGAGCCTTGCCAGGCAACCAGCGATGTGACACTAAGCGGTGCATTTAATGCACCCTGTCGGCCCGCAGAGTTAGGTATGATAGCACTGTTTGCTATCATATCAGTTGATAATGACCATTTTGCCACTGTGGTGACCCCTTAATCTATAAAAGGAGGCCCATGGCACCCGTAGGAAGGGTTGGAAAGTTGATGAACCCAAGCCACCATACGCGCGTAGTCGCTGCAGCCCTGAGGCACGTCTTGCCGGGCAAGTGTACTACGCACCACCACATTCATTCCACCATCAATCCACCAAAGCAGGAGTAGGTTCTTATGCCTCGTGGTGGCCCGAACCTGGGTAAATTGCTCGTGTGCTCTCCGACGTGCTGCCGTGCGCCGTTCTGCTCTTTGTGCAACGCGTCGTCCCCCCCCCCCCCGCCGAACCAGCAAGGGGCCGCCCGGTCCCATAGGTGGCCGCGGATATCCCGCGACAATTATTCTATAATTCATCATTTTATGAACATATTCATGTGAAAATGTAGTCTTGAAAGTTGATTTTCCAAACTATACCATCTTAAATGTCGTTTATTTATAACTATTGGAGTGTATATCCTTGGTTAGAGTGAGTACGAAAAAGTGAACCAAAAAGGGAATGTAATGTTGTGAGCTGATACGTCCAAAACGTATCTATAATTTCTGCTTGCTCCATGCCCTTTTTGTGTGATATTGCTATGATATTTATGCACTTCCATACACTTTTGATCATATTTGGACTAACCTACTAATGGTTGCAAAAGTGCACAATGTTTTTGTTTTACACTTTATTGTGTAGGAATTACTTGGAAATTGACAAAAACGCAAAAGGAGTCGTATTGGAGTAGGACTCTGACTTTCCTGAAATCTGTCTGAGAACGTTTTTTAAAGATGGTTACGTTCCAGCCCGAAGACTACGTCAAACGGAAAAAGTCTAGTTGCGAAAGTTGTGTGGAATTTCGAGGCGATGCTTCTGGATATAAAATTCGTCCAAATCGGAGTCCGGACGGCCGAGTAAAGCCCGTTTTACTGAGGCCCAAAATCTGATGACGGGAATCCGAGAGTCTATATAAAGAGAGGAAACCTAGGTCACCAAGGGCCACGAATTTTCCTCCTCCCGAGCCACCGTCTTGGAGGGGAGAACCAGCACCATTGCAGCACCATCCACAAGGAAGAAGGGGGGCCAAGGAGCCGCTGCCCCCTAGGGCCGCCGCCGCCCCGAGGGCCGCCGCCGCCCCCTAGGGCCGCCGCCGCCGCCTCCGTGGCTGCCGCCGGCAGTCTCCTCCTCGCGGGGCTGCACCTCTCCGTCAACACCATCATCAACCTCCTCCTCACCATGTCCATGCGTGAGTAGTTTCCTCCGGGGCCGAGGGCTCGTACGTGTAGCTATGTGGTTGTCTCTCTCTCCCATGATGTGATCTTTGTTGTGATCATAGGCTATGTTAATCTAGGGTGATCCCATGATATTTTCCCTTCATCTATGTATTGAATTGATGTACTCATTTGTCTTTATCTAGTATAATCCCCGAGACCAAGGTGACAGCGGTCTATTGAACATGGATTAGAAAAATATTTTCATGAGTGATTTCCTCTCTTGTGTGTTGATTGAAGATTGAGAGTCTCTTGGTGCTTGTCTTTGACTATCCTTTAGATATGTAGTGGTGATTGTGGGACTCTCTTTGGATGGCCGCGGTGACATTCGGAAATCCTTAGATTGAGAACTACGAACTTTGAGGTGTGCTTTTGTAGCCCTACATAATTCTCGTCCTCTCTTGACCACGAAGGAATGACCTCCGGGTGCGTCTCCATTGCATGTTTTATGGGAAATATCATGTGATTCGATTATGTTAATGTTGTTGGGAGTTGCCACTAGTGAAAGTATGATCCCTAGGCCTTGTTTCCACCATTGCAATACCATTTGTGCTCACGTTTACCACTTGTTTGCTTGCTGCACTTTTTATTGCAGATTTATATTACTTTGTTTTGCCATCCATATCACTTGCCATTTGACATCTCTTCGCCGAACTAGTGCACCTATACATCTAACAAGTGTATTAGGTGTGTTGGGGACACAAGAGACTTCTTGTATCTTAGTTGCAGGGTTGCTTGAGAGAGACCATCTTCAACCTCTACTTCCCTGAGTTCGATAAACCTTAGGTCATCCACTTGAGGGAAATTGTTGCTGTCCTACAAACCTCTGCGCTTGGAGGCCCAACATAGTCTACAAGAGTAGAAGCGTGTGTAGACATCAAGCTATTTCTGGCGCCGTTGCCGGGGAAGTGAGTGCTTGAAGGTATATCTTTAGATCTTGCAATTAAATCTTTTTGTTTCTTGTTTTTATCTCACTAGTTATGCTTATGGACAACCTTGCTATTGGATCGTTGCTTGTGGGAAGATGCCCCACACATGTGGTGGTTGCTCCTCCCCCTACTTAAATTGTGCCCTATAAAATACCAGCTGGTATTATCGATTATGTTTTGGCTAATCGTTATGCAGGAGACACACATCCCGGTGAACACTTGCTATATCTGTCACAATTATGTTCATTATTTAAGCTTGCAGGTGTATCAAGGGAGTTTGTCATGAGGAAATTGTTCGCCGTATCACTTATAGATAAAGCTTCAGATTGGTATAAGCTTCTCGATAACGCGCACTTGCTTGATTGGCAAGAGCTTATGTCTCTCTTTTATACTAAGTTTTATCCTCTTTATGAAATTCATCGAGACAGGAACTATATCTATAACTTTAGGTCTCGTGACGGAGAGAGCGTAGCTCAAGCTTGGGGGAGACTGAAAACGTTAATGCTAAAAAGTCCTAACCATGGGCTCCCCAAAGATGCTTATGTGGAGAGTAAGAGTACCTTTTTGCATGTGGATCATGGTAACAATGCTTTATGTGATGCTTATATTGTTGAGTTTATTCGTGATCCCACTGAAAATTATTATGAGAAGAGAACATATGCTAATAGATATTTCAATAATATCAGGTTCCCTCTCTTTATGTTGAAGGTTTTGAAGCTGCACTTGTTTTGTCTTCCTATGCATATTGCTTTGTGCTTCAATGAATTATTATATTGCAATATTCCTATGCATAGGAATCATGTTAGGCTTAAATGTGTTTGATATTTGCTTCTTGATGCTCTCTTTTGTTCTTCAACTCTTATTCCTACGAGAGCATCATTAAAGTCTTATGCCTAGCTTAAAGGCATAAAAGAAAGCGCTTTTGGGAGGCAGCCCACAATGAATATAATTTTATTTTGCTTTTGTTGTGTCTTGATGTTGTTACTACAGTAGCATCATCATTGTATCTTTACTTTTCAACTTTGTGCCAAGTGTAGCCTCTGATTGCAAGAAAGTTCAAAAGTTGTGACGTGCTGTCCAAGAAACAGATTCTGTCCTTGGATAGAAAAATTCGTATAAAATCAACAGATCATCTTTTTGGTCTGAATTTTTTCGACAGCGTGCTCTATGCAATTGTATTTCGGGCGTCTGTTCTGAGTTTTTTGATTAGAGTTGCAGAAGAGCTCCGAAAAAATCATTTACTACCTGCTAGTCTGTTTTTCACAGATTCTGTCCTGTTTTGCCTTTCCCTCATTTTGCAAACCTTGAGCTTGCTTTTTCTTTGCAAAAACCTTTTGGCAATCTTGAGAAACAGTAGACCTTCAAGAATATCCTTATTTCCAGCAAGGAACAATTATATTATTAAGGGTACTAACCTCGCTAATCAGATTATGATGAGTTATGTATGAAGGGAGTTTTCAAGTGTGCGGGGGAAGATGATAAAAAGATTCAGGAGTGTCAAACGCTCAAGCTTGGGGATGCCCCCATGCACCCCGAAGAAATATTCAAGAAGACTCAAGCGTCTAAGCTTGGGGATGCCCCCGTGCATCCCCTTCTCCATCAACATTATCAGTTCGTCTTTCGTTCCACTATATTTTTATCACTTCATGTGTTATGTGCTATGCTTGGAGCGTCTTGCTTTTAGTTTCCTTTTTAGTTCTCTTTAGCTTTGCTTGCTTTGCATGACGAGTTGGAACTCAGCTTTCTTTGTGTGGGAGAGAAACACGCTCCACTTCAACCTAGAACATAACATAGAATTTTCATGTCTATCTTTGCTGTGTGTGTTCTTTGTCTTTCGATAGCTACTATCATGTTCAGCTCTTAGTTTTCATGCTTATCTTTTTAAAGAGCTTTTGTTTAGTTGGTCGCTGGAACTCTCTTTATTTAGCATGCTTATCTTGTTAAGAGAGTTGGCTTCTGTTGCACTGGTTGATATGTCTATGATAAAAATGCTATGTGCATAATGGTGCTTAGTAGTTCATGTTTTCTTATGGTTAGTCTCAAATAGCTGGGGGGTTCTCAATGTTTTGGAGTACCAACATGATTTGTTTGCTTATGATGTGGTATGGTTTAGTGATATCTTCCTTCAAGAATTTATTTTGATTGACTTGGCCTATGCTCATGCATATTTAAGACTGTAAAGAAAGTCTATCAAGCCTTGATGATCTTTAGTTTTTGAGTAGCGATATAACTTCCATGCCTGATTCAATATTGCTTTGTCACTCTGCATGATTATGACTGTCATTGCTCTTTTACTTGGTCGCTCCCAGTCTTTTGCTAACCTTCGCCTGTACTAAGCGGACTGACTGCTTGTGCATCCAAAATCCTTTAAATCAGTTATGCCATATGAGTCCACCATACCTTCCTATACATGGTATTTACCTGCCATTCCTAACGAAGACTTTCATGTACCATCTCGAAATTATTCAAAAAAAAACATTTCTCTTTTGTGCCTCTGTTTTAGCTCATGAGGAAGTAGTAGTTAATTCATGATCTTTTTAAGTTGGACAAGCTTCACCCCGGGATTGCATGTCTAATGTGCAAACCCATAATACGAGAAGGAACTGGCATAGAGTGCGCCCGGCTCATTAAAAAATTATACAACAAACAAACCCTCCTTCACGCTTTGTTCATGAGAAATCAGAAAACTTTGGCAGTAATAAACAAAGGAGATTAAGAGGATGTGATCGTTCTCATTCGGGAGCCGTTCCTCGAAACTTGTCCAGCTCGAGAAGTAATTGAGTTATCTGCTAGCATTCGTTGACGAAATATGAATAATCTAAAAAAATAATTATTACCTCTGTTTTTAAAACCAAGAGCTCTGGTACATGTTTAGTTTTTGTTTCCGACCACGGGTTTTCAACCTTGCCAACAAAAGCCACGGTTCGAGAGTCTCCACCTTCTTTAAAGCACCAACTATTGAGAGTATAATTGTCATTCTGAGTGTAATGTGCATTGTCCCAAAGTACCATTGTCTTTTGCATGATTATGATATCGTTTATTCTGAAATCATTGTATCTAGTCGTCACTTAAACTTGGAGGTGCCCCTGCATTTATGTTTTGCTTCACTAAAGGGGGCAAGCGAGGTACCACTTTATCATATTTGCACACCATGCTCATTACAAACCTATTTGAGTGTTTCAGTATCATATTGTAAAACTTTCAGTTCTTTGTGATTCTCTCATGAGGCAACTTAATTACTACAGATTCATTGTCTCAGTAAGCACTTGTCATGTGACTGTGAAAAGTCCTTATATGGTTAATAGCATGTCACCACAGAAATTATGCTTGTTATCATTTACCTACTCGAGGACGAGCAGGAATTAAGCTTGGGGATGTTGATACGTCCAAAACGTATCTATAATTTCTGCTTGCTCCATACCCTTTTGGTGTGATATTGCTATGATATTTATGCACTTCCATACAATTTTGATCATATTTGGACTAACCTACTAATGGTTGCAAAAGTGCACAATGTTCTTGTTTTACACTTTATTGTGTAGGAATTACTTGGAAATTGATAAAAACGCAAAAGGAGTCGTATTGGAGTAGAACTCTGACTTTCCTGAAATCTGTCTGAGAACGTTTTTTAAAGATGGTCATGTTCCGGCCCGAAGACGACGTTAAACGGAAAAAGTCTAGTTGCGAAAGTTGTGGGGAATTTCGAGGCGATGCTTCTGGATATAAAATTCGTCCAAATCGGAGTCCGGACGGCCGAGTAAAGCCCGTTTTACTAAGGCCCAAAATCTGATGACGGGAATCCGAGAGTCTATATAAAGAGAGGAAACCTAGGTCACCAAGGGCCACGAATTTTCCTCCTCCCGAGCCGCCGTCTTGGAGGGGAGGACCAGCACCATTGCAGCACCATCCACAAGGAAGAAGGGGGGCCAAGGAGCCGCTGCCCCCTAGGGCCGCCGCCGCCCCGAGGGCCACCGCCGCCCCCTAGGGCCGCCGCCGCCGCCGCGCCCCCAAGGGCCGCCGCCGCCGCCTCCGTGGCTGCCGCCGGTCGTCTCCTCCTCGCGGGGCTGCACCTCTCTGTCAACACCATCTTCAACCTCCTCCTCACCATGTCCATGCGTGAGTAGTTTCCTCCGGGGCCGAGGGCTCGTACGTGTAGCTATGTGGTTATCTCTCTCTCCCATGATGTGATCTTCGTTGTGATCATAGGCTATGTTAATCTAGGGTGATCCCATGATATTTCCCCTTCCTCTATGTATTGGATTGATGTACTCACTTGTCTTTATCTAGTATAATCCCCGAGACCAAGGTGACAGCGGTCTATTGAACATGGATTAGAAAAATGTTTTCATGAGTGATTTCCTCTCTTGTGTGTTGATTGAAGATTGAGAGTCTCTTGGTGCTTGTCTTTGACTATCGTTTAGATATGTTGTGGTGATTGTGGGACTCTCTTTGGATGGCCGCGGTGACATTGGGAAATCCTTAGATTGAGAACTACGAACTTTCAGGTGTGCTTTTGTAGCCCTACATAATTCTCGTCCTCTCTTGACCACGAAGGAATGACCTCCGGGTGCATCTCCATTGCATGTTTTATGGGAAATATCATGTGATTCAATTATGTTAATGTTGTTGGGAGTTGCCACTAGTGAAAGTATGATCCCTAGGCCTTGTTTCCACCATTGCAATACCATTTGTGCTCACGTTTACCACTTGTTTGCTTGCTGCACTTTTTATTTCAGATTTATATTACTTTGTTTTGCCATCCATATCACTTGCCATTTAACATCTCTTCACCGAACTAGTGCACCTATACATCTAACAAGTGTATTAGGTGTGTTGGGGACACAAGAGACTTCTTGTATCTTAGTTGCAGGGTTGTTTGAGAGAGACCATCTTCAACCTCTACTTCCCTGAGTTCGATAAACCTTAGGTCATCCACTTGAGGGAAAGTGCTGCTGTCCTACAAACCTCTGCGCTTGGAGGCCCAACATAGTCTACAAGAGTAGAAGCGTGTGTAGACATCATGAGCGAGGATGGCATTCTTATTCCCTAGTTTTCCCTTTGTATCATTGAGACTTAAGAGTAGATTGTAGGGTAATACATTCTGCATGCACGTGTGTTGTAGTTGTAACAAGTTGGACAGGGTACACCCCTAATGTCGAGAGTATGGAGCTGACGAAGGCTATCAGCAACAAGCTTCAGGGTGTGTGAACGTAGATGAATAAGTAGTCTAATTGACTTGTTGTTTGGTTATCGATATGCAGAGGAGAATGGTCTAACCTATAGCCCAGATCAGGTGCTAGAGACCACTGGAGCTAAATAGTGCATTACACAAGCTATGCTAGCTCTTTTCTCACATGGTGATGTGGTAAAGTTATCATCCTTGTTCATTGATTTTTTTAGGATAAATACTTTTCACACTAGCTTAGATAATACCATGAAAATAGTAGCACCAAGTGGGTATCCTGTACTCCTTTTGTTCTCCCTAGTTCTTGTTAGGAGATTGCTTCTAAATGTGTTGTAGCACATTTCGTTGACTAGTATCATAAACAAATGTGATGATGTAGGTCTACAAACAGTTCTAAACATAAGCACTGGATTTTGTTGTTGCGATGACCATATAAGAAAATAATGTGTATCTCCATTGCTCATGTTTGATATGCATTCCTAATAGTATGCTTGTGTTATTGTTTGGTACATATTATTGTCTTAGTTATTTGTTCGATATTTTTTGAATCATTACCCGCCTTTCTCATCTTTCTACCTAGAGTATGGTGATGTACAAAGCTCTTGATATATGTAGCATGGTTGATTATGAAATGTACCAAAAAGTGAGTGCAACTTATGTTAAGTTATACTCATGAGTCTTGATGTTGATTGAATTGAAACTTTGAAATGATTATAATTGAAACTTGAAAATGTCACCCAAATCTCTAAGGGTAGTTGCATCTTAATGCTTTACATCCTCTGTGAAAGATCGTGGATGTCGCCTAGAGGGGGGATAGGCGCTTTAAAATAATTACGGTTTAGGCTTGAACAAATGCGGAATAAACCTAGCGGTTAATTTGTCAAGCACAAAACCTACAACAACTAGGCTCACCTATGTGCACGAACAACTTATGCTAAGCAAGATAAACAACTATGTGATAGCAAGATACATGACAAGAAACAATATGGCTATCACAAAGTAAAGTGCATAACTAAAGGGCTTGGGTAAGTGATAACCTAGGCACGCGGAGACGATGATGTATCCCGAAGTTCACACCCTTGCGGATGCTAATCTCCGTTTGGAGCGGTGTGGAGGCACAATGCTCCCCAAGAAGCCACTAGTGCCACCGTAATCTCCTCACGCCCTCGCACAATGCAAGATGTCATGATTCCACTAAGGGACCCTTGAGGGCGGTCATCGAACCCGTACAAATTGCTCGGGGCGATCTCCATAACCTAATTGGAGACCCCGACGCTTGTCCGAAGCTTTACACCACAATGTCTGAGCTTCGAACACCACCAAGGTTGGGGCTATCTCCACAACTTAATTGGAGGCTCCCAACGTCACCATGAAGCTTCAACGCAATGGAATATGGCTCCAAGGTGACCTCAAGCGTCTAGGGCGCCCAAGCACCCAAGAGGAACAAGCTCAAAGGTACCAAGCACCCAAGAGTAATAAGCTTCTCAACTTGTAACTTCCATGTATCACCGTGGAGAACTCAAACCGATGCACCAAATGCAATGGCAAGGGCACACAGAGTGCCCAAGTCCTTCTCTCCCAAATCCCACCAAAGCAACTAATGCTAGGGAGGAAAATGAAAGGAAGAACAAGAAGGAGAACACCAAGAACTCCAAGATCTAGATCCAAGGGGTTCCCCTCACATAGAGGAGAAAGTGATTGGTGGAAATGTGGATCCAGATCTCCTCTCTCTTTTCCCCCCAAAACTCGCAAGAATCAATGGAGGGATTGAGAGATAGCAAGCTCGAAGAAGGTCAACAATGGGGAAGAATGCGAGATCTAAGGATAAGGTTCATTGGGGAAGAAGACCCCCTTCTATAGGTGGGAAAAAATCAAACTGTTATGCTCACAGCCCGCACCAAGCGGTACTACAGGAGCGGTACTACCGCTAGGGCGGTAGTAGCCAAATGAAACACTACTGCAATGGAACAACATGTCAGTAGTACTGCCGGAGCGGTACTACCACCTGCCCTTGGGGTACTACCGCAGGGGTAGTATCCAACGGCCACACACGTGGAGCACACGGCAGTATTCATAGTGAGGCAACAATACTACTGCTATGGATAGCGGTACTACCGCGCGTTCACGGATGTAAAAAATTATTGTCGGTCTACATCCTCTGGAGCTTGCTTCGAGCAAAAATCTGGCACGGTAGTACCAGACAGACATCACGGTACTACCGTGTAAGGGTAGCTGTAAAAAATTACATCCGCGCCTACTTCCGCATGCATCAGCTTCATGGCTGGAGGCAACGGTGCTACCGCTCACAGGGAGCGGTACTACCGCTCGCCCGTGCGGTACTACCGCTCCCTTGAGCAATACTACCGCACGCCAAACAGGCTTTAGCACTTGGCTGCCCTCATATCGCAGCTAAAGACAACAAAAAGATACAATAAAACCAGAACTGCCATAACTTCTACAAATGAGCTCTGAATTGAGCAAACTCAAGCTTGTTGGATAGGTAACGACAAATATTATCCAATAGCGACTGGTTATAATAAAGAAGTAGGGGAGGTATGCCTAAGATATAGAGGAGTGAAACCTCCAAAAGAGAAGAACCGGCATAACCTCCAACATCGAAAACATCATAGAAGATGCATGTGAACTCCGTTTTCGATGAACTCGAGCTTGTCATGAAAATGACCATAAGCTCCAAATCTCATAAGGAGAAGAACCAAATAAGAACCAATAAAGATGATGCAAGGATGCAACGGTTTGGGCTCTCTACGAACGATGCGATCAAGCTACTCATCAAGAGCTCCCCTTGATAGCACGACAATTGATCCTATAACTCGGTCTCCCAACTACCACCATGAGACCCATAAAATAGAAAACCTATCAAGGGCAAACTTTGTATTGCACAAAGTCCACTTGAGCTAGATGATGATGATCTTGACTTCCTCAAGTTGGACCACCTTTCTTGATTGCGTTGACTCGGTGAAGACTAGTTGATTGCTCCCCCATACTCCACTATGGGTAAGCCACTCTTTGGCACATCTTCACAAGTCCTTTTCCACCACAATGGACGGCAATCTTCAAGCATATGATCTCTTTGCGATGATCCACTTGAACTTGCACACCGCAACCTAACCCCACAAAGAACTCTCACGGAGACCATGGGTTAGTACACAAAGCGTGATTGACAATGCTTACCATACCATGGGATTGCTTGATCCCTCTCGGTACATCTTTCATGCTTTGTGTGTTGATCAACTTGATTCACTCTTTGACTTAGTCTTGATCAACCACTCACATGACCAATCTTTAGGTAATTCCTTGAATAGCACCTTGGTCATCATCAACTCTCCTTGAAACCAATAAATGGACTCCAAGAAAAGCCTATGGACAAACCCTTCAAATATAACTCAAGGAAACCATTAGTCCATAGAGATTTTCATCAATTACCAAAACCAAACATGGGGCACCGCATGTTCTTTCAACTACCGCCGGCCGCAGCGGTACTGCCACTCGGCCCAGCAGTACTATTGTTGGGACCTCACACAACGCCTAAGGGAGAAGGAACGGAGGAGAGGGCCACTGAGCGGCACTAGCAGCGGTAGTATGGGCGGTACTACTGTTGGAAATATGCCCTAGAGGCAATAATAAAATAGTTATTATTATATTTCCTTGTTCATGATAATTGTCTGTTATTCATGCTTGAACTGTATTGTACGAAAATAACGATACATGTGTGAATACATAGACCACAACGTGTCCCTGGTAAGCCTCTAGTTACTAGCTCGTTGATCAACAGATGGTCAAGGTTTCCTGGCCATGGACATTGGATGTCATTGATAACGAGATCACATCATTAGGAGAATGATGTGATGGACAAGACCCAAACCTAAGCCTAGCACAAGATCGTGTAGTTCGTAATGCTAAAGCTTTTCCAATGTCAAGTATCTTTTCCTTAGACCATGAGGTTGTGCAACTCCCGGATACCGTAGGAATACTTTGGGTGTGCCAAACGTCACAACGTAACTGGGTGGCTATAAAGGTACGCAACGGGTATCTCCAAAAGTGTCTGTTGAGTTGGCACGAACCGAGACTGGGATTTGTCACTCCATATGATGGAGAGGTATCTCTGGGCCCACTTGGTAAGACATCATCATAATGAGCTCAATGTGCCTAAGGAGTTAGTCACGGGATGATGGATTACGGAACGAGTAAAGAGACTTGCAATGATGAGATTGAACAAGGTATCGGTATACCGACGATCGAATCTCGGGCAAGTACCATACCGATAGACAAAGGGAATTGCATACGGGATTGAGTGAATCCTTGACATCGTGGTTCATCTGATGAGATCATTGAGGAACACGTAGGAACCAACATGGGTATCCAGATCCCGCTGTTGGTTATTGACCGGAGAGTCGTCTCGGTCATGTCTACGTGTCTCCCGAACCCGTAGGGTCTACACACTTAAGCTTCGACGACGCTAGGGTTGTAGAGATATATGCACACGGTAATCCGAATGTTGTTCGGAGTCCCGGATGAGATCCCGGACGTCACGATGAGTTCCCGAATGGTCCGGAGGTAAAGAATGATATATAGGAAGTCCAGTTTCGGCCATCGGGAGAGTTCCGGGGGTCACCGATAGTGTACCGGGACCATCGGAAGGGTCCCGAGGGTCCACCGGGTGGGGCCACCCATCTCGGAGGGCCCCATTGGCCGTAGAGGGAGGGGGACTGTAATGCCCCGGATGCAATACTTTCCCTTTTGGGTATATAATATATCTCGGCTTCATCTATTTCCATTCCGGGTTCTTTGTCTTTCGGGTTTTCGTCGTTTTGTTGTGTGAGTGTGCGTCATTCATTCATATCATGTAGACATGTGCATTGCATTGCATTTGTGTTGTCGGTTGCATCCGGTTCATCGCGTTTCTTCCCGTTGTCCGTTTCGCGTTCCGGAGCTCCCTCACGTGTCCGTGATGTCCCGTAGGCCTACTTTGGTGTTTGGGCGTGTTACGTTACCGGTGTGCCGCGAGGTTGTTGTGTGTGCTGTTGTTTTGTTGTGTGCAACCCGCCTCTCCAATCTCGTCGCGTTTGGACTCCGTTGGCTATCCCATCAGTTTTCATGTGGGTCCAAAGTGCCTTCACTTCGTGTCCCGGAAACACCCCTACTGCAGTCTTTTATCTTCTCCTAGACCCTTTTAAACTACCCCCGCGATCGGATCCGTCGGATCGCGATCGGAGGGCTCTAAACACCCCCCACAACCCTAAACCTAGCAAAAATCTGCTATATATTAGACCCTAGTCTAATTTTGGCATCTCTATCTTCTTCCTCCTCCTTCCCCCTCCTTTTCCCAGATCCACAAATTTTCCATCAGCCACTTGGCAGTTTTCCTCCCGAAAACTGCGCCTGGGAATCTTCCTCGAGCCGCCGGGCGGCGTCCCTTCGCTCGAGCGACCAAGGCGCTGGAGTCAACGCCCTCGATCGGATCGGCCAGAAGCGATCGACCGAGGCCACCTCGCATCGCTGGCGCAGGCCCAGGTCCCCACTTCGCCAGCGCTCGCCTCGCCTCTCCGCCTCGGGCCGCCGTCGCCGATCGGGGCCCAGCCGCATCACCGCCTCCCCTCGGCTGGGCTTCCGCCCCAGTGCTCCCGCGAGCCCGTTCGGCCCAGCGCCTCGCCAGGCTTCCGCCTCCCAGCGTCCCCGCGCCAGGCCCGTATGCCGCCGTCCCTCTCCAGCGCGGGCCGCCTCCGCCGCCAGTCACGCCTTCCACCCGTGGGCCGCCCCGCCTGGGCCCGTCAGCCTCTCCGCCTCCAGGCCGCGCCACCGCGGGCCGCCGCCCCGCTCCGCACCGCCCAGCCGGCCTCCCTCCTCTGCGGGCCGAGTCGCCGCAGGCCGAGGCCCACTTCCCCGCCGCCTCGCCTCCGCCAGATCCCCGGCCCGAGCCCGTTCCTGTTCAGATCTAAGGTTGTTCCAGTTTTTCCCTAAGTCCCTGTTATTTTTGTTGTTGGTGCAGTTTTCAATCATGCATAACTTTTAGTGTGGTGCTCCGTTTCGCGCATGTAGCATGTCCAGACGTTCGTGGGATCGTGCTCTACGTTTCACCTCTTGTTGTCATGCATGTTAGAGATCATCTAGGTGCTTGTTTTGCTGTTGCAAGAGTGCATCATGATATAAACTGCTGCTATGTGATGTTTTTATGCCATCTTTGCCATGTGATATCTTTTAGCTCGTTTGTCCGAATGATGCAAATGACATGTCCACGTGTTCGTATTGCCATGCTCTACATGTTGTATGTGATAGGTAGCATGTTAGACTTATTCTTGCCATGTTTATCATCGTTGCAAAGTGCCATGTGGCTGTGATGTTGTTTCACTTGTTATGAAATGCCATCTTGTTGAGCTCGTTGCTATCGTTGTGTTTACCTCCACGATGCATGCTTGTGTGTTTCGGGATCACCATCATGTGTACTTTGATGAGGTGCTTACCACTTGCCATGTTTAGTTTCGAGGTGACTTAAACATGCTCTTTTAGATGCCATGATGAAATTGCTGTTTTAGGACTTAGTGTTTTTTCACTAAGTCTGAAATCTGTAACGTTCCGATGCCATGTTCGTCTGATGTTCTAGGACAAACCATGTTAGTTTTGGAGTGGATCTTGATTGTTCCTTGTAGTATATATTGTTGTCTTTCCATCCATGTTCTCACATGTCTATTTAAGTGGCTGTAGCATGTTTATCTTTTGCTCCAAAGTTTCAATAAAATTCTGCTGCCAGAATTTTATTGTCAAGTTCAATATGTCCAAGATCATAGATATTGATCCGTGGCTCCGTTGGGGGTGCACCTTTGGACTTAGTTGCTGTAGTATATGTCTAGTTTGCGTTCATGTCCTTTTCCATGTTTTTTGAATGTTGTAGCTTAATTATTTTGTGCTCCGAAGTTGCTATGATGCTGTAATTTTCAGCTTTCGCTCATTTCTTGTTTCGGGCATAACTTTTAGCCCGTAACTCCGATTTCAGCGAATCTTATACCAAACTTGATTGTTTTTCTGTGTAGATTAATAATATCAGATTGTTATCATGTTTTGAGGTGTTTTGCTTGAGTGATATTTTACGTGCTCCGTGTGCATCTTTAGTGCATCCATCATGCATTCATCTTTTTCGAGTGCGCATTGCATCTTGTTGATTGGTGCTTGGTGTGATTGTTTTGTTTAGAGCCGGAAGCAGAGTCCGAGTTCGAGTACGAGCACGAGGTTTCCAACGAGGTTGAGCACGAGGACCCTTCTTACGATCCGAACGACTTCTCTTCAGGCAAGATGACCGAACCCCGATAACATTACTATCTTTGCCTATTGCTAGTAGTTCCGCTCTATAGTTTTGCCTCGATGCCCATGATCTTCTTGTCAGCCTCCTACTTGTAACCATTGCATGTTTAACCAACCTACCTATGCAAACCGTTGCTTGGCTAAGTACGCCTCGCTCAGCCCTTCTTATAGTGTTGCTAGTTGCAGGTGAAGATCGAAGATGCTTGCTTCTTGATGAAGTTTGGTTGGGTTTTATCACACTATATAAATGCTTAAAATGAAATCATCTATACATTGGCAAGGGTGGAAGGCTAAGCCTTTTGCTTGGTGATTTGTTCCACTCATGCCGTTAGAAACCGTATAAACCGGTGTTATGTTCCTTGATTATGCGTTCCTAACACGGTTGGGGTGTATGGGACCCCCTCGATAAACCGCTAAGTGCTAAGTCTTTTCCAGCAAGTCCCAACATTGGTACTATTTGCCTAATAACAAACTAAACTTGCATAGGGAGTTATAAACCATTTTTCTTAATCAACAACCCCGGGCCAGTGCTCCACATGAGTGTTGGTCCGAAACGGGGAGCCTGCGGGGCCACCTCAAGGAAACTCGAGGTTTGGTAAAAACCCGTAGCTTCGCCCATCCGGTCGTGTCCTGAGACTTAGATACGCGCGGCTACTATCAGGGTGTCGACACGTCGGGAGGATTTGCTGGATTAGCCTTACCTTAGTTCGGTATATCTTGAGCACGGGATTCCGAGAATACTCGGGTCTTCCCACTTTGGAGTTGCGACTCCGCGGATCGTGGGCTTGTAATGGGTCAAGTTGGAACACCCCTGCAGGGTTTGAACTTTCGAAAGCCGTGCCCGCGGTTATGTGGCAGATGGGAGCTTGTTAATATCCGGTTGTAGATAACTTGACACAATGTTTCTAATACACTACCAGCGTGTGTTCCGTGACTGTCAATTTCCGAATAGGGATTCGGGAGTTGAACACGGAGGGGTTATGTTTGTTGAGCTTGTAGCTAGGATCACTTCGTGATCACTTCTCGCCGAGGCTTTCTCTTCTCGCTCTCACTCACGTAAGCTAGTTGCTAGTTGCTGCTGCAGACACTTATTCTTTTCTTCAGCCTTTCCTCTCCCAAAGGCTTAAATAGTCTTGTTACCCGGAAACGGGATTGCTGAGTCCTCTGTGGCTCATAGTTACTTCACCACACCAGATGCAGGTCCAGCTGTGAGCTATCCAGGTGATGGCACTGAGCTGGATTGGGAGTACGACGAGGAGCGTAGTCGGTACTATGTGCGATATCCGGATGATCAATAGTGGAGACTCCTACTAGGATTCGACCCGCCTGTGGTTTATTTATTTCAGTTTGGTATCTTGACATTTGGTTTTTGCCCTTAGAGGTTTGTGATATTCTTAATGTATGATGATTGAGACATGTTATGTAATTGTGTGACGTGGCGAGTGTAAGCCAATTATTTATGTTTACAATCCCCTCTTTTACATGAGATGTGCAAAGATTACCAAACTTGAGATCATTCTAGGATGGATTTATGCCTTTAAGTCATGCCTCGACACGTAGGAGGTATAACTCCATCCTGGGCATTACAAGTTGGTATTCAGAGCCTTCTCCGACCTAGGAGCCCCCACTGTTTGATCGAATCGTTGACGGTCGAGTCTAGGCCCACACTGAAAATTTTTTGAGTCCTATATTATATCGGAGAGTAGGATTTCTTTGCTTCTCATCCCCTTTCTCTCTGGTGAGGACTCCTGACGACTACTCTTGTCTCTCCTATCTTCAAAAATTGCACAAATTTTTTTTTAGGAAACCCGCGAGTATTCTGGGATTGTTTCGATGTTCTTGTGACAAGGATATTGTTCTCGATGCCTCCTGTTCCCGAGGAGTTGAGCTTCGGGGTATTGTTGTCACAAGCATATCGCGGCAGTACTAAATACTTAAGACGGCCGACATCGAAAATCTCTCCTATACGGCCAGTGGCAAGATAACCCCGACATCACCCAGTACTGGGGAGGTAGTTCGGGAGTATTGCCATAGCTTGTTATAGTGGATGCTTTTCGAAGGTCCGAGGTACACAGTTTCCGAGAAAGACTGGTTATGTGTTGAAGGATGGATACACCTGGATGTAGGTTTAGACTTGATTGCGCAGTGCTTCCCGTGTATCCCCAACACCTGATTGCATAACTGGAATCTTTCGGAAATTTATAGGTGGGTTTATCCAGTAGATCGTAGGAATTCTTCCAACGAATGCAGGTTAGTGAGTTCGGGGTTCTACATTGAGTGAAGTGGTTTATGACCGATGTTACTATCAGGATTTGCATCTTAAAGGGTCCTTGGCTATGATGATTCGGGGATTGCAAAACCTTTTCGTAACGCGTTCATATGCTTTCAGCACAAAGATGTTAGAACGAAACTCCTCTCTTGTGTTTGTTCCTTCCGTACCTTGTTGTTTTTCTTATTTACCTTTTGTCCCCTATGTGGCTTCTCGTGAAGATTGATGTTATCATTTAACTGAGAATTTCATTCGTTCCTCTTGTTCGAATGATTTCATTCGTTCTATTGTTCGAATGATTATTGTGAAGACTTGATGCAATTCATTCCATTGATTCAGCTTATACCTTTTGTCAATCAATTGCTGATTCGTGGTCATCTCTTTCAGGATGGCTCCGAAAAAGGTTCCCAACGCTAACCCAGAGGTGGAAGAGGTCCCAGAACATCCTCCTTCCCCTCCTCCTCCGCCTGAGGCTTGGAGAGCGATTATGCAGACTACAGCTCAGAACACCCAGTTGATGATGCAGATGATGCAGCAGATGCAAGCTAATCAGGGTATTCCAGGGAACCAAGGCAACTTCTTCAACCAGCAGCACCATGCTACTCTTAACCAGTTCTTGGCCAACAATACTAAAGCTTTCAGTTACTGTGTCGACCCTCTTGATGCTGAAGATTGGTTAACCGATATAAAGAAGCATTTTGAGTGCAGTAACGTGAAGGAAGATGATTATGTGAAGTTTGCAGCCTTCCAACTGAAAGATCAAGCAGCTGATTGGTGGCAGCAGTACAAAGACTCCAGGCCAGGTCAAGTGATCTCTTGGGAGAATTTCTGCAAGGACTTTCGCTCGCACCACATTCCTACAAGTGTCATCGAGGGTATGCGTGAGCAATTCCGCAACCTCAAGCAGGGCTCCATGACAGTCTATCAGTATAATGTCAAGTTCCAAAACCTCGCTCTCTATGCTAAGCAAGACATTCCTGATGCCAAGAGTAAAATCTACCAGTTCCGTGGAGGTCTCAAAGATGAACTTCAGCTTGCTCTCACCTTGTTCGAGCCCGACGAATTCGACAAGTTCTGTAACATGGCTTTGAAACAAGAAGCAGCTCAACTTGAGATGGAGGCTTCTAAGAAGAGAATTCGAGATGCCGTTCACTCTTCCTCATCGTCTCAGTTGGCTGCGAAACAACATAAATTCTGGCTTCCTCCTCCTCCAGTGATTCGAGCTCCATACAACAACTCGAACAACTCCAACTACAAGAACTCTAGTGGTCGTGGTTTCTCCCACCCACCCAACCCGAGCAACCAGTCGAAGAAGCAGTTTCAGTCTCAAGGCTCCAAGTCAAGTGGTTCTCATTTCCGTCCTCTCTTAGAAGTGACTTGCAACAAATGCACTCAGAAAGGTCACTATGCCAACAGATGTCCGAATCCGAAGTGTCTTCCTCCTCCTCCACCTGTGAGTTCAGCTATTGTCAGGCATGATCCAAAGGCAGCAAGGGTCAATCTGATGAATGCAGCACAAGCGGAGAATTCTTCTGATGTCATTTTGGGTAACCTTCCAGTTAACTCTTTTCCAGCTAAAGTGTTATTTGATTCGGGTGCTTCATGCTCTTTCATGTCTCAACCATTTGCATCCAAGCACAATATTGTCACTTCAAATTTGCCTCAGAAGTTGCAAGTTGTTTCTCCGGGCAAGATTATGACTTCTAGTGTCTATGCTCCGGATGTTTCTATTCGCATGGGGGATTATCGTTTTCTGGCTAAACCGGTGGTTCTTGGTAATTCTGACATCGACCTCATCCTCGGAATGGATTGGCTTTCTCAGCACGATGCTCATATTGATTGTGCACAGAAGGAAGTCAAGATGACTCATTCTAATGAAGATGTGATTATCTTCGCCTCCAGGGATAACACTATCAGGCTTTTCTCTCTCAATGATAAGGGTGAAATTAATGCCATATCTCAAATTCCGGTGGTGAACAAATATCAAGACGTCTTTCCTGAAGAACTTCCAGGCATGCCTCCACACCGTCAGGTGGAATTCGTTATTGAACTCGAGCCGGGTACTGAGCCAGCATGCCGGCGTCCGTACAAGCTCTCTCCGGATGAATTGAAGGAATTGAAGAAGTAGCTTGATAAGCAGGAGAGTATGGGTCTCATCAGGCCTAGTACGTCTCCGTGGGGCTGTGGTGTCTTATTTGTCAAGAAGAAAGATGGCACGGAGCGACTCTGTGTTGATTACCGGCATTGAACAAGAAGACGATTAAGAACAAGTATCCGCTCCCCAACATCAATGAACTCTTTGAGCAGCTCAAAGGAGCTAAAGTGTTCTCTAAGCTTGACCTCCGAATGGGCTATCATCAAATTCGCATTCGCGAGGAAGACATTCCCAAGACGGCCTTCAGAACGAGCTACGGCTCATACGAGTATACCGTCATGTCCTTCGGTCTCGCCAATGCTCCTCCTACCTTTTCAAGGATGATGCATTACATCTTCAACCCCTATACTGGCGAGTTTGTGCTTGTGTATCTGGATGATATTCTGGTGTTTTCCAAGAATGAAGAAGATCACGAAAAGCACTTACGTCTGGTTCTTGATCGACTCCGAGAGCATAAATCCTATGCCAAGTTCTCCAAGTGCGAGTTTTGGCTCGATAAGGTTTTGTACCTGGGCCACATCATCTCAGCTGACGGTATTGCGGTTAATCCCGAGAAAGTTGAAGCAATTGTCAACTGGGAAGCTCCTCAGAACGTCAAGCAGCTCCGCAGTTTTCTGGGTCTTGCCAGCTATTGCAGAAGGTTTGTTGAGAACTTCTCCAAGATTGCCAAGCCTCTTTCCAACCTGCTTCAGAAGAATGTCAAATACTTTTGGTCTCCAAAGTGTGAAGTGGCATTCAAAACTCTCAAAGAGAAGCTTGTCTCTGCTCCAGTTCTGACTCCTCCAGATGAATCCAAGCCCTATGAAGTGTTCTGTGATGCTTCTCTTCAAGGTCTTGGTGGTGTGCTTATGCAAGATAAGAGAATTGTGGCATACACTTCTCGTCAGCTAAAGCCAAGTGAGAAGAACTATCCCACTCATGATCTCGAGCTAGCAGCTGTGGTACATGCTCTGATTACGTGGAGACATCTGTTGTTGGGCAGAAAGGTCGACATCTTCACTGATCACAAGAGCTTGAAGTACATCTTCACACAGCCGCATCTGAACCTCCACCAGACTCGTTGGGTCGAAATGATCCAAGAGTATAATCCCAGCATTGAATACACTCCTGGCAAGGCGAATGTGATTGCAGATGCTTTGAGCAGAAAGGCATATTGCAACAGCCTTCTTATCAAGCCGTGCCAGCCTGAGCGTTGTGAAGCTTTCAGGAAGCTCAACCTTCAAGTTGTTCCGCAGGGTTTTCTTGCAAATCTCCAAATTGCTCCTACCTTGGAAGATCAGGTCCGTGAGGCCCAACTCAGTGATACCATGGTGAAGAAAGTGAAACATGGGATTGCAAAGGGCACTCCAAAATACAAGTGCTTCCGTGTTGATGAGAGAGATACCTTGTTCTTCGAGGACAGACTCGTTGTTCCCAAAGGTGATCTCAGGAAGCTCATAATGGAAGAAGCTCATGATTCTCTCCTTTCCATTCATCCTGGCAGTTCCAAGATGTATCAAGACCTCAAGCAGTCTTACTGGTGGATACGCATGAAAAGGGAGATTGCCCAATTCGTGAATGAATGTGATGTATGCAGAAGAGTGAAAGCAGAACATCAACGTCCAGCCGGTCTTCTCCAACCTCTTCCTATTCTCGAGTGGAAGTTCGACCACATTGAAATGGACTTCGTCACTGGCTTTCCTAAATCCAAGCGAGGAAATGATGCTATCTTTGTGGTGATTGACAAGCTTACCAAAGTCGCTCACTTTCTTCCAGTCAAAGAATCAATCAATGCAGCTCAACTTGCAGAGCTGTACACTTCCAGAATTGTGTCCCTACATGGCATTCCTCAAGTGATATCCTCAGACCGTGCAAGTTTGTTCACTTCAAGGTTCTGGGACTCCTTTCAGTCCGCCATGGGCACTAAGATCAGGTTCAGCACTGCTTTTCACCCTCAGACTAGTGGTCAAGTCGAGCGTGTGAATCAGATTCTAGAAGACATGCTCAGAGCCTGTGTCATCTCTTTTGGCATGAAATGGGAAGACTGCCTTCCATTTGCCGAGTTCTCTTACAACAACAGCTTTCAAGCAAGTGCAGGCAAAGCACCGTTTGAAATCCTCTATGGCAGAAAGTGCCGTACCCCTCTCAACTGGTCTGAAACAGGCGAACGTCAACTTCTTGGCAATGACTTGATCTCAGAAGCCGAAGAAATGTGCAAAGTCATACGTGAGAATCTCAAGGCCGCTCAGTCGCGTCAGAAGAGCTACTATGACGGCAAGCATCGTGATTTGGTTTTCAACATCGGTGATCATGTCTATCTCCGAGTTTCTCCGATGAAAGGCACCCAAAGATTCGGTATCAAAGGAAAACTTGCTCCTAGATACGTCGGGCCTTTCAAGATTCTTGGCAAAAGAGGCGATCTAGCCTATAAACTTGAGCTCCCTCCAAACTTCGCAAATGTTCATGATGTCTTCCATGTGTCTCAACTTCGCAAATGCTTCAAGGCACCTAAGCGCATGATTCCGTTTGAGGAGATTGATCTTCAACAAGACCTGTCCTACAGAGAGCACCCAGTTGCCATTCTCGAAGAAACTGAATGCAAGACCCGCAACAAGTCCATCAAATTTCTGAAAGTCAAGTGGTCACATCACACCGACCGAGAGGCTACGTGGGAACGAGAAGATCATCTTCGTTCCGAGTACCCTTCCTTTTTCCAGTCCTAGATCTCGGGACGAGATCTTTTTGTAGTAGAGGAGAGTTTGTAATGCCCCGGATGTAATACTTTCCCTTTTGGGTATATAATATATCTCGGCTTCATCTATTTCCATTCCGGGTTCTTTGTCTTTCGGGTTTTCGTTGTTTTGTTGTGTGAGTGTGCGGCATTCATTCATATCATGTAGACATGTGCATCGCATTGCATTTGTGTTGTCGGTTGCATCCGGTTCGTCGCGTTTCTTCCCGTTGTCCGTTTCGCGTTCCGGAGCTCCCTCACGTGTCCGTGATGTCCCGTAGGCCTACTTTGGTGTTTGGGCGTGTTACGTTACCGGTGTGCCGCGAGGTTGTTGTGTGTGCTGTTGTTTTGTTGTGTGCAACCCGCCTCTCAAATCTCGTCGCGTTTGGACTCCGTTGGCTATCCCATCAGTTTTCGTGTGGGTCCAAAGTGCCTTCACTTCGTGTCCCGGAAACACCCCTACTGCAGTCTTTTATCTTCTCCTAGACCCTTTTAAACTACCCCCGCGATCGGATCCGTCGGATCGTGATCGGAGGGCTCTAAACACCCCCCACAACCCTAAACCTAGCAAAAATCTGCTATATATTAGACCCTAGTCTAATTTTGGCATCTCTATCTTCTTCCTCCTCCTTCCCCCTCCTTTTCCCAGATCCACAAATTTTCCATCAGCCACTTGGCAGTTTTCCTCCCGAAAACCGCGCCTGGGAATCTTCCTCGAGCCGCCGGGCGGCGTCCCTTCGCTCGAGCAACCGAGGCGCTGGAGTCAACGCCCTCGATCGGATCGGCCAGAAGCGATTGACCGAGGCCACCTCGCATCGCTGGCGCAGGCCTAGGTCCCCACTTCGCCAGCGCTCGCCTGGCCTCTCCGCCTCGGGCCGCCGTCGCCGATCGGGGCCCAGCCGCATCACCGCCTCCCCTCGACTGGGCTTCCGCCCCAGTGCTCCCGCGAGCCCGTTCGGCCCAGCGCCTCGCCAGGCTTCCGCCTCCCAGCGTCCCCGCGCCAGGCCCGTACGCCGCCGTCCCTCTCCAGCGCGGGCCGCCTCCGCCGCCAGTCGCGCCTTCCACCCGTGGGCCGCCCCGCCTGGGCCCGTCAGCCTCTCCGCCTCCAGGCCGCGCCACCGCGGGCCGCCGCCCCGCTCCGCACCGCCCAGCCGGCCTCCCTCCTCTGCGGGCCGAGTCGCCGCAGGCCGAGGCCCACTTCCCCGCCGCCTCGCCTCCGCCATATCCCCGGCCCGAGCCCGTTCCTGTTCAGATCTAAGGTTGTTCCAGTTTTTCCCTAAGTCCCTGTTATTTTTGTTGCTGATGCAGTTTTCAATCATGCATAACTTTTAGTGTGGTGCTCCGTTTCGCGCATGTAGCATGTCCAGACGTTCGTGGGATCGTGCTCTACGTTTCACCTCTTGTTGTCATGCATGTTAGAGATCATCTAGGTGCTTGTTTTGCTGTTGCAAGAGTGCATCATGATATAAACTGCTGCTATGTGATGTTTTTATGCCATCTTTGCCATGTGATATCTTTTAGCTCGTTTGTCCGAATGATGCAAATGACATGTCCACGTGTTCGTATTGCCATGCTCTACATGTTGTATGTGATAGGTAGCATGTTAGACTTATTCTTGCCATGTTTATCATCGTTGCAAAGTGCCATGTGGCTGTGATCTTGTTTCACTTGTTATGAAATGCCATCTTGTTGAGCTCGTTGCTATCGTTGTGTTTACCTCCATGATGCATGCTTGTGTGTTTTGGGATCACCATCATGTGTACTTTGATGAGGTGCTTACCACTTGCCATGTTTAGTTTCGAGGTTACTTAGACATGCTCTTTTAGATGCCATGATGAAATTGCTGTCTTAGGACTTAGTGTTTTTTCACTAAGTCTGAAATCTGTAACGTTCCGATGCCATGTTCGTGTGATGTTCTAGGACAAACCATGTTAGTTTTGGAGTGGATCTTGATTGTTCCTTGTAGTATATATTGTTGTCTTTCCATCAATGTTCTCACATGTCTATTTAAGTGGTTGTAGCATGTTTATCTTTTGCTCCAAAGTTTCAATAAAATTCTGCTGCCAGAATTTTATTGTCAAGTTCAATATGTCCAAGATCATAGCTATTGATCCGTGGCTCCGTTGGGGGTGCATCTTTGGACTTAGTTGCTGTAGTATATGTCTAGTTTGTGTTCATGTCCTTTTCCATGTTATTTGAATGTTGTAGCTTAATTATTTTGTGCTCCGAAGTTGCTATGATGCTGTAATTTTCAGCTTTCGCTCATTTCTTGTTTCGGGCATAACTTTTAGCCCGTAACTCCGATTTCAGCGAATCTTATACCAAACTTGATTGTTTTTCTGTGTAGATTAATAATATCAGATTGTTATCATGTTTTGAGGTGTTTTGCTTGAGTGATATTTTACGTGCTCCGTGTGCATCTTTAGTGCATCCATCATGCATTCATCTTTTTCGAGTGCGCATTGCATCTTGTTGATTGGTGCTTGGTGTGATTGTTTTGTTTAGAGCCGGAAGCAGAGTCCGAGTTCGAGTACGAGCACAAGGTTTCCAACGAGGTTGAACACGAGGACTCTTCTTACGATCCGAACAACTTCTCTTCAGGCAAGATGACCGAACCCCGATAACATTACTATCTTTGCCTATTGCTAGTAGTTCCGCTCTATAGTTTTGTCTCGATGCCCATGATCTTCTTGTCAGCCTCCTACTTGTAACCATTGCATGTTTAACCAACCTACCTATGCAAACCGTTGCTTGGCTAAGTACGCTTCGCTCAGCCCTTCTTATAGCATTGCTAGTTGCAGGTGAAGATCGAAGATTCTTGCTTCATGATGAAGTTTGGTTGGGTTTTATCACACTATATAAATGCTTAAAATGAAATCATCTATACATTGGCAAGGGTGGAAGGCTAAGCCTTTTGCTTGGTGATTTGTTCCACTCATGCCGTTAGAAACCGTATAAATCGGTGTTATGTTCCTTGATTATGCGTTCCTAACACGGTTGGGGTGTATGGGACCCCCTCGATAAACCGCTAAGTGCTAAGTCTTTTCCAGCAAGTCCCAACATTGGTACTATTTGCCTAATAACAAACTAAACTTGCATAGCGAGTTATAAACCCTTTTTCTTAATCAACAACCCCGGGCCAGTGCTCCACATGAGTGTTGGTCCGAAACGGGGAGCCTGCGGGGCCACCTCAAGGAAACTCGAGGTTTGGTAAAAACCCGTAGCTTCGCCCATCCGGTCGTGTCCTGAGACTTAGATATGCGCGGCTACTATCAGGGTGTCGACACGCCAGGAGGATTTGCTGGATTAGCCTTACCTTAGTTCGGTATATCTTGAGCACGGGATTCCGAGAATACTCGGGTCTTCCCACTTTGGAGTTGCGACTCCGCGGATTGTGGGCTTGTAATGGGTCAAGTTGGAACACCCCTGCAGGGTTTGAACTTTCGAAAGCCGTGCCCGCGGTTATGTGGCAGATGGGAGCTTGTTAATATCCGGTTGTAGATAACTTGACACAATGTTTCTAATACACTACCAGCGTGTGTTCCGTGACTGTCAATTTCCGAATAGGGATTCGGGAGTTGAACACGGAGGGGTTATGTTTGTTGAGCTTGTAGCTAGGATCACTTCGTGATCACTTCTCGCCGAGGCTTTCTCTTCTCGCTCTCACTCACGTAAGCTAGTTGCTAGTTGCTGCTGCAGACACTTCTTCTTTTCTTCAGCCTTTCCTCTCCCAAAGGCTTAAATAGTCTTGTTACCCGGAAACGGGATTGCTGAGTCCTCTGTGGCTCACAGTTACTTCACCACACCAGATGCAGGTCCAGCTGTGAGCTATCCAGGTGATGGCACCGAGCTGGATTGGGAGTACGACGAGGAGCGTAGTCGGTACTATGTGCGATATCCGGATGATCAGTAGTGGAGACTCCTACTAGGATTCGACCCGCCTGTGGTTTATTTATTTCAGTTTGGTATCTTGACATTTGGTTTTTGCCCTTAGAGGGTTGTGATATTCTTAATGTATGATGATTGAGACATGTTATGTAATTGTGTGACGTGGCGAGTGTAAGCCAATTATTTATGTTTACAATCCCCTCTTTTACATGAGATGTGCAAAGATTACCAAACTTGAGATCATTCTAGGATGGATTTATGCCTTTAAGTCGTGCCTCGACACGTAGGAGGTATAACTCCATCCTGGGCATTACAGGGACCAGCCCATAGTGGGCTGGCGCACCTCCCTGGGCCTTCCCCCTGTGCCTAGGGTTGGGAACCCTAGGGGTGGGGGGCGCCACCCTTGCCTTGGGGGGCAAGTCTCCCCCTGGCCGCCGTCCCCCCTAGGAGATCCCATCTCCTAGGTTCGGCGCTCCCCCTGGCCCCTATATATAGTGGGGGGAGAGAGGGCAGCCGCACCTCAGCCCTTGGCACCTCTACCCCCGTTACACCTCTCCCTCCTCCCGCAGGTCCTTGGCGAAGCCGTGCAGCTTTTCCCGTTGCATCCACCACCACGCCGTCGTGCTGCTGGATCTCCATCAACCTCTCCTCCCCCCTTGCTGGATCAAGAAGGAGGATACGTCGTTGTACCGTACGTGTGTTGAACGCAGAGGTGCCGTCCGTTTGACGCTAGGATCATCGGTGATAGGGATCACGACGAGTACGACTCCATCATCCACGTTCTCTTGAACGCTTCCGCTCGCGATCTACAAAGGGTATGTAGATGCACTCCTTTATGCTCGTTGCTAGATGACTCCTTAGATTGATCCTGGTGAAGCGTAGGAAATTTTTTGAATTCTGTTACATTCCCCAACGGTGGTATCAGAGCCAGGTCTTTGCGTAGCATCTTGCACGAGTAGAACACAAACAAGTTGTGGGCATTGATTATGTTCAATTCTCTTGCTGCTACTAGTCCAATCTTGATTCGGCGGCATCGTGGGATGAAGCGGCCCGGACCGACCTCCGGACCGACCTTACACGTACGTGATACGTCCAAAACGTATCTATAATTTCTGCTTGTTCCATGCCACTTTTGGGTGATATTGCTATGATATTCATACACTTCCATACACTTTTGATCATATTTGGACTAACTTACTAATCCAGTGCACCCCAGTGCCAGTTTCTGTTTTCGGCTGTTTTTGTATTTCAGGTTTTCACGTTTCGAGAACTGCCTAGAAAAATCCAGAAAAATTATATAAAAAATCAGCAAACCAGAAACAACACTGCGTCCGAAGGGCAGCCTGGGGGGGCACAGGGGCTCCAGGCGCCCTGTGGGCGCCCTCCCCCCCCCCCTGGGCCGCCCCGGGGGGGCGCCTGGGCCCCCCGAGGCTCCCCCGGTACCCTACTTTGGCATATATTTAAAGGGTTCCCCGTAACCCTCAGAACAGGACTTCTTTTCGCGATGCCATCTCTGTTCCGCCGCCGCCGCCGCTTCCAAGATCGGGAGCACCAGGAGAACTCTTCCCGGCACCCTGCCGGAGGGGAGGATCACCACCTGGAGCTTCTCCACCACCATGGACGCCTCCCGGATGACTCGTGAGTAGTCTCCCTTGGACCATGAGTCCATGACCAGTAGCTATGTGATGTTCTCCTCCCGTTCTTGTGCTTCACTAATTAGTCCTCGTGAGCTGCCCTACATGATCGAGGCACCTATGTAATCCTTATGCTGTTGCTATGTTGAGTTTGCTGGGATCCGATGGATTATGAGATTATGTTCAGATTGATCTTGAGTAATATATTTGATTCACCTCTTTTATATTTTAGTTCATAAGTAATTCTTGCATGTTCTCCGTTGTTATTTATTGCTTTGGCCGAGTAATAGGTAGTGACTCCAAGAGGGAACGTTATGCTCGATTGTGGGTTCATGCCCCTCGATGACTAGCTTGAGTGACAGAAACACGAGTCTAGGGGATGTGCTGTTGCCACAAGGGGGAAAACAACGGTTCTTGTGCCCGCGGGTGCAAGGATTGTTTACTTTACGCAAAGTTCTTTTAATGCAGTTGTCTGTTGCATTGAGTTTACACTATGGGTGGGACTCGCAACTTAATACCAGCGAGATGTTCTGGATAGATATCTCAAGGTGGATGATTAGTAGTAGATATTGATGGATTTCGGTCTACTTACTTTGGCGTACCGTCCATGCTTTGAACCTCAACCTTTCTTGCAATGTAGTCAGCATTGGTTTGCGTTCGTGGTCCTGTCAATTGCCCAGCTGTAATTTGTTTACCTCACATAGCTGTTTTATCGTCTTTTGGGAGAGAGACATCACTAGTGAACATCATGAGACTCCGGTCCATATTACCATCATTGATCACATCCACTATTTACTTTTCGCTATTTTATTTACCATTGCAAAACAATATATATCACTACTATCATATTGCTTTTAACCCTTTGTGAACTACAAGGCCGGAGAGATTGACAACCTCTCTGTACTCGTTGGGAGCAAAGTTATTTGTATCTATGTGCAGGTCCACGTTGATTGCTAATTGCGCCATTAGCAGTTGACACCTACCTGTTGAACCTAGGAGTCTCTGGGGATTCGATCCTTGGCATCTTTGCTAGGGGAAAACACTTCTACTTACTGCATCTTACACCTTCCACTTGGGGTAACCAACGAGGGGTTCGAGGCCCATCAAGGAGTATTTTATGGCGCCGTTGCCGGGGACTCCACTCTTCAGGATAGGGGAGTTGCATGCTATCTTTTACCTTTGCTTTTTAGTCTTGTTAGTTTACTTTTCATTTTTGCTTTAGTTCCTTTTTATCGAAAAATCACAAAATTTTTATTTACCTTCCTGTTAGTAGTCCTATCTGTTTAGTTAAACATGTTAGAATTTGGTGCTTTGAGGGAATTAGAAGTTTTAGATTTCCATCAAAGGGATGGAGAAAATATGAAGAAGGCATGGGACAGGATTTCTGATGCACATAGGAGAATTATGCCTTGGATACCTATAAAAATTGTGCTTAGAAATTTTTACCATGGTCTTTTTAAATGGTGTAAACACTCCCTTAACATTATAGCTGAGGGAGATTTCTTATAATGTAATGAAGCTAGAGCTCTTGAGATTATACATGGTCTATCTAGTTACTTTGTTTGTGATCATAATTTTGATACTATCATAGATAGACTTGCTACTATTGAGAAAAGAATGGATGCTCTAGACTTAACAAAGGTAGAGAAACCCAAACCCAATAAGAGAGATATTTTGGAAATAGATAATGACTGGGAACCTCCTTTTAGGATTAGCATCTCTAATCAAGACTTCCTTGCTTATTGTGATATTGGATCTATGGTTTCTACTATGCCAAAAACTGTTTATGATTCTTTAAAATTTAATATGGATATACTACCATCTTATCATGAACACACTAATGGAGATATTTTTGAAATCCAGGGAAAAATAAAAGACGTGCCAGTTAAATTCCTTAAAGGGATTGCAATGATTGATTTCTTCATCATGGAGCCAAACCAAGGAAATATAGTGCTTGGAAGGGACTTCCTCCGAGCAGTTAAAGGCTTCACTGATATAGGTAAGGGACAAATCCGCTTACGCGGGAAGGCAAAAGGTGTGTACCCCTTTCCTAGAAGGAACAAGAATGAACTTATCGAGGAACCATTTGAAACAATTTATAACTCTAATTATTATGATGATTATTGATTCCTCTATGCATTATGCCTAGCTTAAAGGCATAAAAGAAAGCGCTTTTGGGAGGCAGCCCACATGAATAAATTTTTTTCTTTTGTTGTGTCTTGATGTTGTTTACTGCTGTAGCATCATCATTGTATCTTTACTTTTCATATTTGTGCCAAGTATAGCCTCTGATTGCTAGAAAGTTCAAAAGTTGTGAGGTGCTGTCCAGGAAACAGATTCTGTCCTTGGATAGAAAAATTCGTATAAAATCACCAGATCATCTTTTTGGTCTGAATTTTTTCGACAGCGTTCTCTATATAATTGTATTTCGTGCGTCAGTTCTGAGTTTTTTGATTTGAGCTGCAGAAGTATCCCGAACAGGTCAATTACGGCCTGCTGTTCTGTTTTTCACATATTCTGTCATGTTTTGCCTTACCTTCACTTTGCAAATTAAGAACTTGCTTTTTCTTTGCAAAAACCTTTTGGCAATCTTGAGAAACAGTAGAACTTCAAGAATATCCTTATTTCCAGCAAGGTATAATTATTTTATTAAGGGTACTAACCTCGCTAATCAGATTATGATGAGTTATGTATGAAGGGAGTTTTCAAGTGTGCGAGGGAAGATGATAAAAAGATTCAGGAGTGTCAAGCGCTCAAGCTTGGGGATGCCCCCGTGCACCCCCAAGAAATATTCAAGGAGACTCAAGCGTCTAAGCTTGGGGATGCCCCCGTGCATCCCCTTCTCCATCAACATTATCAGTTCGTCTTTCGTTCCGCTATATTTTTATCACTTCATGTGTTATGTGCTATGCTTGGAGCGTCTTGCTTTTAGTTTTCTTTTTAGTTTTTCATAACGAGTCGGAACCCAGCATTCCTTTATGTGGGAGAGAAACACGCTCCACTTCTACCTAGAACATTACATAGAATTTTCATGTCTATCTATGTTGTGTGTGTTCTTTGTCTTTTAATAGCTACTATCATACTCTGCTCTTAGTATTCATGCTTATCTTTGCAAGAGCTTTTATTTAGTTGGTTGCTTGAACTCTCTTTAATTACCATGCTCACCTTATTAAGAGAGTTTGCTTCCGTTGCATGGGTTAATGTGTCTATGATAAAGATGTTACTTTCATGATGGTGCTTAGTAGTTCAGGTTTTCTTATGGTTAATCTAGGATAGCTGGGGGGTTTCCAATGTGTTATTGGAGTACCAACTTGGTTTGTTTGCCTATGATGTGGTATGGTTTAGTAATATCTTCCTTCGAGAATTTATTTTGATTGACTTGGCGTATGCTCACGCATATTCAAGACTGTAAAGAAAGTCTGTCAAGCCTTGATGATCTTTTGTTTCTGAGTAGCGATATAACTACCATGCCTGATTCAATATTGCTTTGTCGCTCTGCATGATTATGACCGTCATGGCTCTCTTAGTTGGTCGCTCCCAGTCTTTTGCTAACCTACACCTGCACTAAGCAAATTAACCATGCAATACATAGCTCATGGGAAAGTAGCCTTAAAACTATTGTGGTAAAGAATATGTTGCCTATGTATCTTATTTCTTATGAGTTGCTTGTTGAGCGGTAACCATGTTTCTGGGGGCGCCATCAACTGTCACACTCTTGTTGAATATCATGTGAGTTGCTATGCATGTTCGTCTTGTCTGAAGTAAGGGTGATTTACCGTGGGTTGAATTAATATGCATATTGTTAGAGAAGAACATTGGGCCGCCAACCAAAGCCATGCATCATGGTGGAAGTTTTAGCTTGGACCTTAATCCTCAATCTCTCATGAGAATATGCTTATGCATTAAAGAGGAGCCCATCATCTATTTTCTATGTTGTCCCGGTATGGATGTCCTCAAGTTGAGATCTATCAAAATTGAGAAATCAAATGCGATCTATCTCCTTGGACCTTTGTACAGGTGGCATAGAGGTACCCCTTTGTGACACTTGGTTAAAACATATGCAATGCAATGATAACCCATGGGGATCCGAGCTAATTAGGACAAGGAGCGAGCACTATTAGTATTCGATGCATGAGGCTTGCAACTTATAGGATGTTTTATGCATGACACATAAGAAGTACTACTACCGTTGACACAATTGCTTCCATGTTTCAAAATAAAAAGCTCTAGCACTTCAAGCACCAACTACTGAAAGCAAGATTGTCATTCTGGGTGTAATGTGCATTGTCCCAAAGTAGCATTGTCTTTTGCATGATTGTGATATCGTTTATTCTGAAATGATTGTATCTAGTCATCACTTAAACCTTGAAGGTGCCCTTGCATTTATGTTTTGCATCACTAAAGGGGGCAAGCTAGATATCACTTGATCATATTTGCACATCATGTTCATCGCAAATCTTTTTGATGTTTCAGTTTCATGTTGTAAAACTTTCAGTCATTTGTGATTTTCTCTTGAGACAACTTAATTACTATAGAATCATTGTCTCAGTAAGCTTTTGTCATATGACTATGAGAAAGTCCTATATGGTTAATAGCATGTCACCACAGAAATTATTCTTGTTATCATTTACCTACTCGAGGACGAGCAGGAATTAAGCTTGGGGATGTTGATACGTCCAAAACGTATCTATAATTTCTGCTTGCTCCATGCCACTTTTGGGTGATATTGCTATGATATTCATACACTTCCATACACTTTTGATCACATTTGGACTAACTTACTAATCCAGTGCACCCCAGTGCCAGTTTCTGTTTTCGGCTGTTTTTGTATTTGAGGTTTTCACGTTTCGAGAACTGCCCAGAAAAATCCAGAAAAATTATATAAAAAATCAGCGAATCGGAAACAACACTGTGTCCGAAGGGCAGCCTGGGGGGGCACAGGGGCTCCAGGCGCCCTGTGGGCGCGACCCCCCTGGGCCGCGCTGGGGGGGGGGCGCCTGGGCCCCCCGAGGCTCCCCCGGTACCCTACTTTGGCATATATTTAAAGGGTTCCCCGTAACCCTCAGAACAGGACTTCTTTTCGCGATCCCATCTCTGTTCCGCCGCCGCCGCCGCTTCCAAGATCGGGAGCACCAGGAGAACTCTTCCCGGCACCCTGCCGGAGGGGAGGATCACCACCGGGAGCTTCTCCACCACCATGGACGCCTCCCGGATGACTCGTGAGTAGTCTCCCTTGGACCATGAGTCCATGACCAGTAGCTATGTGATGTTCTCCTCCCATTCTTGTGCTTCACAAATTAGTCCTCGTGAGCTGCCCTACATGATCGAGGCACCTATGTAATCCTTATGATGTTGCTATGTTGAGTTTGCTGGGATCCGATGGATTATGATATTATGTTCAGATTGATCTTGAGTAATATATTTGATTCACCTCTTTTATATTTTAGTTCATAAGTAATTCTTGCATGTTCTCCGTTGTTATTTATTGCTTTGGCCGAGTAATAGGTAGTGACTCCAAGAGGGAACGTTATGCTCGATTGTGGGTTCATGCCCCTCGATGACTAGCTTGAGTGACAGAAACATGAGTCTAGGGGATGTGTTGTTGCCACAAGGGGGAAAACAACGGTGCTTGTGCCCGCGGGTGCAAGGATTGTTTACTTTACGCAAAGTTCTTTTAATGCAGTTGTCTGTTGCATTGAGTTTACACTATGGGTGGGACTCGCAACTTAATACCAGCGAGATGTTCTGGATAGATATCTCAAGGTGGATGATTAGTAGTAGATATTGATGGATTTCGGTCTACTTACTTTGGCGTACCGCCCATGCTTTGAACCTCAACCTTTCTTGCAATGTAGTCAGCATTGGTTTGCGTTCGTAGTCCTGTCAATTGCCCAGCTGTAATTTGTTTACCCCACATAGTTGTTTTATCGTCTTTTGGGAGAGAGGCATCACTAGTGAACATCATGAGACTCCGGTCCATATTACCATCATTGATCACATCCATTATTTACTTTTCGCTATTTTATTTACCATTGCAAAACACTATCTATCACTACTATCATATTGCTTTTAACCCTTTGTGAACTACAAGGCCGGAGAGATTGACAACCTCTCTGTACTCGTTGGGAGCAAAGTTATTTGTATCTGTGTGCAGGTCCACGTTGATTGATAATTGCGCCGTTAGCAGTTGACACCTACCTGTTGAACCTAGGAGTCTCTGGGGATTCGATCCTTGGCATCTTTGCTAGGGGAAAACACTTCTACTTACTGCATCTTACACCTTCCACTTGGGGTAACCAACGAGGGGTTCGAGGCCCATCAGTACGCTTACGTGAGACTGGTTCCACCGACTGACATGCACTAGTTGCATAAGGTGGCTGGCGGGTGTCTGTCTCTCCCACTTTAGTCGGATCGGATTCGATGAAAAGGGTCTTTATGAAGGGTAAATAGAAATTGACATATCGCATTGTGGTTTTGGCATAGGTAAGAAACGTTCTTGCTAGAAACCTATAGAAGCCACGTAAAAACTTGCAACAACAATTAGAGGACGTCTAACTTGTTCTTGCAGCATGTGCTATGTGATGTGATATGGCCAAGAAGATGTGATGAATGATATATGTGATGTATGAGATTGATCATGTTCTTGTAATAGGGAATCACGACTTGCATGTCGATGAGAATGACAACCGGCAGGAGCCATAGGAGTTGTCTTATTTATTGTATGACCTGCGTGTCAGTGAAAAACGCCATGTAATTACTTTACTTTATTGCTAAACGTTAGCCAGAGTAGTAGAAGTAACATTTGGCGAGACGACTTCATGAAGACACGATGATGGAGATCATGATGATGGAGATCATGGTGTCATGCCGGTGACAAAGATGATCATGGTGCCCCGAAGATGGAGATCAAAGGAGCAAAATGATATTGGCCATATCATGTCACTTTATTTGATTGCATGTGATGTTTATCATGTTTATGCATCTTATTTTCTTAGAACGACGGTAGTAAATAAGATGATCTCTCACTAAAAATTTCAAGAATTGTTTTCCCCCCTAACTGTGCACCGTTGCTAAGGATCGTTGTTCCGAAGCACCACGTGATGATCGGGTGTGATAGGCTGTAACGTTCGCATACAACGGGTGTAAGCCAGATTTACACATGCAATACACTTAGGGTTCACTTGACGAGCCTAGCATGTACAGACATGGCCTCGGAACACGGAAGACCGAAAGGTCGAACATGAGTCGTATAGAAGATACGATCAACATGAAGATGTTCACCGTTGATGACTAGTCCGTCTCCCGTGATGATCGGACATGGGCTAGTCGATTCGGATCATGTATCACTTAAATGACTAGAGAGATGTCAATCTGAGTGGGAGTTCATTAAATTTGATTAGATGAACTTAATTGCCATGAACTTAGTCTAAATTCTTTACAATATGTCTTGTAGATCAAATGGCCCACGCTCATGTCACCCTCAACTTCAACGTGTTCCTAGAGAAATCCAAGCTGAAAGACGATGGTAGCAACTATATGGATTGGGTCGGTAACCTGAGGATCATCCTCATAGCTGCCAAGAAAACTTATGTCCTAGAAGCATCGCTAGGTGATGCTCCCGCCCCGGCAAACCAAGATGTTATGAACGCTTGGCAGTCGCGTTGTGATGATTACTCCCTGGTTCAGTGCGGCATGCTCTACAGCTAGAATCGGGGCTCCAAAAGCGTTTTGAGCACCACGGAGCATATGAGATGTTCCAAGAGCTGAAAATGGTTTTCCAAGCTCATGCCAGAGTTGAGAGATATGACGTCTCCAACGCATTCTACAGTTGTAAGATGGAGGAGAATAGTTCTGTCAGCGAGCACATACTCAAGTTGTCTGGGTTGCACAACCGCTTGTCTCAGTTGGGAATGAATCTCCCAGACGAAGCGGTCGTTGACAGAATCCTTTAGTCGCTCCCACCTAGCTACAAGAGCTTCATGTTGAACTTCAATATGCAAGGGATGGAGAAGTCCATTCCCGAGGTGTATTCAATGCTAAAATCAGCGGAGTTGGAGATCAAGAAAGAGCATCAAGTGTTGATGGTAAATAAAACCACTAAGTTCAAGAAGGGCAAGGGTAAGAAGAACTTCAAGAAGGACGGCAAAGGAGTTGCCGCGCCCGGTAAGCCAGTTGCCGGGAAGAAGCCAAAGAATGGACCCAAGCCTGAGACTGAGTGCTTTTATTGCAAGGGAACGGGTCACTGGAAGCGTAACTGCCCCAAATACTTAGCAGACAAGAAGGCCGGCAACGTCAAAGGTATATGTGATATACATGTTATTGATGTGTACCTTACCAGCGCTCGTAGTAGCTCCTGGGTATTTGATATCGGTGTAGTTGCTCACATTTGTAACTCAAAGCAGGAGCTGCAGAATAAGCGGAGACTAGCGAAGGACGAGGTGACGATGCGCGTTGGGAATGGTTCCATGGTTGATGTGATCGCCGTCGGCACGCTGCCTCTACATCTACCCTCGGGATTAGTTTTAAACCTTAATAATTGTTACTTAGTACCAGCTTTGAGCATGAACATTGTATCTGGATCTCGTTTGATGCGAGATGGCTACTCATTTAAATCCGAGAATAATGGTTGTTCTATTTATATGAGAGATATGTTTTATGGTCATGCCCCACTGGTCAATGGTTTATTCTTGATGAATCTCGAACGTGATGATACACATATTCATAGTGTGAATGCCAAAAGATGTAAAGTTGATAATGATAGTCCCACATACTTGTGGCATTGTAGCCTTGGTCATATTGGTGTCAAACGTATGAAGACTCCATGCAGATGGACTTCTATAGTCTCTTGATTATGAATCATTTGACACGTGCGAACCATGCCTCTTGGGCAAGATGACCAAGACTCCGTTCTCCAGAATAATGGAGCGAGCGACCAACTTATTGGAAATCATACATACCGATGTGTGCGGTCCAATGAGTGTTGAAGCTCGCGGAGGCTATCGTTATGTTCTCACCCTCACAAATGACTTGAGTGGATATGGGTATGTCTATGAAAGTGCAACTAATCCCCGGGTGGTTTTGGCAATTAATAACAACATATATATCATTGAACTAATAGTTACTTGAGAATCATTTCATAGAAGTTCAGTGATATGGGTATGGCAATGACTGAAGAAGTGGACCCCTCAAAATGCTAAGGCAAGCATTGGCAAAAGCTCAAGACTCCATTTTTGGTTTAGTGATCCAAGATCACATTGAGTCCATAGGAAAAGCCAATACTATTAAAAGGGGATGAGGTTGTGTTGATGATCTGGTTGCTCAAGTGCTTAGTGATATATCTCCTTCAACTATCAGCAACTTTCACTACAATACACACTCATAAGTAATCTCGGACCAACCGATTTTCCAAACTCAGTCACACCGAGATGAACCACCTCAGCCATAAGCCAAACCCTAGAAAAATCGGTCATTCCGAGTTTGAGATCGGTCTCACCGAAACATGGGCTGCCAAGCTTCTGTAACCGTTTGTCCTCAAATCGGAATAACCGAGTTGATGATTTCGGTCTCACCAAAACTGGCAAGTTCCTGTCTTTGCTCAAATCGGACTAACCGAGATGGTATTTTCGGTCCCACCGAAAACCCCAACGTTCACATTATTTGAACTTTCGGTCTGACCGAGTTGTCCACTTCGGTCTCACCGAGATTGCTCAATTATGTGTGTAACGGTTGGATTTTTGTGTGGAGGCTATATATACCCCTCCACCCCCTCTTCATTCGTGGAGAGAGCCATCAGAAAGAACTACCACTCCTACCTTACACTTTCTGAGAAGAGAACTACCTACCCTTGTGTTGAGATCAAGTTGCTCCACTCCCACCATATGAAACTTGATTTCTAACCTTCCCAAGTTGCTTTCCACTCAATCCTTTCTTCCACCACAGCCAAATCAGTGAGGAGAGTTGAGTGTTGGGGAGATTATCATTTGAAGCACAAGAGCAAGGAGTTCATCATCATCTATAACATCTATTACCTTTTGGAGGGTGGTGCCTCCTAGATTGGTTAGGTGTCGCTTGGGAGCCTCCGTCATCGAGATGTGGAGTTGAACCAAGAAGTTTGTAAGGGCAAGGAGATCGCCTACTTCGTGAAGATCTACCCCGAGTAAGGCTAGCCCTCCGTGGGCGTAGGCCATGATGGAATAGACAAGGTTGCTTCTTCGTGGACCCTTCGTGGGTGGAGCCCTCCGTGGACTCGCGCAGCCATTACCCTCCGTGGGTTGAAGTCTCCATCAACGTGGATGTACGATAGCACTACCTATCGGAACCACGGGAAAAATCATTGCGTCTCCAAATTGCGTTTGATCTTCTCCACCTCCCTTTACTACATGTGCAATTTACTTTCCGCTGCTTATACTCTAGAATTGCATGTGTAGGGTGATACTTGTCTTGATCATAATTGTGAATCTGCCAAAAACTGTTCATGATCAAAAGGCAGAATTTTTATACTTACAAGTAGTCTAATCACCCCCCCTCTAGACATACTTTCGATCCTACAAGTGGTATCAGAGCTTTGGTCTCCATTGTTTTGGTTTCCATTGCATTGGACTCCATAAGCTTGGTTTCACAACCTAGGAGAGTATGGCGTCTAGTGAGGGTAATTATCGTAGAGGTCCTTACTTTGATGGTACAAATTTTGCTAGTTGGAAGCATAAAATGAAAATGCATATTCTTGGTCATAACCCAGCCGCATGGGGCATTATTTGTGTTGGTATGCAAGGTGAATTCTTCGAGGAAGGAAAAGTTCCGGATCGCGAAGCTACACCGGAAGAGTTGCGGATGTTGCAAAACAATGCTCAAGCTTGTGACATTCTCTTCAATGCCTTGTGTCCCGAGGAGTTCAACGAAATCAGCCGTCTTGAGAATGCTAAAGAGATTTGGGATACTTTGGTTGAAATGCACGAAGGTACTGAATCTGTGAAGGAATCAAAGCTAGATATTCTTCAAGGTCAACTTGACAAGTTCAATATGAAGGATGGTGAAGGAGTCGCTGAAATGTACTCTAGGCTTGCTCTCATCACAAATGAGATTGCCGGCTTAGGAAGCGAAGAAATGACCGACCGATTCATCATTAAGAAGATTCTCAGAGCTTTGGATGGAAAATATGACACCGTGTGCACTTTGATCCAAATGATGCCAAACTACAAGACTCTCAAGCCAACTGAAGTCATTGGAAGAATTGTTGCTCATGAGATGACACTTAAGGATAAGGAAGAGCTTCACAACAAGTCAAGTGGTGCTTACAAAGCTACAAGTGATGCTCCCACAACCTCAAGTGACAAGTTAATTTCCAATGAAGAGATAAGCCTAATGGTTAAGAACTTCAACAAATTCTACAAGAATAGAGGCAAAGAGAGAAGCTCAAAGTCTAGATCATATGATGAAAAGAGATCTTCTAGCCGTGATCGAAACTGCTACAATTGTGGAAGACCCGGACACTACTCAAATGAGTGTACGGCTCCCCACAAAAGAAGAGAAGAATCTCCAAGAAGAAGATCAAGAGATGAGTCACCTCGGAAAGAGAGAAGGAGTAGAGATGATCGTTATGAACGAAGACCCTCTCGGAGAAGCAAGGATTCGGAGAGGAAAGACAAGTCATCAAGGAGCTACACAAGAAGAAGACATCAAGCTCATGTAGGTGAATGGGTCTCCGGCTCCGACTCCGACAATCAATCCGATGGAAGCTATCACTCCGACTCCGACTACAGTCAAGATGAAGGTGTTGCCGGTCTTGCTCTCGTATCCTCCAACTCCAACTCCTACGACTTATTTGATTCACCAAATGAGGGAATTGGAAGATGCTTCATGGCTAAAGGTCCCAAGGTAACACACCCTGAATTCATTGACTTCAATAGTGATGAGGATGACTTGCTTGGTGAAGATGAGCTCTTGCATGATAAATCTAGTGAGCTTAGTAACGATGAAAATGCTAGTAGTCTTTATAGTCGAGAAGAGTCGAATGACAATGCTATGAAGGAGATTGAGCGTCTAACTAAAGAACTAAACACTCTTAAGTTAGCTCATGAAACAACTCAAGAAGATCATAGAGAGCTCCTAAGATCTCATGAGAAGCTACGCTTCGAGAAGCTCACTCTAGAGCAAGAACATGAGTTTCTAAAAGCGATCAATGACGATCTTCGAAAGAAGAGTTCTTCATATCTTGCCAAACGACTTCTCTTGTCTAATTTCTTGCCACCTATTAAGACTAAGCATGACAAGCATATGAAAAATTCTTCCTCTAGTAGTAACAATAACCATGTTAAATCCAATGTTGTTGCTTCTAGTAGTTCTCTTGATTCCACTAACAATGTTTCAAGCCAAGTTACACTTGAGCAAGAAAATAGCTTATTGAAGGAAATCATAGAGAAAGGTGTCTACAAGAGTCTTGCCGGAAGCAAGAACTTTGAGGAAATTGTTCGCAAGCAAGGGAGGCACCGGAAGAATCAAGGGATTGGTTTTGAGCGAAGGTTCAACGCCGAAGGTGTTGAGTGGGAAGAAGGTCAATACCCTACTCCACAGTTTGTTTCTCAAAAGGAGAAGTATGATCCTACTTCTTCCAATGTGGAACAAGCTCAAGATGACCTTCCACCAGAAGACCACAAGCTAAAAGCCAAGGACAAGCTTCAAGAGGAGATTGATGCATTCATTGAAGCACCTCAAGCCATGGTCAAGTGGGTTCCCAAGGACACGTCAAGTTCTACTTCGTCAAGCTCAACTACAACCCCAAGGATTCCCATCAAGATGATGTGGATCCCGAAGAAGAAGAACTAGAAGGTTCTTGAGGGTGACTCCGCCAACATACTTCACTCACATTCATTTTGGCAAGAACTTGTGCAATCAACTTCCACATCATGCACTAGTTCATGGAGTCACAAACCCTCTTGTTGGTAAGTCAAGGGACAAGGTAATCATTGCTTTCATGGACATCATCTTTTGTGAACTTCAATCTATGTCCATGGATATCCTTGTTTGTTCCTTGTGGGACTAACCCATGTAGGTATTGAAAGTGCCCTAATCCAAAGGATAGCTCCCAACTCTTGATGATCTACATCAACATTGAGAATCCACATCTTCAACATCTACATGAAGTCTTCTACGACAACCCAAGGTTAGTTTGACCCTTTAAAAGGGGTTCTCACATCTAGGGGGAGCTTTGCTCTAAAAATTGAGCTAAAGCATCTCCAAATGATGTGAACACATCAATGCTTTATGTAAAAGTGGTAACCCCACTTGTGCTTAAACGATGAGTATGACCTATGATCAAATGTTCTCATTTGGCTCCTAAGTCAAAATACTCATATAAAGATGACCTAGTCATCGACAAATTGTGTGCTAGTAGCTAGAGTGTTGGTTGTGCATGTTTGACACATATTTCATTTGCTATCTTATTGTGTGAGCATGTTGAATGCATGATTTTATCCATTCGAGGACATCCATTTGTTGTTTTGGCTGTTTTGATTTTTTTTCTAGCCAAATGGATGGACAAGAATGCCTAAGTACCTCCCCTAGCTATCTATGCTTTCTTGTCTCAAATTCTATTCATGCTTATATCACAAACTTTGAACAAGTCATTTTCGGACCCTCCGAGTAAGGAGCACTCGGAGCCACCGATCCGTCTAAGGCTGACTTCCAAAACCTTCTAAGTAAATTTCGGTCAGACCAACTTCTCCCACTCGGTCAAACCGAAACACTTAGACTGATCTAGGTTTCATCTCGGTGAAACCGAGTTCTAAATCTCGGCGTGACCGAAATGCGTAACTGCATAGCAGTTATTCATCTCGGTGTCACCGAGTTTTTCAACTCGGTCCCACCGACAGCAAGGGGATATAAATACTGAGGGCAGCGCGCGTTGATTATTCCTTCAAACGTTTTCGCTCCCACGTCCCCTGCTACCGTCGCCCTGATCTCCGGATCGTCGCTGTCATCGCCTGTGCGCCCTCGCCGCAGGTCTCCGCTGCCGTCAACGGATTTCTCCTCCGCGTCGTTGCCGCCGTAGAGGGACTCTACCAAGTTAGGGTGAGTCTCGATCCCTCTCGTGCTCCCATCCGATTCATTGCACGTTTGGTTTGCTCTATATCTGGCCACGATTGAAAACTTCTTCTCCACCAGATCGGTTCTAGTTTCGAGTAAAATTCTTAGGGTTAGGTTTCCACGGAATACATCTCGGTGAAACCGATTCTGAAATTTCGGTGTGACCGACTCGGCCTCTGGCCATTGCACTGCACTTTCGGTCCAACCGAGTTGTGCAAATCGGTGTGACCGAAGTATAGTCTTAGTGAAACCCTAGTGTATCGGCAGGACCGAAACCCATTTCGGTCCAACCGAAAGTGGTGTGTTTAAGTTTCTGTTATACACTTCGGATTCACCGAAACTGAAAATCGGTCTGACCGAAATGCATTCTGTGAAAACTTAAAACTAAAATTTGGACTCATTTTGTTTGCAAAAACTTCTGCAGTTTGTGATAACTCTTCTACTCTGCCTATACCTTATCTATTCACAGGTTGTCAGCCATGTCAGATGCCAGTGACAGCCAGAACAGGTCAGAGTCACCTTTTGCGGACATTCCGGAAGCAGATACTAGTCCTGAGGCTAGTAGTCCAGTTGATGATGGTGAGAGGAGTACACCTAGTGGCTTGCCTCCTGCAGCCACCAGAGCCAGAAAGGAGAGGAACTCAGATGATGAGGATTCTGATTTCATTGCTGAGGAAGAGGTGTCCTCCAAGCCTAAGAGAAAGGTTGTTGCCAAAGAGCAACAAGGGCAGCAGTCAAAGAAGGGCACCAGCAAGGTCAAGCAGTCAGCTGTTGCCAAGAAGCTGAACTTGGGAGAGCCAGCCCCAAGCAAAGTGAAGAAAACTTCCAAGAGGAAAAGGGTAGTGTATGCTGATCCTCATGCAGATGCAGCAGTCGAAGATGAAGAAGAAGAAGCACCCCAGCCTGCTCCTCAGAAGCAGAAGCTCATGGGTGATGCAATTAGGGCTGGAGCCACTTCTAAGCCCAAGAAGCCTGCTCAAGCTAAGGCAGCTCCAGCAAAGCCTACTGTCAAGCCCAAGAGGACAACCATGAACATTCCAGCATCTGAGAAGAACAAGGGTGATGTGCCACCGTCTGAGTCTGATGAAGAAGAACATGCGTTGCTGAAACTCCGTCCAAAACTGCCACTTCACAACGATGCTCATCCTCAAGCCGAGGATATGAAGGCAAGGAAAGATAGAGGTCTCAGGCTATGGAGACAATCTGATCCATATGCCGTGAGGAGAAGGACTGCTGTAGACCCCAGATTCCACACCAGAGAGCAGCAGGACTTCTATGAGACTGTGCTGATGGACAAGAAGCCAATAGTTGCAGATACCAGATACGTTGACTGGAAATACATTGACAGTGAAGAGCACCGAGACTTCTTTCCCCATGTGCATGAAAGCTTCACTGCATGTGGAGTTGTTGAGTTTGTGGGTCAGAAACTGACAGATTGGAACGATGAGATGATTATGCAGTTCTATGCCACAGCCCACTTCTATCCTGATGGGAAGATCACCTGGATGACTGAAGGTCAAAGGTCTTCTTCTTCTGTTGAAGAATGGGCAGAACTTCTGAATGCTCCAGTGCAAAGAGAGGATGACATTGATGTCTATGGGATTTCAAAGAAGAACCATGATTCCATGAAGAACATGTACAAGGAGATCCCCGCAGCAGATTTGGAAGTGTGGAAGCTTGGCTCTGTCTACTATCTCCAGGCAGGTTTACCTACCACTAACACTATTCTGAGGCATACCTTGATGCCCAAGTCTGGAGACCATCGCATGATCAGAGGGTATTCTATCAACATGCTGCACATACTTGATGAGAAGGCACCTTTCAAGGTGATGGACTTAATGGTAGAGACCATTAAGAGGACTGCAGCTGACCAGAAGAGGTCATGTGGATTTGCCCCACAGATTCAGATGCTTATCAATGCCAAGTTTGGCACGGGCAAATTCATGTTGAATAGGAAACACTTACAACTGCAGCCAGAGCATGAAGATAATGTTGTTGTGATGGACGAGGAGGATCCAACATCGGTTGAAGGTCAAGCCAAGATTGAAGCTGCTAGGAAAGCCAAAGCTGATAAAGAGGCAGCAGCAGCAGCTAAACCAAAGAGCTTCGGAGAGCAGATTCTTGAAGCTACCCAAAGGATTGAACAACGCCTGGCCAGCATTGAACAATCTCCGGAGAGCTTAGAGAGGATTGTTGACGAGAAGGTCCACGCTCTGGACGTGAAGCTGACTGAACTTCAAGTGACCGTCAACAAGCTTGAAGCAGACATGGAGGAAGCAAGGCAGGACAGGGCAGAGCTCATGCAGGGTAACCTAGTCCAGGACTCTCATCGTCAGACTGCTCCGATTCCCAGAGGATCCCGATCAGCTGCTATTCCAGTGACTGACTCCAGGACTACCACTTCAGCACCTCCTACAGCTCCAGCAGTCACTCCAGCCACAGCTCCAGTATCCACTCCTCCAGCGCAGACATCAGCTGAAGTCTTCGTTGATGCCGTCATATCTACTCCGACATCTACCCAGACGGGAGCCGCCAGCAGAGCCCACAGTGACGTTTAGCTCTATGCTTTTTCAAACTTTTTGGTAACTTGTTGCCAAAGGGGGAGAAATTGTATAGATCATAGGGCTTCGAGAGAGAGAGTGCTCTTTCGTTCTTTTGCGGTTTCTTTGAGATACTTTTGGTTTTTCGAGACTTTCAGTGTGCTTGATACTACGTTTGATGCTACCTTAATGAGTGCTTAGTCGTACTATGCTTTCATGTGTGCTTAATGCTTATCATATCCTATTCCTATCTTGTATGGCTATTTACTCATGTCTTGGTGATTGGGTGCATGCGTTTCATTCTTATCATTTTGTGCGCTCCACCAAGATGTATGTGACATGGAAGAGTAACCCATGATCCTAATTGATTGTGCATTTGCATTCAAACGCAAATTTTAAATAATGCACAAATTTAGGGGGAGCTCTTGCTTATCACATACTTCTCAAAGCGACGATATTACTCATTGATTATATCCTTTGTCGAAGCTTTGATCTATATGTTGTCATCAATTACCAAAAAGGGGGAGACTGAAAGTGCAACTAATCCCCGGGTGGTTTTGGCAATTAATAACAACATATATATCATTGAACTAATAGTTACTTGAGAATCATTTGAGAGAAGTTCAGTGATATGGGTATGGCAATGACTGAAGAAGTGGACCCCTCAAAATGCTAAGGCAAGCATTGGCAAAAGCTCAAGACTCCATTTTTGGTTTAGTGATCCAAGATCACATTGAGTCCATAGGAAAAGCCAATACTATTAAAAGGGGATGAGGTTGTGTTGATGATCTGGTTGCTCAAGTGCTTAGTGATATATCTCCTTCAACTATCAGCAACTTTCACTACAATACACACTCATAAGTAATCTCGGACCAACCGATTTTCCAAACTCAGTCACACCGAGATGAACCACCTCAGCCATAAGCCAAACCCTAGAAAAATCGGTCATTCCGAGTTTGAGATCGGTCTCACCGAAACATGGGCTGCCAAGCTTCTGTAACCGTTTGTCCTCAAATCGGAATAACCAAGTTGATGATTTCGGTCTCACCGAAATTAGCAAGTTCCTGTCTTTGCTCAAATCGGACTAACCGAGATGGTATTTTCGGTCCCACCGAAAACCCCAACGTTCACATTATTTGAACTTTCGGTCTGACCGAGTTGTCCACTTCGGTCTCACCGAGATTGCTCAATTATGTGTGTAACGGTTGGATTTTTGTGTGGAGGCTATATATACCCCTCCACCCCCTCTTCATTCGTGGAGAGAGCCATCAGAAAGAACTACCACTCCTACCTTACACTTTCTGAGAAGAGAACTACCTACTCTTGTGTTGAGATCAAGTTGCTCCACTCCCACCATATGAAACTTGATTTCTAACCTTCCCAAGTTGCTTTCCACTCAATCCTTTCTTCCACCACAGCCAAATCAGTGAGGAGAGTTGAGTGTTGGGGAGATTATCATTTGAAGCACAAGAGCAAGGAGTTCATCATCATCTACAACATCTATTACCTTTTGGAGGGTGGTGCCTCCTAGATTGGTTAGGTGTCGCTTGGGAGCCTCTGTCATCGAGATGTGGAGTTGAACCAAGAATTTTGTAAGGGCAAGGAGATCGCCTACTTCGTGAAGATCTACCCCGAGTAAGGCTAGCCCTCGTGGGCGTAGGCCATGATGGAATAGACAAGGTTGCTTCTTCGTGGACCCTTCGTGGGTGGAGCCCTCCGTGGACTCGCGCAGCCGTTACCCTCCGTGGGTTGAAGTCTCCATCAACGTGGATGTACGATAGCACTACCTATCGGAACCACGGGAAAAATCATTGCGTCTCCAAATTGCATTTGATCTTCTCCACCTCTCTTTACTACATGTGCAATTTACTTTCCGCTGCTTATACTCTAGAATTGCATGTGTATGGTGATGCTTGACTTGATCATAATTGTGAATCTGCCAAAAACTGTTCTTGATCAAAAGGCAGAATTTTTATACTTACAAGTAGTCTAATCACCCCCCTCTAGACATACTTTCGATCCTACAGTCTACTTAATGAAACACAAGTCTGAAACCTTTGAAAAGTTCAAGGAATTTCAGAATGAGGTTGAGCATCAACGCGACAGAAAAATAAAGTTCTTACGATCGGATCATGGGGGTGAATATTTAAGTCATGTATTTGGCACACACCTAAGGAACTGTGGAATTGTTTCACAATTGACACCACCCGGAACACCTCAGCGTAATGGTGTGTCCGAACGTCGTAATCGTACTCTGCTGGGCATGGTGCGATCTATGATGTCTCTCACCGACTTACCGCTATCTTTTTGGGGTTATGCTTTAGAGACTGCCGCATTCACTTTAAATAGGGCTCCGTCAAAATCCGTTGAGACGACACTGTATGAACTTTGGTTTGGCAAGAAACCTAAGTTGTCGTTTCTGAAAGTTTGGGGTTGCGATGCTTATGTCAAGAAACTTCAACCTGAAAAGCTCGAACCCAAATCGGAAAAATGTGTCTTCATAGGATACCCAAAGGAAATGATTGGGTACACCTTCTACCTCAGATCCGAAGGCAAGGTCTTCGTTGCCAAGAATGGATCCTTTCTGGAGAAAGAGTTTCTCTCGAAAGAAGTGAGTGGGAGGAACGTATAACTTGATGAGGTGACAGTCACCCCTCCCGAACCTGAAAGTAGCGCAGCGCGGGAAATTGTTCCCGAGGTGCCTGCACCGACAGGGGAGGAAGTCAAGAGGAGTTCTGGAATGGTCCGGAGGTAAAGAATGATATATAGGAAGTCCAGTTTTGGCCATCGGGAGAGTTTCGGGGGTCACCGGTAGTGTACCGGGACCACCGGAAGGGTCCCGGGGGTCCACCGGGTGGGGCCACCCATCTCGGAGGGCCCCATGGGCCGTAGGGGGAGGGGGACCAGCCCATAGTGGGCTGGCGCACCCCCTGGGCCTCCCCCCTGCGCCTAGGGTTGGGAACCCTAGGGGTGGGGGGCGCCACCCTTGCCTTGGGGGCCAAGTCTCCCCCCTGGCCGACGCCCCCCCTAGGAGATCCCATCTCCTAGGGCCGGCGTCCCCCTGGCCCCTATATATAGTCGGGGGAGAGAGGGAAGCCGCACCTCAGCCCCTG